>CATPAB010000252.1:0-2500 GCA_954870475.1 Euphrasia confusa
ACCCCCTACGAACTTTGGTACAAAAAGAAGCCGAACCTTAATTATCTTAAGGTTTGGGGCTGTCGGGCTGTCGTAAGACTACCGGATCCCAAAAGGAAAACTTTGGGAGAAAGAGGCATTGATTGCATCTTTGTTGGATATGCTGTGCATTCCAAGGCATATCGATTCTACGTGATTGAGCCGAATGATTCAGTAGCGATTCATTCTATCATAGAATCGAGGGACGCCATATTTGATGAAACTAGATTTTTATCAATGGTTAGGACCAAGGATCTGGTGCCTAAGGTGGCTGAAAGCAAAGAATTAACTTTGCCCGAGCCTGAGTCGCTTGAACCTCGTCGAGGCACGAGGATAAGGACTAAGAAATCGTTCGGTCCTGATTTCCAGACCTTTCTGGTTGAAGGATCAAGGGACGAAGTTGGATTTCAATACTCGTATAGTTATCATGTTGATGATGAGCCTAAAACATACGAGGAAGTCTTGAAATCGCAAGATGTTGCATTTTGGAAAGAAGCCATCAATGATGAGATGGATTCCATTATGGGAAACAACACTTGGGTGCTTGCTGATTTACCTAACGGTTGTAAACCATTAGGATGCAAGTGGATCTTTAAGAAAAAGATGAAAGTCGATGGTTCAATTGACAAGTATAAAGCCCGATTAGTCATTCAAGGCTTTAGGCAAAAGGAAGGTATTGATTACTTCGATACCTATGCTCCTGTTGCGCGAATAACTACGATTAGATTATTGATAGCCTTGGCTGCAATACATAATCTAGTGATCCATCAAATGGATGTAAAAACAGCATTCCTTAACGGTGAGTTAGAGGAGGAAATTTACATGAAACAACCCGAAGGGTTCGTTATGCCTGGTAATGAGCATAAGGTATGTAAACTTGTTAAATCCTTGTATGGATTAAAACAAGCACCTAAGCAGTGGCATCGGAAATTTGATGAAATAATTTTATCGAATGGTTTTAAGTTAAACCAATCGGATAAATGTGTGTATAGCAAATTCGATGACTTTGGTAAAGGAGTCATTATTTGTCTATATGTTGATGATATGCTTATCTTTGGTACTGACCAAAGACAAGTGGATTTGACTAAGTCATTTTTATCATCAAACTTCGATATGAAGGATATGGGGGAGGCGGATGTGATTTTAGGAATTAAAATCATTCGTGAAAACAATGCCATTACTTTAACTCAATCTCATTACATTGAGAAAGTGTTAAAGAAATTCCATTGTGATGACTATTCTACGGTCAGTACTCCATATGATTCGAGTGTAAAACTCATGCCCAATATGGGTGTTGCTGTGTCCCAGTTGGAATACTCCAAGGTAATTGGGTGCCTTATGTATGCTATGACTAGCACAAGGCCAGACATTGCATTTGCGGTAGGCAAACTAAGTAGATACACAAGTAATCCTAGCACGCATCATTGGCAGGCTGTTAGGCGTGTATTAAAATACTTAAAGGGAACCAAAGACTTTGGTTTGACATATGTCGGATATCCTTCGGTAATAGAAGGGTATTCTGATGCGAGTTGGATAACCAATATAGAGGATCATTCCTCTACTTCTGGTTGGGTTTTCCTACTCGGAGGCGGTGCTATAAGTTGGGCTTCAAAGAAGCAAACTTGTATTACGAGTTCCACTATGGAATCGGAATTTATAGCACTTGCGGCAGCTGGTAAAGAAGCTGAATGGTTAAGGAATTTGGTTTATGAAATTCCTTTGTGGCCAAAGCCTATTTCGGCGTTTTCAATTCATTGTGACAGTGCAGCCACTTTGGCTAAGGCATATAGTCATGTTTATAATGGCAAGTCAAGACACTTGGGCGTTAGACATAGCGCGATCCGTGAGCTGATCACTCAAGGAGTAATCTCTATTGATTTTGTGAGATCACAACATAATCTTGCTGATCATTTGACCAAGGGATTAGCAAAAGACTTGGTAGTAAAGTCGGTGATTGGGATGGGTCTGAAGCCTCTTTGAATCTTCAAATATGGGATACCAAATTCATTTCTAATTGTATTAGAACCAGAATTCAATTGGGAAGCTTATATTTGAGATTGAAACACATGGAAATTATCCCAAAGGTATGTGTTTGAACCTGCATGTTAAGGTTGAAGTTAATTCTTAATGAATCATTTGATAAAGTGCATTTTGCAGGTGCACGAAGAAATGATTCACCTATATGAGTGGGAAGTGTGGCAGCTTCAAGAGTCGTGGCTAAGCTCTATATACACTCAAGAATGGATAGGATACAAGGCCTAATTTTGTATCGGAAATCATTATAGAATGTATTTGGAATTATGTGTGTAGTATCTTTTATGTATTCAGATGGGTTGAAGAGTTCAATCTTTTAAGACACTCTGATTCTCGAATATATAAGTTGTATATAACACTAAGTTGAAAATTCAATCTTCAAGACATTTTCATTTTATGCATAATTCTGGCTGTTATTGTTAAAATAAGTGATTCAAGGATTACACTT
>CATPAB010000253.1:27500-28893 GCA_954870475.1 Euphrasia confusa
TACCGTGCCAATTGTGTGGGCTTACCGCTCCGTTGCCTATTAGGCGAACTAACGTGCCACGCTACTGATTATCCATCTCTTGTGCTACGCTACTGAGTATCCTTCAATTGTGCCTACAGCGACCAGCGGGACTAAGAGGACTACGGTGCCACGTTACTCATTAAGCTTCTCTGAAGGGGTCCTCCCCTATAATAGATACTACAAATATTTCGGTAGTGACGGCAGTAGACATCAGCCCCCCAAATTTTTACACACCCCCCCTTATGCGAGAAAATGTGAGAAATGATGCGAGGCGCTACGAGAAATTTCAAAATCTTTCGTATCGGTCCAGTAGTTCCCCGCAGCGACGCTAGTCGCTACGAGGAATTTCATCATTTCTTGTATCGCTACTGTAATTTCCCGCAACGGTTGCCATCGCTGCGAGGCGATGTGAGAAATCTCGCATCGCTACGGGAATTTCCCACAGCGGTTGCCAATCGCTGCGAGGCGTTGCGAGTTTTCTCGCATCGCTCCCGTACAATCCCACACATAGTGCGAGATTATGAGTAGAGGGGGGTCTACTCATCCGTATCCATCGATTCCTTGGCATTCCAGTCCAACGCTACGAGTTGCTACGAGGGTGTTGCGGGATGCTACGGGTTTCCCGTAGCACTCCCGTAGCACTCTCGCAGCGACTCACGCTGAACACCTTCCCCCCTATAATAGACCCTACAAATATATTGGTAGTGACGGCAGTAGACATCAGCCCCCCTAGTTTTTACACACACCCCAAGTACGAGGCGATGCGAGAGTTCTAGTAGCGTTCCCTTAGCGCTCCCGCAGCGCCTCGAGTTATCGACTCCGGAATATAAAAAATAATAAATAAATAATAAATGACAATTAATAATTAATAAATAATTAATAAATATTTAATAAATAATAAATAACAATAAAAAAATAATTAACAAATAATAATAAATAATAAAAAAAATAATAAAAAATTAAAAAATTAAAAAATTAAAATAATTAAAAAATAATTAATAAATAATTAAAATATTTAATAAATAATTAAAATAATCCAAAAAAAATCATAAAAAATTACAAAAAATCTAGAAAAATCAAAACAAATACCGAAAAATCCCGAGAACTCGAAATTGATCGAAATCCGTGAAATAAAACGTCCCGAATGACATAATAACCATCATGCGTCAATCGATTTGTTGATGTTTTTCGAGATGGATGTACATATTGATTGATGCACGTTTCAACTCTTGGGACATAAAATCTCGAGTACTTAAAATAATCCAAAATAATCATAAAAAATCACAAAAATCAAAACAAATACCGAAAAATCCCGAGAACTCGAAATTGATCGAAATCACGTGAAATAAAACGACCCGATTGACATTATATC
>CATPAB010000254.1:7500-25000 GCA_954870475.1 Euphrasia confusa
GAATTAGGACTACAATATTACTCGAGTCAACGACATCCCCACACCTTAAACGAAGTGCCTCGCGAGTTGTTCCATGTAGTAGCTTCCAATCAAATGGGATCGCTATTGGAGCTCGCCGGTCAGAAATCGTGGTGCAGTTAGTCATATATGATAGGGTCATTGTTTGTCCAATACCTTCGAACTAGAATTTATCACAAAGTTGTTAGGATACCATCGTCTGCTACTACCGTGCGCTCGTACCACCAGTAGCGTCTTTTACTGGCGGCCCTCAATACCTCCCTTAGGAGGGTCCCGTAATCCCTGCATTGTTGAGCGGGCCAATGCAAGGAATCTCGCAGCTACCTTGTCTAGTAGTTGCGAAATCCCATTCCAGTAGCATCAAGAAATTGTTACATTTCCATCGTTTGCTACTGAAATCTCCCAATCCCTCCCTACGGGATGATTCAGTTCCTTGCATGATTGGGAGCCAACGCAAAGAACCTACACTGGACTTACCGGGTTACCTAGAGGTATTAGGCGAACTACCGTGCCAATTGTGTGGGCTTACCGCTCCGTTGCCTATTAGGCGAACTAACGTGCCACGCTACTGATTATCCATCTCTTGTGCTACGCTACTGAGTATCCTTCAATTGTGCCTACAGCGACCAGCGGGACTAAGAGGACTACGGTGCCACGTTACTCATTAAGCTTCTCTGAAGGGGTCCTCCCCTATAATAGATACTACAAATATTTCGGTAGTGACGGCAGTAGACATCAGCCCCCCAAATTTTTACACACCCCCCCTTATGCGAGAAAATGTGAGAAATGATGCGAGGCGCTACGAGAAATTTCAAAATCTTTCGTATCGGTCCAGTAGTTCCCCGCAGCGACGCTAGTCGCTACGAGGAATTTCATCATTTCTTGTATCGCTACTGTAATTTCCCGCAACGGTTGCCAATCGCTGCGAGGCGATGTGAGAAATCTCGCATCGCTACGGGAATTTCCCACAGCGGTTGCCAATCGCTGCGAGGCGTTGCGAGTTTTCTCGCATCGCTCCCGTACAATCCCACACATAGTGCGAGATTATGAGTAGAGGGGGGTCTACTCATCCGTATCCATCGATTCCTTGGCATTCCAGTCCAACGCTACGAGTTGCTACGAGGGTGTTGCGGGATGCTACGGGTTTTCCCGTAGCACTCCCGTAGCACTCTCGCAGCGACTCACGCTGAACACCTTCCCCCCTATAATAGACCCTACAAATATATTGGTAGTGACGGCAGTAGACATCAGCCCCCCTAGTTTTTACACACACCCCCAAGTACGAGGCGATGCGAGAGTTCTAGTAGCGTTCCCTTAGCGCTCCCGCAGCGCCTCGAGTTATCGACTCCGGAATATAAAAAATAATAAATAAATAATAAATGACAATTAATAATTAATAAATAATTAATAAATATTTAATAAATAATAAATAACAATAAAAAAATAATTAACAAATAATAATAAATAATAAAAAAAATAATAAAAAATTAAAAAAATTAAAAAAATTAAAATAATTAAAAAATAATTAATAAATAATTAAAATATTTAATAAATAATTAAAATAATCCAAAAAAAATCATAAAAAATTACAAAAAATCTAGAAAAATCAAAACAAATACCGAAAAATCCCGAGAACTCGAAATTGATCGAAATCCGTGAAATAAAACGTCCCGAATGACATAATAACCATCATGCGTCAATCGATTTGTTGATGTTTTTCGAGATGGATGTACATATTGATTGATGCACGTTTCAACTCTTGGGACATAAAATCTCGAGTACTTAAAATAATCCAAAATAATCATAAAAAATCACAAAAATCAAAACAAATACCGAAAAATCCCGAGAACTCGAAATTGATCGAAATCACGTGAAATAAAACGACCCGATTGACATTATATCCATCATGCGTCAATCGATTTGCTTGTCATTTGTTGTTGTTTTCGAGATGGATGTACACATAACTCGAAATTGATCGAAATTACGTGAAATCATATCCATCATGCGTCACATCATATCCATCATGCGTCAATCGATTTGCTTGTCATTTGTTGTTGTTTTCGAGATGGATGTACACATTGATGCACATTTCAACTCTTGAGACATTATTCGATGTTCTTCTTCAACTAAATCTCTTTCGATTGCGACCGTTATATCTTTGATTAATGTACCGATTTACTTTGTTCGATTGCAATATTTGTAGCATTGCAACGTCCGCGGTTATTCATTGGAAATTACTCATTGGAACATTTCGTCAAACACTTGACGAGCGTTGGTGCAATAAGATGATTATTCATTGGAAATTACTCGACGATGGAGATAGCCACGCAGCCGCGTCCTCATTTAATTGACTTAATTTTCTCGTCACATGGAGCGTCTTCAATTGACTTAATTTTCGAATTAAGTAACTTTTGGATTAATTGAAAATAAATAGATTTAAATATTGGAAATTAATATTCTCGTCACATGGAGCGTTCAAGAAACGAAGACTGAAGACTAGAGGATGCATATGAAGATAAAGCCATGATAGTCGGGAAAAATAATTTCTCTAGCATTATTTTGACTATGTGATCTCTGTGCTTTATTGCTTTATTGCTTTCATGCATGCTATATGTGTTTATTTTATGCACTAGATAGCGTATCCCTTTATCGTAAAAAGCTAAGTGGGAGAGGGGATGGAAACATTTCCATGGTCTCCATCACTGTTCTCTTGGTGACTTTTATGGATTTTCGAAGTTCATATAGACAAGTCATTGGAGGAGAATTCTTGTAATTCCTTTTACAAGAAACATTGATCAAGTTTATCAAACAATGCCTAATTTGTCTTTCCAAAACTGACTTCAAGTCGACTCATTCTCACCCCGGGGAGTGGAATGGAGCCAGAGCCACTTGGTCATGTAGAGGACACAAATTAGAGACCTTCGTACCATTCTTTGATAGATGGATCGATTGTCTGCTCGGCTCCCTCATTTATGAGAGATAGGGTCGCTCGCATGGTGAATCACTGGTTAGAAACTTCGAGTTTCACTTATGATTCTCCGAGTCTTGATTTACGAAATCAAATGAATCAAGTAATTGGATTTCAATTATATAAATCTATTTGGTGTAGTAAACGTCCACACGAACGTGGCTTGCTATACTGAAAGGGATTTTAGAATAATTGATGTAGACAGTTATAGGAGATTGTGAGGGATTGCGAGTTATCGTAAACGTCCACACGAACGTGGCTTGCGGTGACATAACAATTCTAAACGATTTGCCTTAGTATTGAGTGGTGGTTTACACTTAGGTACGCTTTATAGTATTCTTCCCAACGAAGTAACGCTATAATGATGTACGACCGAAGCAAATCTAATTGCTAAATCATTTGGGTGGGTAAACGTCCACATGAACGTGGCTTGCCTTACCTGATGGGATTTTAGACGCAATTAGTGATTTAATGATATTATTTGAGGGAGATAATATCGGACATTAAATTAATTGTTTGTTTACGTGTGCTTATGGGTTTAGAGAATAGCTATGAATCCACTTTCTGTGATACTCAAGGAACATAAACTCACTGGTCCCAATTACATTGATTGGAAGAGAAATTTGGACATTGTCCTGACTGCTGAAGAGTACAAGTTTGTACTCTCTGATAAATGCCCTGCTGAGCCCACGGCTGCCTCGACTGATGAGGAAAAGGCAACATATCGGAAGTGGAAAAAGGCTGATGAAATGGCTAGGTGCTATATTTTGGCTTCCATGTCAAATGTACTCCAAACCCAACATGAGCCAATGGACACTGCCCGGGATATGATGACTAACCTCAAGGAGATGTTTGGGGAGCAGGATCGTGCGGCGAGGCAAGATGCCATGAGAGTCCTCATGTCAACTACTCAGTCTGAAGGAACGCCTGTCGAGGAGCACGTTCTCAAGATGATGAGTCTGTTGAATGAATTGGAGGTCCTAGGAGCTATGATTGATGGTGAGACGCAAGTCGACATCATACTCCAGTCTCTGACCCCTAGTTTTGAGCAGTTTCGTATGAGTTATAATATGGGTAAACTATCTTATACTCTTGCGCAACTCCTGACTGAACTGAAGGCGGCAGAGGGGATCTACAAGAAGGGCAAATCTCAAGCGCTTGTGACTACCAAGCCCAAAAGCTTGAAAGCTATTGGAGGTAGGGGCAAGAAAAGGAAGCAAGCCATAAAACCCAGTGGTGCCAAGAGGAATGGGCCACGAGTGGGGGCTAGTAAGCCAAAGGGCTTGTGCTTCCGATGCAAGAAGTCTGGACACTGGAAGTCTGAATGTCCTCTCAGAGGTACGAATTTTTCTTTAGTCGTAAAAACATAGTCAGCGGTATTATCTACCAGAATTCTGGTGTGTAGATATGGAACCACTGACGGTATGTGCATTTCTTAAATGCAGGGGTTCCAGAAAACCCGGCGACTTAGAGAAGAAGAGTTCGAGTCTACATGGGCGAAGCTGTTGGGGTAGCAGCGGTTGCAGTGGAAGACATTTATCTGTTTTAAGTTTTTCATTTCAGTTATTGCTTATGTACCCCTTTATTTTGAAAAAGAACTTTTGTTCTGGTTTTCTTTATTATTAATGGATATTTTATTTCTTTAATAATTTGATGATTTGGATAAGAAATAATGGTGATATCTATTATGGTACATTAGATAGCAATATGTGAATGATGAATCCTTAGTCTACCACGATGCAACAAACCGTTATGCATGACTTGTTTTACTTATTAGATGTATTCCTCTTGTCAATCATTATACTTGTGAATTCTTAAATTTAGTAGTATCTATTCAAAAGGGATTCAAAAGGTCGAAATTGATTTGATCAATTATAGTTGGAGGAATGGACCTCCCGACCTAAGAATCGATCTTGAAAGATGATACAACTGAGTTAAAGGATGGAATTCGGACAAGTATAGAAAATGATTAATGATTGATGCGGTGACATGTGTAATTAGAGAGGTACGAGTTGTTCTTTCAAGAATACTCGAAAATGGATTAGAATACTTGATGTGCCATGAAGGCGGAATGTTTTTCAACACAAAGCCATTATGGGGATCCTTCAAAGTATATTCATTGAAAGCCTGCGACTTGTTCGCGGAGGCTATCACCTATCTAAATAACACATAGCATAAATCAAAGATTGAGATTAAGTCTCAAACGACTACACCATACACTGATGTGTAGACATGGTGTGTCAGAAATAAGAGATGAGATTCTAATAGTAAAAGAACAAGTTCGTTCGGAACTACCTATATTCTATGGATATCTCTGGATACAACGTCACATTCAATGTGGTTGTAGAATATCCTAGAAGAACAAGTAATTGTAAGTTCAATAGTACTGCGAACCAGATGGGTGTCCTCACCCGGTTCTTAGAGGAATACTATTAGATGAACTACAATGCCCTAACTGACAAAGTACTTTAAAATGAGAAAAGGAGAGACTGAGAACCAGCCTGACCGAGTAGCAGTACACCACTAACTGCACCTAATGTTATTACTGTTATACACCGGAACGCCATTGCAGTGGGAGGTTGTTAACCAACCAGAGATGTTCATAAGACTGGAGGAGTTTTTGAACTCTGGATCTAGTATACATGAAATCGATCCCTAGTTATGCATAGGAACTTGCGAATTGATGAGATAGTCCATTCTATGGATTCATCAAAAGGCAAGGAAAGGTGTGTTAGAGACGTAATTGAAACAAGGGTGGTGTTTCTCGGAATTTTGTGTAGATAACACTTCATCGTTGGAAACAATGTAAAAGTGTTGTCAAACATAAAATAGAGGTTGTCTAAATAAATCGAGATATAGGATTAAGATGAAGTTGGATCATGTTCTTAGAAATCTTCGATCTCTGGATAAGAACATTTGTACTTCTCTTTAGATATCTTATACGATTATGGTTTGTTTTAAACATGCACAATTCTGAGAAAGGTTATTGCCTTTCGAGAACAGAATGCATCTATCTAAGGTATGTGTCTTGCACACATGAAGGAGATAGATATAGACAAAGCAGTTACCTACAAGTGTAGAAAGCTTTGTAGCTGCAATGTTGAAAAACAAGGACCTGATATCAACTATGCGGTTAGCGTAGTGGGAGGATATCAAAGTAATCTGGATAAGAAATATTCGAATGCTGTAAAGTACTTGGAAGTACTGGATTACTGGCAATACGAAATCTTCTTAGATTACAGTTTCTCAGATCCAAAATCAGAGAAAGGACCAGTGTAAGTCGATATCAGGCTATGTGTTCACTTTTAGAAGAGGTGGAACCTAAGGGTGAAAGAGTGATAAGCGTAATGCTTCTCGGACTCTATCATAAACCGAATAGCAGCCTCAGAGGCAGCGGAAGTTTTGGTTAGGTTCCGGAATAACCTCTGAACTTGGATATGATTCTTGGTTCACCAAAGGCTATGTAAATAGCGGTGCGTGGAGAACTGGAAGAAGTCATAAGTTCAAAAAGGTGATGATAACACATAGAGCCAGTACCACCTGATACGAGTCATCGTCAGAGAGACGACGCAGTAGTCACCAAGATAACTTCAGAGCGGCAACCTAGATTGCTCATTCACATAATACTTCTGGGAAGTATAAATTAAGCACGTGATGAGTATGGGAGTCGGGAGTTTGGAGGAAATGACTAGACCTTAGTACAAGTGGGAGATTGTTGGAGTTGTGTACTTAATGTCTAGATTTAAGTATCGGTAAACTCCCGGTCATAGCATTTAACCTATTTAATTAATAAACAATTATTTGCAATTAATTATTATTAATTAATTATGCAAAATATAGTCCTGGATTTTATACGTTGTAGTTAGTATGGTGTGTCGGGCCCACACAGAAGATCATACTATCGGTTACTCGTATTTAATCAAACAGTTGCTCACGACCTAGATGGACACGGACCAATCCATCGGTATAGTCGTTGTGTGAGAGAGAAAATAATTTGTCTTAATTATTTTATCACACTTGTACACTTGGTGTATTGGGCGGATCAGCTTGAGATTTATTGATTAGGATTGCCTAAGATAATCAATTTAAATCTCGGAGTATTTTATTCTTAATCCCTGATATTATTGCGGGTGTGTATATTTAATATTAGAGACTTTGATTTTCCAAAGGAATTAACCGATTTAATTATTGGGTTAATTACCGGTAAAATTGGGTCGCTGTATTTTATATATGACATGCCGTGAATACTTGACGGGAAAGTGTATCCCGGAAGGGTTGATAATATCCCCGAGATGAGTTCATAAGGAATTATTGTGTAAACCTCATGAGTGGATTCGTTCCGCACAATAATAAAGGTTGAACGGTACTAGTCTCGGATATAAGAGATGAATATTATTTATTGAGCAATAAATAAATTTATTCATGGATATTTAAATCTTAAATACACGGAATAAATAATACTAATTGGAGAAATATTATTTGATATAATATGGAATAATATTGGGAGTGCAATTTTATTTATATAGTGGAAAATAAATAAAATTAATATTGATAAGAATTAATAGATTTGGGTTGGACCCAATTTAATTTTCAATATTGAATCCCAATATTTATTCTCCTTATGATCCCCTACGTAGCCTATATAAGCACTACATGGTCTTCACTTTTCACAACTTGATTTAACCTACGGAAATCATAAAGTCTTGAGAGTGAGGAAGATCCATAAGAGTTCGATAGCTCGTCGCCCACCCGACGTTCGAACGGAAGTGCAAGGAATACGCGGGAAGATCACGAGGTCATCAACGATTCGTTTCTCCGTACAACGAATCGAGGTAATAATCGAGAAACCCCCTTCTTTGATTATTTGTGCGTTGAATAATTGTGATATATACATGAACGCACGATCCGGGAAAACGACGAACCTCGGGGACGGGGATTCGAGATCCCCGGCGAGGATCGAACGCGGCGGTCGAACCCTAGGGTTCGGACCGCCGCATCGCGCGACAAGGGACGAGCCCCGGCTGGACGCCGGGGCATGCGATCGACTTCGGTCGATCGCCGGGGATGCCGTGGGCTGGTGCCACGGCGGATCCCCCCGCCCTCATCGCCGCCGGCGCGGGTACGGGAAACCCTCGGCCGAAGCCGAGGGATGCGATCGATCCTCGGATCGATCGCGGGTCAGCTGCGGGGAGACTCGCAGTGACCCCGTGCGTGCTACGGGTTCGCCCGTAGCGGCTCACACGGGGTGATCCCGTGCGCTGGGGCAGCGAGTCATTGACTCGCTGCGGGGCTGCTACGAGAAGCCCCGGGGATCGCTCGTAGCGATCCCAGCGATCGTCGAGGACGATCGCGAGCCCCTCGCGGGGGCTCGGCTGGGCGCACGCAGCCTTCGGGCTTCGCTGGGCGTTCGGTCGGGCCCCGGCTCGTGAGGTGGTTCGCGTTCGTGGATCCGGCTCGCGGGAGAAAATCGGCTGGGGGCGGGCTGCGTGTCTTCGGGCGCGTAGTCTCCAAAGGTCGGACTCCTGCGGATGAGTCGGGGATCCAATCTTCGGTGATCGAGGGTTTTTGATCGGGTTATCGGTTCCGCAATTTTTGATAGCCCGGGACATCGAATCCCAACAAGACCGACTATCTACCAGTCACACTATGACGTACCGATGGATTGTCCCTGTCCATCTAAGCCGTGAGCTACTGTTCGATAGTATACGAGTAACCGACAGTATGATCTTCCGCGTGTCTCCTCACGCCATACTGTCTACAACGTATACATCAAGGACTATTGCATTAAATGCAATCATGTTTGAATCATATCTCGAATTAAGGTATAGATAAGGAGTTCCGTATTTGCACTAAACTAGACATTTAGAATACAACTCCATCACCAAGAACTGAGCGTTGGTGCTAACAACGATCTTCTGGTCCTTAGGACTATAAAATAGACCACCTTTCGTTCCTCTAGGATATCCTATAAACAACCGAATATCTGAACGTGACTCCAACTTATCAGCCCCATGCTTCAGCACATGTGCTGGACAACCCCAGATCCGAATGTGTTTCAAGTTTGGCTTACGCCCGGTCCACAATTCCGAGGGCGTCTTAGGGACTGATTTAGAAGGAACTAAGTTCAGGATATAAGCCGCTGTTTCCAAGGCATATCCCCAGAACGAAACTGGTAGTTCTGAATAACTCATCATAGATCTTACCATTTCCATAAGAGTCCTATTCCTTCTTTCTGCTACACCATTCTGCTGGGGCGTGTATGGTGCAGTCATCTGGGAGTCAATCCCATTCTCTAATAAGTACGCCTTAAACTCTCCCGAGAGGTACTCTCCTCCACGATCAGATCGTAGAGTCTTTATGGTTTTACCATGAAGGTTTTCCACAAGAGCTTTGTACTCCTTGAACTTGTCAAAGCACTCGCTCTTGCGGCGCATCAGGTATATAAAACCATACCTTGAGTAATCATCAGTGAAGGTTACAAAATATTCGTAACCTCCTCTCGCTTGGACAGATAAAAGCCCGCACAAATCAGAGTGAATCAATTCCAGTACTTCCTTGGATCTATACCCCTTATCACTAAAGGGTCGCTTGGTCATTTTTCCTTCCAGGCATGATTCGAAGATGTGAAAGTCCTCATCTTTCACATCACTGAGTATTCCATCAGTTATCAACCTTTGAATCCTGCCCAAGTTAATATGACCTAGCCTAAGATGCCATAAGTACTTTTGATTCATTCTAGAAGGCTCCTTTCTCTTATTGGTACTAGATGTGTTATACGACTCTACTCGTTGCATCGTGGAATAATTAGGATTCAGTATATATAAGTTGCCTATCAATGTACCAGAACAGATATGATCACCATTTTTTTTTTACAATAACAGAATTATCAAAAGAAACTGAACATCCATTCAAAACCAACTTAGAAACCGAAACAAGGTTCTTTCTAAAATTTGGTACATAAAGACAATTATTCAATACCAAAACATTATTATTAAAAGATAAATAAACATCTCCCACTGCAACTGCCGCCACTTTCGTAGCGTTGCCCATGTAGATTGTGATCTCTCCCTCTCTAAGCCGCCGGGTTTCCTGGAACCCCTGCAAAGAATTGCAGACATGATCAGTGGCTCCCGTATCCACACACCAGGTACCGGTGGATAACACCGCTAAACATGTTTCAGTGACTAAGGAAAAGTTCATACCTCCTTGTCTGAGAGGACAATTAGACTTCCAATGTCCAGACTGCTTGCAACGGAAACACTTGCCCTTAGGCCTGTTCACTCCATTCTGTGGTCCACCAACTCTGGGTCCACTGGGTTTCCGTCCTTGATTTTTCTTCTTCTTAATCCCCGAAGGGCGAGGAAGAGTCGATTTCACTGCCACAAGTGCTTGAGAGCCCTTAAAGATTCCCTCTGCCGCCTGGAGTTCAGTCAGGAGTTCCGCCAAGGTATATAACCTCTTGTTCATGTTATAGTTCAGGCGGAAATGCTCAAAACTCCTAGGCAGAGACTGGAGCACTATATTGATATGGGTTTCCCCATCGATAGCTCCTCCCATAATCTCTATCTCATACAGATAGCATATCATCCTAAGAACGTGATCCCTCACGGGCGTTCCTTCGGACATGGTGGCCGTCATGAGTTTCCTTATAGCATCTTGCCTGGCTGCCCTGTCCTGATTACCAAACATCTCCCTGAGGTTAAGCATCATATCATAGGCAGTGTCCATGGCTTCATGCTGATGTTGCAGCACATTTGACATAGAAGCCAAAATGTAGCACCGCGCCATCTGATCAGCCTTGACCCACTTCCGATGAGCTTCCTTTTCCTCAGGAGTGGATGTATCAATGGGTTTAGCAGGGCAATCGACCTGGAGTACATACTTGTACTCCTCAGCAGTTAGGACAATGTCCAAGTTTCGCTTCCAATCAATATAGTTCAGACCAGTGAGTTTGTTTGCTTTTAGTATCACAGATAGTGGGTTGAGTGCCATATCTATAAAAGAGACAAATCAAACCGTCAAATTTAATTCGATATTAACTCCCTTAATTAATATCATTAAATTTACCAATCAATCCTAAAATCGCATCAGACTAGCATGCCACGTTCATGTGGACGTATACTAATCCAAACGATTTTATAACTGGACTTTTACTTCGGTCGTACATCATTACAACAGTGACTCCGATGGGGAGGATACTGTAAAGCGTACCTAAGTGTATACCATTTCTTAGTACTAAGTCAACCGCTCGGGGACTACATATCCACCGCAAGCCACGTTAGTGTGGACGTTTACGTTGACATGCGGTCCCTTTACGATTTCCTATAACTGTCGAGCCTCAATTAACCCAAAGTTCCGTTTCCATCTAGTAAGCCACGATAGTGTGGACGTTTACTAAATAAACAACTTTGTTAATTGAATTCCATTTATTAAATTTCACAATTTTATTAATCAAGGCCTGATATCTCGTAAGTGAAACTCGAAGTTTCTAACCAGCGATCAATCATGCAATTGAGCCCTATCTCTCACTAGGTGAGGGAGCCAACCAGACATTCGATCTAGTCATCGAATGACTCGAATGTCTCTAATCTGTGTCATCGACATAAGCAAGCGCTTTGACTCCATTCCACTCCCCGGGGTGAGAATGAGTCGAGTTGAACTTAGTCTTTGAAAGACAGATTAGGCATTGCTTTGAAAAACTTAAGTGTTCAATTCTATAAATGGAATTGAATTCGAATTTTGATCCAGTGATATCCGTGTGTCAACTTTATCCGATAGGGAGGATGGCACTAAAGCTAACTCGTAAGCGACACACATCACCATCAAAACAGAGAATGGAGACCGCGGGATTGTTTCCAGTCCCTCTCCCACTTAGTATTTTACGAAAGGGATAACATGCACGATAAATTAAAGCATAAATAAAAGCACGTAAACACATAGAAAGCATTTAACGTGGTCCCGATTATTATGGCCTTTAAATATCTTCGATGCACGTCTTCTCGGATCTTCGTCTCGTTGCTCGTCTCGGTCTCGATCCACCACCGACTCGTCTAAGTGCCAAGAGACGAACCCCTCCCACTGGAGTATCGTCCCAGGCCTCGACGAGCGATCCGTGGTGTCCGTCGAACCCCCGCGGCGCTGCTGCCCAAGATCCAGCGAAACGTCGACCACCGTTTTAGAAACGTCGACCGCCGTTTGCCCTTCAGCAGCCCGCGGGTTCGACTTCTCGACCCTCGTTCGTCCGGCCTCCGATCTTCTCTCGATCCACCAAATAGCAGTAACATTACAAAGGTAAAACATACTACTTCCGGCATCGATCCTATACAGGTTGATCAATCCTATACATCCGGATAAAACGAAAAACGAAATAGAAAAACCTAAACGACTCAACCCGTCGTTTTAACTATTACATTCAAGCAACGATTTAAAAACAAAAATCTCGACAACCCCGAGAGTTTAACAAACCACAACATACAGTACATACACATGACCATAATAATCGGGTGTTCGAACCTGCAAAAACAATTATCGCAAACATACAAAGAACGTACAAAACCGGCTCTGAAACCAATTGTTGGAAATCGACTACCCGGGATGCGTTCGTTCGATCACTCGAACATCCGAACGATCCCAGTCGACCTCCAGGTCCGTTACTCCGTTCACGTGCCAGCCCGTATCCCGATTCACGCCCAGCCATTGCCCCGAAGGACAACCGCGCGAACCAGACCTGGCTGCCCGAAAAACAGGGAAACGGTGACCGCCGTTTCCTCTCCGGCGACCATCGTTTGTCCGCGAACAGCAACGCGACGTTGCTGTTCCGGGCTCGTTTCCGGGTCGTTTTTCCTCTTCCGACTACCGATCCGGGTCGTTTTTCCTCTTCCGTCGTCTTGTGATGTGGGAAAAATTGACTCATGAACTCGTCATAGATGTCGTTCCAATTTTGGAGAGAGTTTGGTGGCAATGCTATCCACCATGACTTGGCCTTATCCTTCAATGTCATCGGAAAGAACCGACATCTCAACTCGTCTTCTTGAAGTCCATTCAACGGAAAGGTATAAATGGTATTGTAGAAATCTCGGATGAAACTCAACACATCCTCGTTATTGTTCCCATGGTACTCCGGTAGTTGATTGAAATCCATTGGATTAACCTTGTAGTTCTTTACCACCTCAGGTAAATCAACACATGCCGGTGTCGCTCCAATTATAGGCCTTGTGATGTCACCTTGTTGAACTCGTCGAGCCGTTGGGTTTCCTAATTGATTCCATTGATTCGGTTGCATACCATATCCACCATACGGCATCATGTTTGGCATCATATTTGGCCATTGTGGTTGAAATTGACCTTGCATATTTTGGTTGACTTGAACTCCGGGGTGCTGAAATGGATACCCGTAGTTTTGTTGATATGCTATGTTTTGATTCATCATGTTCGGATTCATCATTGGTGGTTGATTCATCGTCTAAGGATTCACCATGTTTTGTTGATAACCCATATTTTGATTCATCACATGTTGAGGAGTAAGTTGATGATCTTCATCATGTGGAGTTGGAGGTGTCGGAGGAGTAAGTTGATGATCTTCATCATGTGAATATTGAACGGAGGAATTTGTATCCGTAAATTACTTCCTCCCGCTTGGTTGTTGGTATTTTGAGGAGTTCCCAATGGTGGAAGAGGTTCTCGAGTATTCAGAGATAGAACATGTCCATGGGAAGGTTGGCCTTTCTTAACACCCGAAGATTGTTGTCCGGGTTCATCTTCAACTTGAACTTTATCCTTGTCCTTCTCCATGTTTTCTCTGGATTGCTCTTGAGATGCTTTGCTTCTTGTAGTAACCATGTACACTCAAGTAGATGGTTAGCAAATAACAAGACAATTAAACTAAATTAACTAAAGGAAATACGAAACTAAAATTAAGCAAACACTTAGACAAAACTATCCTTTTCCCCGGCAACGGCGCCAATTTTGATTAGATGTTTTTGTGTGCGCGTCTCTCGTCAAAATCCGAGGTCAGTTGTAGTTTGACTCGGTATCAATCCAAGGAAACGAAAGAGTGAAGTTTAGGTGAAAGTAAAGAGTAAGAAACATAAGTCATTGAACTAAGTCCTATGTTCATTTGTGTTCCCACAAAAATATAAAGTTTGCAAATTAAACAATAAGAAAATACTCGGACGACAATAATCCGAACATAGTACTAAATTGTTTTCACCTTTATCAATCTCAACAAACGACACACGAAAGTCAAGTTCCCGGTCGGGTTGCTTAACTCGTAATTTCAACGTTTAATTCACTTGAGGGTCCGCTCCTGGTCGGGTTACGAATTTAAGATTATATCGTTTGTATTTGATTTTCCGGTTTCAACAATTATTCAACTTTGTTCTTCATATTGTCATCCAAGCAAACAATTTAGTTCATCATCTTCATCATAAATCGAACAACAAAAATGAGAACTAAAAAGTTTAGCAAGAGAATGAAACAAAGAAATAATCTTAAGAACTCTTTAAAGAAAAAAAAATTCATTAACAACATTAAAAAGCATTCTCAATATTACGAACTACGTTACTAATTATGACATGGCTCGTGATCTTGTTAGCAATCTTCGAAGTTGTCGGCTTCGAATCGGACTTCTCCGTGCTCTCAATATTTTTCCCAAGCGAAAGTTATCTTCAAAACCAATTTTACTCGCCTAAATGCATCAAAGAATGGCTGGAGAACCGCCATGCAACCGCTCCAAAATGGCGACCGCCGTTTAGTTTCTGCGCCCGCCATTCTAATTCGGCGACCGCCGTTTCCGTATTGGCGACCGCCGTTTTTGCCCAAAATCCTGGCTGGACATGTGACTATTTTCAGCCCCTTCGACGGTCGTCATCTCATCTCCGGCGCCCGCTGATTACTTTCGGCGACCGCCGTTTTTCCTTTGGCGCCCGCCGTTTCAACCTCTTCAGCCCTTTGCTCGATTTCTCAACTTTCCTCGGCAACCGACCTACAAAACCATACTAAACAGGCAACTCCAACCCAAGTGAGATCCAATACCAACACAAACATAAAACACAACCAAAAAACATAAAAACGAACAACACAACTCACACTCGATACTAAAAACACAAACAAAAAACGCACACACACGACATAATTCATTAATCGTACCCTTCAAAATAAACCATGTGTGAAGATCGACCTACCGATGTGAGAAGTGAAAGATGGACTCCAGTAAACATGTGTAAGCACATAGTTAATTTATCCGACCACATATATTTAAAAGAATCGTAGCTAACTCCTCTCCATCTTATGTCAATAAATTACATATTACTTGTAAGTGGCTTTCTCATAATTTATCGTCGGTAGAAGGAAAGGAGAAAGTACGACACATCGGTTCTCCTTTAAGGCTTGATATACATTCTCGAGAGAGAGTGGAGGAGTATAGGATTGGTTATCTCATCAGAATAATCGTTATACATTCTTAGGAGAGAATGAAATGAGTGATCGATTGTTGATTCTTAACAACTATGTCCTCTATAGGTCATCCTAACGAGCACATACGATCATAACATATATCACAATATATATATATATATCTCACATTATTCACATAGCATTTAATCATGATTAAAACGAGGTATGTAAATTAAATCGGTGCTCTATTAATTAACTTGATTTAACAATTAAATCAAATAATTAATCTATCACCTTGTTGATCGAATATTTAAGTCAATTATTTAATTGGTCAATAAATAATTTAACTAAATAGCCTCCTGTCTTTGCTTGTGTTGTGTAGTATGACGTCCACGTCGTCTTTGACTCTTATTCCAACACTAGTCACGATTTCGAATAGATTAGTAAAGCAAGGAAATCCTACTGGCAGATTCGTGGGTGTCTATTTCAGCGAAGAGTTGAAGTGTCCTTGCGATTTCGAATATATGATGATTCCTATGAATGGATATTTATATGATAAAAAAAGGGGTATCTCTTCGAAGAATTCGTTACAGATTTCTATGAGGGAAGATTGGAAGCTAAGAAATCGAGTGATGAAGCTATGAGTTTTATTTATAAAATCTTAATGAACTCGCTCTATGGTCGATTCGGCATGGAACCGATGTGCATGTACGTACTCGACATCGGTTGCGTGCGGTACATAATATGGATCACTGCTATCGGTTTCTCATAGAACCGATTTAAATAACAATAAATTTACATCAGTTACATCGGTACATAAAACTTGCATCATGAATTTCAAAATAATATTAAATACTTCCAAGTCAACACTCCGTAAACATAAGTTAAAACCTCCAAGTAAACACTCCCATAAACCCAAAATACACACAAAACCTAAAAGACAATACGCACATAAACCTTCAAGAGAATAAACGTATCATTAATCATCTAATGTTCCATTCTTATTTTCTAAAAATAAGTTCCCCATCGAGCTCGAATGTCGTCAATGTCATTTTGATCAAGCGGACTAACATCAGTAAATACCTGCAAAAATAATACACATGAACATATTATAATAACAATAACTAGCTAAAAACCCCAAAATTAGTATATCACCTCATATTATGATTAGTTAAAAACCACAAAATTAGTATATCACCTCATTCCAATTTTCTTGAATGGTCGCTTGAACTAATGTTCTCATCCAATGCATGACGTAGTGTCCACGTCTCCCAGCTTCCTTTTTGTTTATTGCACTAACATATTACATAAATACAGAAGCAGTTAGGAAGAATTAGAGCAGAGGTGAAAAAGAAAAGACTTAGGAAGAATCCTCATTCAATAATAGGCAGGAGACTTAATTTATTTAGAAAAATCTAATATTTATCAATTAAAACTCTATTGTTTTATCTACGTACTCACGTCGAGGGGGGAGTAGCATTAATGCAACTCCCTTTTGCGCTGATAGTCGCTACATCATCAGATTTATGTACCTTTTCATGAGTAGTTGGAGGTTGATCATTAAATGACCATAATCCTTGACCAAATGTCTTTATCATGTTTTTAGTAACCTCCAATAGTGATGTTTTGCAACTCTGGATTGATTGATGATGTGGAAGCACTCTTAAGTCCAAAAGTCCGAAGACTCCAAATTCCAATTGATCTCAAAGATACCCTAACCAAATAAAAATACGATGCCTTGTAAGTAATGGATTCCAAACCCTAGTACTTAATAGAAAGATACCCTAACCAAATAAAAATACGACGCCTTATAAGAAATGGATTCCAAACCCTAGTACTTAATAGAAAGATACCCTAACCAAATAAAAATACGACGCCTTATAAGAAATGGATTCCAAACCCTAGTACTTAATAGGTCGGCTGCTAATAATAATAATAATAATAATAATAATAAAATCCTAATTAACTTGCGCATCACATCAGTTTCATGGAAGTCGTGTGTGAAGGAGAACTTGAATGAGTCATGGTGGAAGAATTAGATACCGAACTTGTAGTCATTTCTCTGGTTCAGTAGAAAATGAAAAATGACAATTTAATACTTGTAGTCATTTCTCTGGTTCA
>CATPAB010000255.1:0-125000 GCA_954870475.1 Euphrasia confusa
TGGTGCCTAGAAGGAAAAGAATTCCAACGGTCATATTAATTTATTTATTTGATTACTCATACTGATTGATAAGGGTGGTATTTACTTTATTTCAACCACTTCAAACGATTTTTCACACAAACTACAGTCGATGATTTCTTGTATGTGTTGCGTCTATCTTCTGATTTTGCTCATGAACATGAGGATCTGGTGGGTAAAACCCTCGTACTCAAATCCCTCCGTGATGAAGAGTTTATATGCAAAGTCATCTGGAAGGACGGTTTTGTTGTGTTCGGTGAGGGTTGACATGAATTTGCTGTAGCGCATCATCTGAAACGGGGGTATACGCAGGTCTTCAAATACTATGATTGGACAAGTCCAAATATCGTACATATTTATGGTCGAGATGCCCTCAAGATTATCGACTTCCGAACCCCAACGCCCGCCGGTCGACCTACATTGCCGGATGCGATAAGGGTAATCGGTGATATAATGTATTGGGACAGTATAAATGAGTATGATTCTGATAATTAATTTCATTTACTGTATTGGAGTATGTTTTAATTAATAACATTTTAATTGATTTATTTTTCTTTTTAATGATCTGTTTTTTTCCGCCTTTCGTGATACTGTGTTGAACGATGAGTTTGTGCCACAAAAATTAATAATTAATTTAATTTGAATTGATTTGAAATTGTAAATAGTCAACTCATTTCTGACAAAGTTCGTGCTGGCGTGATGACATGTTCGTGTTGTTTGATGAGTTCGTGCCAAGCGTTAAAAACTTGACCAAAATGATGTTTTGAGTTGTTGTGGTACCTTTGATTGTTAATATTGGGATCACAGTCATGAAATATGTAATCTTGGATTCAAATTGGTCAAATTTAATTGATCGTTTGTTACATGAACTCAAATGCATACTTTTAACATGAACATCATTAGTTGTTTTAAATATTGAGCGATTTTGATGATTCTGTTGTTGAATCAACAATATCTTTTGTTATAGAATCGTTTGGACGATTATAATTGATTAGATGACATTAAACATGAATTAATGATGTGATCGTATGGTACATGAACTCAAATGCATACTACACTAGTATTTCTAACATGAACATCATTAGTTGTTTGTGAATATTGAGCAATCTTGATAATTCTGTTGTTGAATCAACAATATCTTTTGTTCTAGACTCGTTTTGGATGATTATAATTGTCTGGACAACATTAAATCAATTATATTATATTCAAAATATTGATAAAACACGTAAAAATACTTTTTTTCATATCCTAACACAAAATATTTACCCTCGTGCTCACATACGCTCGAATACTAACCATCGTGTTGTTGGAAGCACGATTGACGTTGTTGTTCGTATCCACATTCGAACGAAACAACCAAACATGAAATTAAAAATTTCAGATATAATGCAGAATGCCGACTTGGGGGATTTTGAAATTCAAAATTTGAGATTTTGAAATTTAAATTCATCTTTATTACATATTTTCTGACACATTAATCCTAATCAACAGTCAACAATTTTGTCAAAATAATCCAAACAGTTCAAAATCAACAAGAAAGCTTGCACGCACGAAACGTTGAGATTATGGCACGATAGAGAAGTAATCCGGAGCACTAATGATTGATTACGCCAGAAACGTTGAGATCATTGCACGTAAGTTTGTTTACGCACGAACTTATTATTGTTAGGGTAGCATGACTGTAGAAGTAACACGAAATGAATAAATAGCACGAAATAGAAGAGAAATTCAAGAACAATATTAATTAATTAATTAATTAAAAAGAAAGCAAAAACAAACTGCATTGCAAAAAAGAGTTGCAGGGGTACATAATTAAACAGATACACTAGTTTTCATCATCATCATCATCATCATCATCATCACCATCACTATTGTCGCTCTCCATCTCAACATCTGAATCCCGAGGGTTTAGGGAATAAGAAGTCCGTAATCTCATAGTCAACGAGTGTATAAATATGGACGATCATTGGTTCATCACCATTGTAGGTGAAGATCAACGTGTAACCCTTTTTCAGGTGATGCGAAACACAAAACTCACGCCACCGTCGTTGAACGACATGTAGCTGTTCACCCAGGTTATTTTCGTCGGCCACCGTCGTTGAATGACAACGCGCAGCACGACGGTTTTTCCAGCCAAGTGCTCGTGTCCATGAGCAAAATCAGCGGGTAGACGCAACCAAAAGCCGAAATCTTTGGTAGAAATCTGGGTGAAAAATCGAGTAGGAGCCATTAGATTATTTAGTTTAGATCTGATTGTGGGAGAGGAGAGTGTTGGAAATCGACATCCCGAGGTAGTCGGAAACGCGGAACTTGACAACCCTGACCGAAATCCCGATCACCGGAGAAACCACGAACACACCACGAGAGCCGGAGCCCGACAAAGCACCGCCACGGGAACACCCGCAGCTGCCAGCCGGGCTCGCGGTTGCTCGTAGCAACCCCGCAGCGAGTCCTCGACTCGCTGCTCAAGGGGCTTGCCCCCCCCCCCCCCCCCCCCCCCGTACGAATGCACGGGCTGCTCCCAACAGCCCGCTGGGCACGCCCCGCATCGCCCGCGTGCCCGCTGCGGAACTCCCGCAGCTCGCGGCGATTTCGTCCGGGGAGATCGAGCCTAGCACGATCGTCACGCCCAGCAGCCCCCTTGGGCTGGAATCCATGTGCCGCCGGCGGTCCGGTGGTTCGACCACCACCGCACGGCTCAATCTCGCCTATGGGGTTCGTCCCTTGGATCTTGTTCGCGGTATTTTCACGATAATAAATATTAAAATTATCGAGGGGGTTCTATGATTTTACCTTGTTCTCGTTTGCCGGAAAATCGAGATCTAGTTGATTACCTTGAGATCTTTCCACGTATTCCTTGCACTAGCTTGAACGTCGGGGTGGGCGACGATCTTCCAAGCTTCCATGGATCTCCTTCCCTCTACTTTCTCTTCCTATAATTATGTTGCGAATAATTCACTTGGCATGTTATGAGAATAGAGAAGACCATATGAGTGCTTTTATAGGCCATATGAAAAATTATGGATTATTTTCCGGTAGTATTATTTATTCCGCATGTTTAAGATATAAATGTCCATTAATAAATTATATTTATTGCTAATTAATTTATTCATCTCTTGTAATTCCGAGAATAATACTACTCAACTTTATTATCATGCGGATCAAATCCACTTGCAAGGTTTACATGATAATCCTTATGAGCTCATCTCGGGGACATTATCAACCCTTTCGAGGACACACTTTCTCCTCAAGAATTCACAACATGTCATACATAAAATACAGTGACACAACTTTACCGGTAATCGACCGGTTATTCTAATCAGTCAATTCTTTTTGGAAAATCAAAGTCACTAATATTATATACACACACCCGCAATAATATCAGGGATTAAGAATAAAATACACTGAGATTTAAATCGATTATCTAAGGCAATCCTAATCGATAAATCTCAAGCAGGCCCGCCCAATACACCAAGTGTACAAGTATGATAAAATAATTAAGACAAATTATTTTCTCACTCATACAACAACTATACAGATGGATTGGTCCTTTTCCATCTAGGTCGTGAGCAACTGTTCGATTATATACGAGTAACCGATCGATAGTATGATCTTCCGTGTGATGTCGCAAACCATACTAATTACAACGTGTATAATCTAGGACTATGATTTGCATATATTTATGCATTATACGAAGTTCACATGTTACTTAAATCTAGACATTAAGTATACAACTCCATCAGAGAGAGCTTTTATTATTTGTTTCAGAAGGTGTAAAAAACAAAAGGAAAATGACTGTTTTCTGCAGCAGGTGAACCGAAAGTAAGTGTTGTCAAATCTATTTATTCTACTGGTTGGCCGCTGCAATTCTCTTCCTTCTAGACGCTTTATCGTTTCAGAGTTTTCAAAGCGTCATATCTTATTATAGTAATAGAAAAAAGAAAAAAACCTAACGGTGTAACACGAAATATGTTAGCACGAACTTCCAATCAGCACGAAACAAATATTATTAACACAAACAACTCACTCAACACGAACTGTAATACACATTGTCGCACGAACTATAATTTACCAATCAGCACGAACATTAAATCAAACACGAATTTTACTTCAACAATTAACCCAAAATCAAATTAATAAAATAACAAACAATCAACAGTTTCGTAACACGAATATCAACCAACACGAATTTTAATTTTAATTGCTACCATTAAATTAGGCCAACAAACAACCATATGTGGTTGAATGTGTATTAAATCAGATTAATGGTCTGTATTTTTTAATTACTTTAATGTGGGGGGGGGGGGGGGGGGGGGGGGGTATTATAATCGATTCTCATTCCTCCCCATCAAAATATATATTCAAATTCGAGTTCCTTCCCCATTTCACAATCTCAAAACATGGAATGTCGATTCTTTAAAGTTCTGATTGGGGATTGAGAAACCCATCTTCTACTTCCTACAGTGTTTGCGCGTCACGTTGGGAGGAACCTAGAGAATAAGGTGGTCCAGTTTTACGATGTATACAACGACAATTTTGACGTCACAATAACCCAAGTAAACGACAATTTATACTTTCGTCGGGGATGTCCCAGTTTCTATAGAGATCACTGTATTCAAACCGGCTGGTTCCTCGTGTTTCACTACTTCCCGATGAATCCACACAATCCAGTGGACAAATTCGAAGTCGTCGTGTTTGACCGCAGCGCCTGCGAATTTCTAAACTTTCATAGGAGGATTGCTCAGCCGCCGCCTCCACCGTCTTCACCGCTTTTGGTGCCTGAAATAGTCGATAGCGATGTCGATTCGAATTAGTTTTTTTTATTCTTATTTGATGTACCAGTCGCAATCATATTTTGAATTTTTATGAATGATTCGGCTTTTAATTATTTCTTTAATTTGTGTCCGTGGTGATAAATATACATGCAAAGTAGCACGAAATCATGAAAAGATCGTATTCCACGAACATATCACAGAGCACGAATTAAGTTACAAGTTCGTGCTCAGAAAAACACGAAAATAAAATGATCGTGCTTTTGATCTTTCGTGTTTAGCTGGACAAGTAAATGAAAGGATATCGTGCTAGTGGTGCCACGAGGCAAACGTCTTCTCAAAAGACGAGCGCTTACTTATTTTTTTTATTTATCAATTTTTTTATTGACAAAAGTAAAGGGTAATTAAGTTTTTGTACGCGAAATTGCTTAGATAAAATGTATTTTTATATGAGGGGCCGGGGAACTCATATATTAAACTCAAATGTATCTTTTTTACTATTCCCCAATTAAAATATTAAATAAAGAAATAAATTGTAATTTTCTTTTTATGTAATTTATTTTATGTACAATTTATTAATTATATTTGGTAAATGTATATATTTTTGAAAACTAAAAATCTATTTATTATAATGAGAAATAAATTTATTTAAACATAAGTACGGCTATTTATTCAATAAATTAAAAAATTAATAACACAATGTGAATTAGATATGCACTAGTAACTAATGCCCGTGCGATGCACGGAACAAAAACTATATTTTTTTTAGCAAATTATAAATACAATTTAATTTTTTTTCGACTTTTAGCGATTGTAAGATTACCACAAAGATTGACATTGATTTTAATTAGTGGCTATAGCATAAAATATTATTAATGAGAATTGACGACGTTGAAATCGAAACATAATTTTTGAATCAAATGGACTAAAAATCTGTCTAACAACTGAACTGCTCCGAATTGAAATGAAATGAACTGAACTGAAATTAATTTCAATAAAATTAAATTTTAAAATAATAAAATATTAATCAAATATTTCAATAATTATTGTAATATAAATACTTTTATAAAAAAATTGAATGTTTATATAATAATAATAATAATAATAATAATAATAATAATAATAATAATAATAATAATAATAATAATAATAATAATAATAATAATAATAATAATAATAATAATAATAATAAATGAACTTAACTCAATTAGTTTGAACTAAACTTGAAGTATAAACTGAATTGAAATGAAAATAATTTCAAAATAAAATATCCTAAGCGTCATTCTTAAAAAATATATCTCTTGAGCATATTTTTCGCCTAAGACTTTAGTTTTAATAAATTAATTTACAAATTGAGTTTCGTTACATAAATCGACCGTGTGAT
The DNA here is from genome assembly GCA_954870475.1 of Euphrasia confusa. NCBI lineage: Eukaryota > Viridiplantae > Streptophyta > Magnoliopsida > Lamiales > Orobanchaceae > Euphrasia > Euphrasia confusa. The sequence goes on from CATPAB010000255.1 coordinate 6,175, forward strand.
CGATATATTAAAGTGTTTTTCAATAATATGTTTTAGCATTTACAATAGTTATTGACCCATATAATTAATAAAAATAAATTATTAAATAATTATTTTGTTTTTTTGATTAATTTTCTTATCATTTCTTTTGTTAATTTACTTGTATTATGATAAATAAAATAAAAAAAAGCGTTGAAATTGTTTTCCAAAAATAATTATCATAGTTTTCATTGATATTTTGTAACATATAATCCCGTGTAAATTATAAAATGTGAATAATTGTATAGCTTATAAAATTAAATTGTTAATTATCATCGTTTTCATTAATCTTTTGTAAAATATAACCCGTGTAAATTATAAAATGTGAATGGTTGTATAGCTTATAAAATGAAATTGTTATATAATTATTTTAGTCATCTCTCTTTTCAATATTTTTATTAATTTAATTTTATGATATTTATGATTAAAAATAAACTTTTTTCAAAGTGTTTTTCAAATTTAATTATAATCAATTTCATTAATCTTTTGTAATATATAATCCAGTGCAAATTATAAAAATTGAATTGTGGTAGAGTTAATAACACTAAATTATCAAGTAATTGTTTTATTTGAGTTTCAATAATATATTTTCTCAGTTTTTTATTATTTAATTGATTATTAATACAAAGAAAATAAAATATTAATTGAGTATTTTTCAAAAATAATTATCATCATTTTTATTAATCTCTTCTAATATATAACTTATGTAGTATAAAAGTTGAATTGTTTTATAGCTAACAAAATTACTTTTGAATAATTTATTTTATAATTAAAAAAAATAAGTTATTTAATTTTAAATAAATATTACTCCAAAAATTAATCTTTTTTCTAAACCACCTTTATTTGTATTAATTTACTTTAATGATATTTATGATAAAAAACGGTTTTGAAATTGTTTTTCAAAAATAAGTACAAATATAATCGTTTTCATTGATTTTTTTTTAACATTTAACCCGTGTAAATTATAAAATTTGAATGATTGTATAACTTATAAAATTAAATGGTTGAATAATTTTTTATTTGTGTGTTAATTATCTATGTTCTCAATTTTATTATTATTTATTGGATCATTATGATACAGAAAATACGTTAAAATGTATTTTTCAAAAATAATTATTATTGTTTTCATTGATCTCTTGTAACATATAACCACGTGTTAAATATAAAAGTTGCATTGTTTTATAACTAACAAAATTAATGATAACAATTATTTATTTTATTTCAACTATCTTTTTAAATAGCAAATTTATATTAATTAATTTGTATGTATAATGATATAGATAATTATACAAAAAAGATGTTTTGATGTGTTTTCAATAATAATTTTGACTTTTTATTGACTATTAAAAATATATAACATGTGCAAATAATAAATGGTGAATAATTATATAATTATTAATTTTAAATAATTTATTTGCTTATGTTTTAATTATCTTTTTTCTCAAATTATAATACATGAGTTTTATTAATTATATTAATTATTCTATTATTACACTTTTTATAATTAAAATCTTAAAACTACTATAATTAATAAAATACTTTTCTAAAAAATTTAATTATTAATTATATTCAATAAATAATTTTTGTAATAAAATAAAAATATGGAAATATATTTGAAGTATCACGAGATAGAATGCAAAAAAAGTCCAACAATAATGAAAGTTTATATGAGAAAAAAAAATTAATTGATAAAAAATAATAGCGGCAAAAATGAGTATATATGCTATTTGTTATGAATATTATTATATTATAGTGAATGACTTGTTGGCTAAGTCAGAAACCCTAGATTGCATCCTATATAAAGGGGTCTCCCCATATGAATGAATACAACAATTCACAAGAATTCATAACAATTCTATTCTCCTCTATGTTCTCTCTATATCTAATCTATATTTCTCTCTCTATTCCTCTAGAGTTTATAACACGTTATCAGCACGAAAGCTCAACCGCATTCTTCATCGAAGTTCTACCCATCCAAAATCCGAAATATCAAGTAAGAATTTATATTTATATTTATTAAATAATTATAAATATATCTACTTCTTCTCCTCTAAAAAAAAAAAATTATAAAAGTCCATTCCAATTCTGAGAAAATTATATATTGAGATTTATTTTGATCCCCGAAGGATCATTGGTAAAGATATTGTATCCCGAATGATGATTGGTAAAGATACTGTATCCCCGAAGGATCATTGGTAAATATATTATTACGCATGACATACTAAGAGTGAGCTCCGGAAGAGTTTTACTAATTATCCCCACGAGTACTACAAATGTACTTAAAAATGAAAATGATGCATATCATGATTGTGCGTGAAAATGAATCAAACATTCCTCATCTGCGAATTAATATATTAAATATCTCGAGCCCCGATCCAGAAGATCGATTTATAGCAATTACGATGATTTGCATATTTAAGGAAGATCATTTCTCGGCATTAGGGGGAGATAAGAATATAAAAGATAGAAATACCGAGAAATTTCATGGAATGAAAACGATCTTTAATTCTAGATCCACGCATCAATCAATTGAACCCAAAGTTCATTAAAATAAGTGACTTGCAATATTCAGCAATTAATCTGCCAAATTAATGAAGGTGTGACAAAATCACATAAAATTGTGATGAATGAACTATAAGAGTTCAAATACCGAAGAAATCAACTCAGATGTTGATTCTAATATACGCCTGAAGCGTAGTAGATCGATATGAAAATATAAAATAAATCCGCGGAAATACAAAGAAATTAAGTCACCCTCAAAACCTCCGGAAGAGAGTTAGATGAAAATCCCATTGAAAAAACATGTGCACATGATAATAGAAAACCGTGGGATTGCGGAACAACCAAATTAAAAAATTTGGGAAATGATGAAATATTTGATAGAATGAATTGTCATCACCATGGAAAAAGTCGCCAACGACATATTTGCCTCAAGAAGTTGCTCTAGAAAATTTAGATCCAAAACTTAAATCAATGATAGTGTACCAGCAGCACTCAAAAAAATAAGAAACGAGAAATTGAGGCTGAGCATGACTTGCTAAATAGAAAAAATATTTTGATTCTATAATACACACCTCAAAATATTGTCCCAGAAGGATATACGTGGGTGTTCGTAAGAAAAAAACGAGAAATGATGTGGTGAGATATAAAAGCGAGATTAGTTGCTCATGAGTTTTCGCAGAAACTCGATATATTTAAGGATGATGACATTAAGTTCCGCTACCTTATACTTCTGGCAGCAACAACGATAAATATAAATATGCATGAATGTATGGTTTGACCATATAGAAGTCATTAGAAAGATACATACATGAAAATCCTGGATGGGTTTTAAGATTCCTGATATGAAAGGAAATGAAAATCAGAATATGTACAATATCATATTACTATGTCATTATGGACACAAATGATATTGAAGACAAGGTCCCGAAGACCAGTGATTTTGGTCCCGAAGACCAGTGATTGCACTCTTTTTCCCTCTACTAAGTTTTTCCCACGGGGTTTTCTTAGTTAAAGGTTTTTAACGAGACAATCACCACAATATAAATGTAAATGTCGTGTACTCTTTTCCTCGAGTATTTTTTCCTACAAGGTTTTATAACGAGGTTTTTAACGAGGCATGCACATCACTCGATATGAGTTTGTTTTCGAAATAAACTGAGATATTGAACCTGAAGTTCAAATGTAAAATATAATATTTTAGATGATTGTGAATTGAAGTTCACATTATTCATTTGTTAAGGATTGTATATTCGACATTAGACGCATCTAATATACTCCTGAAGAGTTACCGGCCGGTTATAGCAATTGCGAATGCTATAGTCAATATAGATGTCTGGTAAAGGCATGTCCCTGAAGGACGAAAAATATACAATAATACAAATGAATGTGAAACTCGTCAATTCGAAGGTTGTGTCCTGAAGACCAAAATGTATATTTGAATAACTTGATGGAGTTGTATTCTAAATGTCTAGTTTAGTGCAAATACGGAACTCCTTATCTATACCTTAATTCGAGATATGATTCAAGCATGATTGCATTTATTGCAATAGTCCTTGATGTATACGTTGTAGACAGTATGGCGTGAGGAGACACGCGGAAGATCATACTGTCGGTTACTCGTATACTATCGAACAGTAGCTCACGACTTAGATGGACAGGGACAATCCATCGGTACGTCGTAGTGTGACTGGTAGATAGTCGGTCTTGACTATCATGTTACACTCGTACACTTGGTGTATTGAGCAGGACCACGGGAGGGCGTTCGATTTATACTAATCGCAGTAATCGAACTAGACCTCAGAAATTACGGATATACGAATTCTTAATCCCTATATAATTATAGGTGCGTGTGTTCAATTCTCGGTTTTTTAATATGCCAATGAGTGAGACTAAATGATTGGTCGAGATTCTCGGTAAATTGGGGATCGTAATTGTACGCACGGCATGCTATAGATTATAGACAGGAAACCGTGTCCCATTTATCGGGTTGATGACGTCCCCGAGATGAGCTCATAAAGTTTATCATGTAAACCCTGCAGGTGGATTCGTTCCACATGATAATAAGGATGAGTGGTACTAGTCTCGGATAATAAGAAACGAATTAATTTAATTATTAGTAATTAAATAAATTCGTGGACGTTCGATATCTTAAACACGGGGAAAGTCGTATATGTAATTTCGGCGGAAATATTATTGTTGAAATAATATAAATTAATTATGGGGAATTCAATTATCATTTTATAGTGGAATTAATTATAATTAAAATTGTGGAATTTAATTAAGGTTTGGGACGCCGAGTTAATTAAATTGCAATTTAGCCTAATAATTAATTTCCATAAGGTCCCTGGTGTAGCTCTATAAATACCTCATCCTCCCTTTCTCTAAAACCTAAGAAACGCCGCTATTTTATTTTTGCGGAGAAAAATAAATTGTTTGCGCAATTATTTTTTGTGAAAATAAATAGATTAGCGCTTTATTATTTTCTGGAAAAATTGATTGCTAGCGCAATTATATTTCTGAGACAGAAGATCAAAACCTTAGCCGCTATAATTAATTTTGCAGAGAAAATAAAAGCTTGCGCAATTAATTTTCCTCTACTTAATTAATTCAGATTAGCGCAGTAATAATTCTGTAGAAATAATTTTGCTTGCGCAAATATATTTCTGAGACAGAGGATATTATTCCTACGGTGGGTTCAAGAGAGAAAGGAGAAGAGGAAGGTTCACCGGATCGTTGCCCACTCAACGGCTGAACGTCGGGGATAGAGACATACACCGGAAGGCTTCGTGGTCTCAACAATTCGGCTTCTCCGAATCACGCGACAAAGGTATAAGAAATCGAAACCCTTATTCCGCATACGTTTCGTTTTCTATTTCGTTAAAAATACATCGGATCTAAGATCGGGTTCCGGGCGTCGTGGATCATGTTCCTCGACTACTGGGGGTCAAGGACCTCCGGATCGGTAGTCGGAAGAGGAAAATCGACCCGGAAACGCGCTCGGAACAGCAGGTCGCGCTGCTGTTCGCGGACAAACGGCGGTCGTTGTTTCGCTGTTTTTCGGGCAGCCAGCTCTGGTTCGCGCGGTTGTCCTTCGGGGCAATGGCTGGGCGTGAATCGGGACACGGGCTGGCACGTGAACGGAGTAACGGACCTGGAGGTCGACTGGGGTCGTTCGGATGTTCGAGTGATCGAACGAACGCATCCCGGGTAGTCGATTTCCAACAATTGGTATCAGAGACGGTTTTGTCGATTCGTTGTATTTTTGCGAGATTTTTTTTGCAGGTTCGAACCCGGTTATTATGGCCAACGTTGTGATTTTATGTTGTGCTTTAATTTGTGGTTTTGATTAAACTCTCGGGCTTGTCGAGATTGTTTTTGTTTTGGAAAAACGATGCTTGTTTGTAATAGATAAAAACGACGGGTTGAGTCGTTAGGTTTATTTATTTTTCGTTGTATCCGGGACATGTATAGGGTCGATCACCTTGTATAGGATCGATGACGGATTTAGTAAGTTTATTCTTGTAATTTTTCTTACTAATTTTGGTGGATCGAGACGAGATCAAAACCCGGAGAAACGAGGATCGAGGAGAGCAAACCGGCAACGGGCAGCCATCGAACACACCCCGTGTTCGCGACGGGCAGCAGCGGGGCTGCGGTTCGTTCGACCCCACGGACGACTCAACGAGGCTCGAGACGAGGCTCCAGTGGGAGGAGTTCGTCTCTTGACCCTCGAGCGAGTCGGTGGTGGACCGAGATCGAGACGAGCAACGAGATGAAGTTCCAAGAGACGTGCATTGGAAAATATTTAAGGCCATAATAATCGGGGCCACGTTAATTGCTTTTTATGTGATTTACGTGTTTATTATTATGCTTAAATTATTTATGCATGTTATCCCTTATCGTAAAATACTAAGTGGGAGAGGGATTGGAAACAATCCCGCGGTCTCCATTCTCTGTTTTGAATGTGATGTGTATTGACTTACGAGTTGGCTTTAGTGTCATCCTCCCTATCGGATAAAGTCGATACACGGATATCACTGGATCAAAATTCGAATTTAAAATCCACTTATAAAATTGAACAATTATATTTCTCAAAAGCAATGCCTAATCTGTCATTCAAAGACTAATTTCAACTCGACTCATTCTCACCCTGGGGAGTGGAATGGAGCCAAAGCGCTTGGTTATGTCGATGACACAGATTAGAGACTTTCGAGTCATTCGATGACTAGATCGATTGTCTGATTGGCTCCCTCACTTTGTGAGAGATAGGGCTCAATTGCATGATTGATCGCTGGTTAGAAACTTCGAGTTTCACTTACGAGATATCAAGCTTTGATTAATAAAATTGTGAAATTTAATAAATGTAAGAGTCAATTAACAAAGTTGTTTGTTTTAGTAAACGTCCACACTATCGTGGCTTGCTAAATGGAAACGGTACTTTGGGTTAATTAAGATTCTATGAAATTTAAATAAGTGAGATTCAATTAATAAAGTTGTTTGTTTTAGTAAACGTCCACAAGAACGTGGCTTGCTAAATGGGAACGGAACTTTGGGATTAATTGAGGCTCGACAGTTATAGAAAGTCGTGGAGGACCGCATGTCAACGTAAACGTCCACAAGAACGTGGCTTGCGGTGGGCATGTAGTTCCCGAGCGGTGGACTTAGTACTGAGAAATGGTATACACTTAGGTACGCTTTATAGTATCCTCCCCATCGGAGTCACTGCTATAATGATGTACGACCGAAGTAAAAATCCAATTATAAAATCATTTGGATTAGTATACGTCCACAAGAACGTGGCATGCTAGTCTGATGGGATTTTGGAAATGATTGGTAGTTTAATGATATTATTTGAGGGAAATGATATCGAATTAAACTCATTGTTTGTTTTATATGGTATTATTCCCATTAAAAGTCAACAAACTCACCGACCCTGTTTGTATGGATAAGAGAGGTAACTTAGACATTGTCCTAACTGCAGAGGAGTACAAATATGTACTCCAAGTCAATTGACCTGCTGAACCAAATGATGCTTCCACTACTGAGGAAAGGAAGCTCATTGGAAATGGATCAAGGCTATGAGATGACGCGGAGCAACATTATGACTTTCATGTCAAATGTGCTGTGACATCAAGATCATGCCATGACCATTACCTATGATATGATGCTTAACCTCAAGAAGTTTTTGGTTATCAGGACAGGACAGCCAGACAAAGTGAAATGAGGCAACTCATGACGGCCATCATGTCGGAAAGAACGCCCGTGAGGGATCACGTTCTTAGAATGATGGGCTATCTAAATGAGATAGAGATTCTAGGAACAATTATCAATGGGGTAACCCAGGTTGATTTTGTGCTCCAGTCTCTGCCGAGAAGTTTTGAGCAGTTTCGCCTAAAATATAACATGGATAAGAGGTCTTATTCAATGGCGGAGCTCCTGGTTGAACTTCAAGCGGCTGAGGGAATCTTTAATGGCTCTCAAAACACTTGTGGCTGAGAAATTGGCTCTTCCTAGGCCTTCAGGCGGCAAAAGGAAGAAGAAGAAAATATGGAAACCCAGTGGGCCTAATATATCTGGACCACGGAATGGGAAAAGCAAGCCCAAGGGGTAAGTGCTTCCGTTGTAAGCAGTTTGGATACTGGGAGTTTGATTGTCCTCTCAAAGCAACTAGAAGTTAACTTCTCCTTAGTCACCGAAACATGTTTAGTGGTGTTATCTACCAGTACCTGGTGTGTGGATACGGAAACCACTAATCATGTCTGCATTTAAATGCGAGGGTTCCAGAAAACCCGGAGACTTAGAAAGGAAGAAGTAGTAACCTACATGGGCAATAATGTTAAGGTAACAGCCGTTGCAGTGGGAGATGTTAAATGTTTTAACGGTAGGATTTTAGTTCTAATAAATTGTCTTTATGTGCCGGCATTTAGAAAGAAATTTCATTTCGGATTTCTAAGTTGGCTTAGAATAGATATTCCGTTTCTTCTGATAGTTTCATACTTATCGAAGTAGGAAACGGGGATATTATCTATTCTGGTACATTGATAGACAATTTAATACTAAATCCGTGTTCTTCCACGATGCAACACACCGGAGCTAATAACACATTGTCGAACCCCAATAAGAGTAAAGATCCTTCTAGGATGAATCAAATGTACTTATGGAATCTTGGAATAGATCATTTTAACTTGAGTACGATTCAAAGGGTGAAAGCTGATGGAATACTCAGCTAGGTTGAAGGAAAGGACCTTCCAACCTTCGAATCATACTTGGAAGTTTAAATGACCTAGCAACCCTTTACGGTTAAAGGGAAAAGATCCAAGAAAGTACTAGAGTTGATTCGCTCTGATATATGCAGACCTCTTTGAGGAGTAAGGCATACTTATCAGAAAATGGGATTAACTTCCGACAGAATACACCATTTATGCCTCGGCAAAATAATGTGTTGTAAAGAAGGAATAGGACTCTTATAGATATGGGAAAGTAGACAATGAGTTATTCGGAGTTACCTAATTCGTTTTTGGGATATGGCTTGGAAACAGCGGCGTTTATCCTGAACTTGATTCCTTTGGAAACTTGTACAGATATTCGGCTGTTTATAGGATACCCTAAGAAAACGAATTGAGATATGTAATATAGTCCATTGGACCAGATGTTCGTTGATTGCATCAATGTTCGGTTCTTAGACATAGACTATATATATGCAATATCACAAGCCCAAGAGTAGGGTAATACTTAATGTGCTTAGAAGGACTGATCAAGACTTAGAACCAGCCTAACTGAGTAGTTCACTACTGTAATCTTTATTCACTAAAGACACACCGGAGCGTCGTCGTAGAGGGAGGGTTGTTAGACAACCCGACAGGTTCATGTTTATAGGAGAGTCTTCGGACTTGTTACCTGGAGAACATGAAGCCGACCCCTAGATATATGACGAGACGCTGGAAGATCAAGATGCTCAGTCTTGGCAAAAGACGATCCGGATTCTTTTGTCTTCACATGGAAGATGGAAGTCAAGACGGATTTCTAAATCGAAGTCTTGACGGGACCATCTATGTGGGACAGTCAGAGGGATTCATCGAAAAGAGCCAAGAGCATTCGGTAAGCAAGCTTAATCAATCTTAGGATTGAAGGAAACTTCAAGATCTTGGACACATGCGGACCTATGAGAAAATCCATTTCATGGATTCATTCAAGGCATGTTTAGGTCCTGTGTGTAATAAAGAAGTGACAGAAAAGATGTGGTGTTTTCTCATTCTTTATCTAGACGACATCCTTCTAAATTGGCAACAATATGAAAGATGTTATCGGACATAAAGGGATGGTTGTCCGAGTAATTCAATGTAAGAGACTTAGGAGAAGTCAGGAATGTTCTTGGGATCAAAGTATTAAATGATCGCCAGAAAAGAACATAGAACTTATCTCGAGCCTCATACATAAATACAATTCTTACTCGTTGCAGCATACAGAATTCCAAGAAAGGTCTTCACCTTTTAGATGTGAAATTCATCTATCTAAAGTTTTGTGTCCGACACAATAAAGGAGATAGATGAAGATTAAGCAGTTCCCTGCACCTTAATGGTGGGAAGCTTAATGTATGTAATGCTATGCACGAGACTGATATCTACTATGCCGTGGGCATGGTGGTGAGATATCATAGTAATCCTGGAAAGGATCACTCGACTGATGTAAAGAACATGTTTAGGTTCCTGCAGAGGACCAGGAATTATGTTCTGAGTTACAAAGCAGTCAAGTTGTTTCTTTTGGATTACATAGAATTGGATTTCCAAATCAAACAGGGACAGTCGAAAGTCGAAGTCAGGCTATGTGTTCTCACTGTGAAGTGGAGCAGTCACATGGAAGAATGTAAAGCAGCGATGCATTACGGACTCTACCATGGAAACTGAAAGGATAACGGCCTCTGAGGCAGTTAAAAGGCCAGTGTGGCTCCAGAACTTCCTAAGGGACTTAGATGTGGTTTCTAGTTTACCCAAAGCTATTTTGAATAGCGGTATTGGCAAACTTGAAATGCCACGAGTCCACAGTGGGAGATAACACGTAGAGCGCAAGTACCACCTGATTCGAGAGATCGTCTAGTAAGACGATGCAGTTGTCACCTAGATTGCATCGAAAGGATTGTCTGGTAAAACCATTCACAGAAGCCCTTCCAGCGGAAGCGTTGGGTAGGCGTGATAAGGTTATGGGAATCTGATGTTTGGGAGAGGGCGAATAGACTTTTAGTATAAGTGGGAGATTGATGGAGTTGTATTCTAAATGTCTAGTTTAGTGCAAATACGGAACTCCTTATCTATACCTTAATTCGAGATATGATTCAAGCATGATTGCATTTATTGCAATAGTCCTTGATGTATACGTTGTAGACAGTATGGCGTGAGGAGACACGCGGAAGATCATACTGTCGGTTACTCGTATACTATCGAACAGTAGCTCACGACTTAGATGGACAGGGACAATCCATCGGTACGTCGTAGTGTGACTGGTAGATAGTCGGTCTTGACTATCATGTTACACTCGTACACTTGGTGTATTGAGCAGGACCACGGGAGGGCGTTCGATTTATACTAATCGCAGTAATCGAACTAGACCTCAGAAATTACGGATATACGAATTCTTAATCCCTATATAATTATAGGTGCGTGTGTTCAATTCTCGGTTTTTTAATATGCCAATGAGTGAGACTAAATGATTGGTCGAGATTCTCGGTAAATTGGGGATCGTAATTGTACGCACGGCATGCTATAGATTATAGACAGGAAACCGTGTCCCATTTATCGGGTTGATGACGTCCCCGAGATGAGCTCATAAAGTTTATCATGTAAACCCTGCAGGTGGATTCGTTCCACATGATAATAAGGATGAGTGGTACTAGTCTCGGATAATAAGAAACGAATTAATTTTATTATTAGTAATTAAATAAATTCGTGGACGTTCGATATCTTAAACACGGGGAAAGTCGTATATGTAATTTCGGCGGAAATATTATTGTTGAAATAATATAAATTAATTATGGGGAATTCAATTATAATTTTATAGTGGAATTAATTATAATTAAAATTGTGGAATTTAATTAAGGTTTGGGACGCCGAGTTAATTAAATTGCAATTTAGCCTAATAATTAATTTCCATAAGGTCCCTGGTGTAGCTCTATAAATACCTCATCCTCCCTTTCTCTAAAACCTAAGAAACGCCGCTATTTTATTTTTGCGGAGAAAAATAAATTGTTTGCGCAATTATTTTTTGTGAAAATAAATAGATTAGCGCTTTATTATTTTCTGGAAAAATTGATTGCTAGCGCAATTATATTTCTGAGACAGAAGATCAAAACCTTAGCCGCTATAATTAATTTTGCAGAGAAAATAAAAGCTTGCGCAATTAATTTTCCTCTACTTAATTAATTCAGATTAGCGCAGTAATAATTCTGTAGAAATAATTTTGCTTGCGCAAATATATTTCTGAGACAGAGGATATTATTCCTACGGTGGGTTCAAGAGAGAAAGGAGAAGAGGAAGGTTCACCGGATCGTTGCCCACTCAACGGCTGAACGTCGGGGATAGAGACATACACCGGAAGGCTTCGTGGTCTCAACAATTCGGCTTCTCTGAATCACGCGACAAAGGTATAAGAAATCGAAACCCTTATTCCGCATACGTTTCGTTTTCTATTTCGTTAAAAATACATCGGATCTAAGATCGGGTTCCGGGCGTCGTGGATCATGTTCCTCGACTACTGGGGGTCAAGGACCTCCGGATCAGTAGTCGGAAGAGGAAAATCGACCCGGAAACGCGCTCGGAACAGCAGGTCGCGCTGCTGTTCGCGGACAAACGGCGGTCGCCGTTTCGCTGTTTTTCGGGCAGCCAGCTCTGGTTCGCGCGGTTGTCCTTCGGGGCAATGGCTGGGCGTGAATCGGGACACGGGCTGGCACGTGAACGGAGTAACGGACCTGGAGGTCGACTGGGGTCGTTCGGATGTTCGAGTGATCGAACGAACGCATCCCGGGTAGTCGATTTCCAACATAACTAAGTTTTTCCTATATGGTTTTATTAGTTACAGGTTTTAATGAGACTGATTGATCACAAATATTTACTTTCAAGAAGTCAAATATTTTCGGTGATTACAATCAGGGGGAGCAAGCTGTACTCTTTTTCCTTCGTTCAGGTTTTGTCCCACTGGGTTTTCCTGGCAAGGTTTTAACGAGGCAGCAATTCTGTACATAGTCATTCAAGGGGGAGTGTTATGAATATTATTATATTATAGTGAATGACTTGTTGGCTAAGTCAGAAACCCTAGATTGTATCCTATATAAAGGGGTCTCCCCATATGAATGAATACAACAATTCACAAGAATTCATAACAATTCTATTCTCCTCTATGTTCTCTCTATATCTAATCTATATTTCTCTCTCTATTCCTCTTGAGTTTATAACACTATTGATTTTGTAGATAAAAAATTGTAATATATATAAAGAAAGATGGTAGAATATCATTTAAATTTGGATTTTAATTTGAATATTATAGATATTATTCGTTGTTGAATTTAAAAAAATTACCTTAAATAATAATAGATTATACTTTGGATAATATATAATATTATTAATAATTAATAATCGAGATTTTTAATTTTGAAATTTTAATCCGCCTATAATATTTTAAGTATATTGGAATTTGTTTCATTAATTTATAATTTATATTTATTAAATATTATATAGGAAAATCAATATATTGAGAGATTTAAGGAAAAATAAATAAGTATCTTACATTAATATTGTCGGTTAATTTGAATTTGACACTTTTAATAATTAATAGAAATAATTTAATGCATTCTTGATTGATTTTCAAAATAAAATAATTATATATACACAAATAAAATAGAAAAAAAATAGAAGAAACTTGTAAAACAATAAACATGATACATATATAAATAGCATTTGAATTGAAGTTGACATATATGTATAATAAAAAATATGAAAAGAATATAAAAACATTAAAATTACCTTCTATTGAGAAGAATAATTTATTATTAAAAGAGTGAATTGAGAACGAAAATAACCCTTGATTATTTTTTTAAAAAAAAATTAAATTATTAGATTTCCATATATAAATTGTTAATTAAGATATTTTGGCTTAATTTGATTTAGTTTAATTTTTTAAATTATATAAATTGAGTGTAATTTATTAATTGACTATTAATATGTGACTTGAAAAATTACCATAACATAATATCAATTATATATGGGAATGTAAATAATTTCTTATAATTAATTTATTGGACTTCTCTTTTTTCATCCATAAATATTTATATTATTAATATATTTATTGTAAATGATTTATTTATTAATATTTTTGTGTAGTGAAATATATTTATGTTAAATTAGATTTTTTAACACGAATTGTTTTTTTTATTTAAGTTAAATATTTAACATAAAAATAAAAAAATAATTAAAAATAAACATAATTAAATAAATATAAATAGAAAATAATATCATTTTTTTTTTGCTTTTTAACATTAAAAATTGATTTAGGTAAGTTTGAATAAATATTATATTAAAAGATAAAAAAAATGTTAATAAAGTAATATAAAATTAAGGAATCAATTAACATAATTAATTAACATGATAATCATCCAAAATAATTTTAAATTAAATCAGAATTATTTTTGGTAAATAAATGATTACATTATTCATAAATAATTCAATTTCCATATATAATGATAATGATAAATTAATTGACTTGATTATTTTTACTAAATAAAAATTAATAGATTATTTAATTAATCCTTATAATATAGCTGTCGTATATTTTCACCGTTTGATTTTTTTTGTGTTCACACCTATTAATAAACAAGCACCGTTAGATTAAAATTGTGTTCACAAAGGGTGAATCTAGATCCAACCAGGCCAGAATTAGAGGTCTTTATCGGAAAGAAGATCCCGGAGCCGCTGAGAAACGAGTTGATCGATTTCTTAAGCCAGAACACCGACGCTTTCGCGTGGTCCCACAAAGATATGGTCGGTATCGATCCCAAGCATGCCTGCCACCATCTGAAGATCGATCCGGAGAAGAAACCCATCGCCCAGAAGAGAAGAAAGATGGGACCAGAGAAGTATGCGGCTTTGGCGGTGGAAGTCAAAAAGCTAGTCGACAACGACCTCGTTCGGGAGGCCGAGGAGGAACCCCAGTGGATCGCTAATGTCGTACTCGTAAAAAAGGCAAATGATGCTTGGCGCCTTTGCATAGACTTCACCGACCTAAACAGGGCTTGCCCGAAAGACCATTTCCCCCTACCCCATATCGACCATCTGGTGGACAGCGTCGCCGGGCACGCCATTTTCTCTAACTGCGATTGTTTTGCAGGGTATCACCAGATTCCTATGGCCGAGGAGGACATAGAGCACACTTCTTTCTATTCGGACAAGGGAGTGCTGTGTTGGAAGAGGATGCCATTCGGTCTGAAGAACGCGGGGGCTACCTACCAGCGGTTGGTGAACAAAATGTTTGCCGACCAGATTGGAGATACCATGGAGGTATACGTAGACGACATAATCATAAAGAGCAAGTCCGAGGAGGACCACGTGAAAGATCTGAGGGTCGCTTTCGAGATTTTGAAATTCTACAACATGAAGCTCAACCCGAGGAAGTGTCATTTCGGAGTATATGCCACGAAATTCCTTGGGCACATCGTCAGTCTTAGGGGCATCGAGGTAAACCCAGAGAAGATCAGGGCCATTCAGAACCTGAGGGAACCCCGAAGTCTGAAGGACGTGCAGAAATTAACAGGCTGCCTGGCCGCCCTCAGCCGTTTCATTCCTCGGCTCGGAGACAAAAGTCGCCCGTTCTTCAAATCGATAAAGGACCAGAAATTCAAATGGGGAAAGGAGAGCCAGGAAGCTTTCTTACGACTGAAAGAGCACCTCGGAAACCCCACCATCCTCTCTAAACCGCTCACCGGGGAAAAACTTTTCCTCTACCTAGCCGCGTCTGAACACGCCATGAGCTCGGTTCTCGTCCGGGCGGAGGGGCAACTGCACAAACCTATTTATTTCGTCAGCCAGGTCCTCCACGACGCCGAAACACGATATACGCCCCTGGAGAAGCTGCCGTACGCCCTCGTAATGAGCGTACGAAAGTTAAGATCCTACTTTTTCGATCATCCAGTGGAAGTCTTAACGACCAATGCCATTGCGGCAGGTTTTGCAGAGACCGGATACCAATGGTCGACTGCTAAAGTGGAGCCTGGAGGTAGGACAGTATGACATCACATACGCCCCGAGGACGGCAATTAAAGGGCAAGCATTAGCAGATTTCATAGTGGAGTTGACTTTCCCCGATTCCACCCCGTCCTCCTCGATCCCGCCATGGAAGCTGTACGTGGATGGATCCTCTAACTCCTCCCACGCCGGGGCTGGAATAGTATTGGTCGGACCAGGTGGAAAATCGTTTGCGCACGCTGTGAAGTTCGAATTCGAGGCGACGAATAACGAGGCGGAATACGAGGCGTTGATCGCCGGGCTGAACCTCGCCCTAGCAGTCGGCGCAGAACACTTACAAATCTTTATGGATTCACTCTTGGTGGTAAATCAGATTAAGGGAAGTTACGAAACCAGATGTGACCGGATGGCTAAGTATTACGAACACGTGATCTCATTGTGTGAAAAGATACCGAGGACATTCATCGAGCAGATTCCCAGGGAGTTGAATTCTCAGGCAGACGCCCTGTCCAAACTAGCTTCCTCTGAGGGAATCGCTGACTTGACAAACGTGATGCTGACATGCCAGGCTCGATCCGCCATTTCAACGGCAGAAGGATTAATCACCCTCGTAGATCGTGGCGAGACCTGGATGGACCCGATCAGATCTTACTTGGTGGACGGCGTCCTACCCACAGACAGAATCGAGGCTAAGCAGCTTAGGATCCGAGCGGCCAGATATACTATGATCGGGGACGTTCTATACCGGAGGAGTCTATATTTGCCTTTGCTGAAATGCATCACCCCGCAAGAAGGAAGCATAGTGTTCGGTGAGATCCACGATGGTGTATGCGGAAATCACGCAGGAGGGCAATCCTTGGCCCACAAGACAGTCCGGCAAGGTTATTACTGGCCTACCCTGAGGAAAGATGCCATAAATTATGTCCGGAGATGCCACCGCTGCCAGATAACTGCTCCGATCATCCGAACCGCACCCGAGTATCTAAACTCTATTTACAGTCCCTGGCCTTTCGCCTCCTGGGGGATTGATCTAATCGGACCGTTGCCCACCGGGCCGGGTGGAGTGAAGTACGCGGTCGTAGCTGTGGATTATTTCACCAAATCGGCCGAGGCTGAACCTATGAAGGTCATCGACCAGAAGGCGATCATCAGATTCATCTGGAAAAATATCATATGTCGGTTCGGAATCCCTCATACCATCACCTCGGACAATGGGAAACAGTTTGACGGGCAGGATATCATGAATTTCTTTGATAAATGGAAGATTAAGAAGGCATTTTCCACTCCTTACCACCCCCAGACCAACGGGCAGGTAGAGGCTGTTAATAAAATTCTAAAGCACACAATTAAGGCTAAACTCGAAGAACGACAAGGGCGATGGGCGGCCGAACTACCCGACGTTTTGTGGTCGTATAGGACGACGAGCAAAGCCGCCACCGGGGAAACACCTTTTGCCCTGGCCTTCGGAGCTGAAGTTGTGATACCTTCTGAGATAGGGTCACCAGTCACCGGACGTCGCAAGATTTAAATGAGAACAACGACAAGGCGCTGCGTTTGGAGTTGGATTTCCTAGAAGAACGGAGGCTGAACTCGGTTTTCCAGAACGCAGCAGCAAAACAAAGAGCCGAGCGTTTTTACAACTCCAAGGCTAAGATCCGGAAGTTTCAAACCGGAGATTTGGTGCTGAAGCGCGTGCTCGGGCCAAACACTGGGGCATTGGGCCCGAACTGGGAAGGGCCAATGCGCGTAAGGAGGCACGTGGAAAAAGGGTCATACGAGCTGGAGCATCTCGATGGGGTGGCCGATCAGTATTACTGGAATGCCCTCCACTTGAAGAAATATTATCAGTAATATCCTTGTACCCGAATGTTTTCTGTTACGACTGAATAAAAGTTTCTTTCATGGAAAAATTGAAAATAAGACCGGGGATCGGATAAGTCCCGTCCTCGGCCATGGTTCCTTCGATCCGTCGAAGGCCATGATTATCTTACCGGGGACGAGTCCGCTCTCCCCGAACCTGAGACGAGTTGGGCGATCCGTCGCCTAGCCGATCAAACAGGAAAAATTGAAAATAAGACCGGGGATCGGATAAGTCCCGTCCTCGGCCATGGTTCCTTCGATCCGTCAAAGGCCATGATTATCTTACCGGGGACGAGTCCGCTCTCCCCGAACCTGAGACGAGTTGGGCGATCCGTCGCCTAGCCGATCAAACAGGAAAAATTGAAAATAAGACCGGGGATCGGATAAGTCCCGTCCTCGGCCACGGTTCCTTCGATCCGTCGAAGGCCATGATTATTTTGCCGGGGACGAATCCGTTCTCCCCGAGCCAGAAACGAAAATTTATATATGGCACCCCACCCAACACGCAAACAAACTTTCATAAACGAACAAATGAACACAAGTGTTTATTGGAAGAAAAAATTCGAAATCTCACGAACATACAAACACAAAACGACGCGAAAACGACAGTCAGAAAAGCGTTAACGAAGGGGACGCCCCCAACGGTCGTGTGATGGCCGGGGAGGCCACGAGCTTATCCTTGACCCACGAGTCCCGCGTCGGCAAGTCCAAGGCTGATCCCGAACCGGGCGTGCCATCGAGTTGCGGTCGTGATCGAAAACGTCGATTGAGAAACCTTCGACATCAGCCCAGGTGATTCGAATTATCCAGCCTTCCCGTATTCCGAACCCACCGACGAGCCTCTCCCATTCGGCCCCAGAAATGGCAACTTGATTTCGGAAACGAGAGAGGGAAGGACTCCACTCACGGCCCCAGGGATCCGTCAGGGAGATCTCATCCGCCACCCTGTCGTTGATCGGACGCAGGAAGGCCGCGAGAATGGGAAACACCTCCCTATGCCAGGAGCCATTGAACGCACGCTCGAACGAATGCGAGTCGACGGAGAACTCGATGCGGGTCGACATCGAGCATAAGACGACGATTTCATACACAGATTTGATAACAGAAAAGCCCCATTTTATAGGGGCCAGCACGAATCGAGGAACAATAAATGCAAATATTGACCACATTAAAAGCAGAAATTTATTTATGTTGAATAAACGGTTACAGTCAAACCCCGTAAAGGGCGCTTATTAAAACTAGGGTGAGGAAGCCCAGAAAATGTCAGTCCAGATATGGAAGACCTAGAGAGTCAGCCAACCCGTGCGCACGGGCCTGAGGGGGGAACGACACATTGAGACGCTCCAGGTCGAAAAGGCTGACCCGAAACCCGAATCCTGGTTTCCATATCAGCCACACCTCCCAGCCCGCTTGAATGCCCGCGTGCTGAACAAAGTCGACCCACCCCGGACCACCGAAAGCCACCTGCCGCCTGAGTTTGGTTTTCGTCGCAACCCAGGCCTGCTCGTTGGAGTCGTGGAATGGAATCTCCTCGCCCAGGAACTTTTCTAAAGGTTGCACGAACGCGTTAGGAAGAGGAAAGTTGTTGCGATGCCATTTGCCATCAAACCTTTGGCGCAAACGGCGCCAGCCGTCGGAGTGAACGGCGACGTCATAGTAGCCGTCCGCGTACTCCGGCGCCTCCTGGGCAACTTGTTTTCCTTTGTTGGAATTTTTCTTCTGACTCGAACTCATTTCTTCTTCTCTAAAGATAAATCCATATCGAGCCTATTTATAGGGGTGAAATTCCTGATTTTTTCCCGCCTAAAGGACCCTCTTTTGGCGGAATCCCCCCCTTTATAAAAAGGAAAATCAAATACATCCGGCGGAAAGATTTCCCGCCAAAAGATAAACCCTAAAGGACGAAAAGGTTTAAAGATGAGGCGAGCAGATGAAATGAGATATTCAACCAAAACATTGTTTTGAGTATCCTAGAAAAACAAGACAAAATATTGTTCAAGGCCGCAAGCCGACCAATAAAAAAACCAAAAGCTGAAATAAAGAGTTATAAACTGGGTCATAGACCCTCAACCATCTTGAACTGGAACATCCCCATCACCGATCAGAGAGTTCGCGAATTTCTCGTCCGCCTCATCCTCGGCCTCACCCGTAGCATCCTCGTCGTCATCCGTCGCGTCCTCATCCGATTCCAGATCATTGGGATCAAAGAGCTGATCCTTCTTCGGCCACCAGCCGAGGTCAACCTTATGCACGGTCTCCAAATACAGAATGGATAATTTCATCTCCGGATGGAGAACATTCGTGGAAGCATACTTCTGGATGACCGACATCAGAGCATCCACGGGTTGGCCAGCTTCAATCAGACCTCGGACACCATCGAAAAAGGCGCAGTAATAGGAATAATTACTGAACTCCTTTAAATTTTCCCAAGGGTCAGCGAGTCGAGCAGCCTCCTCTTTCTGAATCTTCTTCAAGCCCTCGGTGGCCTGCTCCAGATCGAGTTTCTGTTTGGCCATCGCACTTTTCATCTCCTTGAGTTGCAAACCAGCCGCCTCCACTGCCTCGCGGGCTTGTTTCTCGGCTTCGACGGTGCGATTCGCCATCTCGGCCACCCTAGTCGACAACTTGGCCACGTCCGAGGAGTGCTCGAACATAGCGCTTTCACAATCTTTCAACCCTTTCTTATATTCCTCCACCTCGGTCAACAGTTTTTCATGCTCGTCCGCCAGCGACTCCCGAGGAGCAAGTTTTTTCTTTAAGCCCTCCACCTCGGCCTCCAAGGACAGTTTCAAACCAACCTCGAGATCATACTTACCCTGCAGCTCGGAGAGTCGCTTCCGGAGACCCTCGTCTTCGGTCGATGGGGCCGAAGGGACGGCGACACCTTTTCCTTTGCGGTCCTCCAAGAGACGGCCGAGCTGATTGATCATCACGGGGACCCGAGCTGCTTGAACTTTGAGCATGTTCAACATGTGGTCAGGCTCAGAAGTATAACTCTCCACCCGGTGAGACCACGCCCTAGGATGTTGTCCACAGCTTCCTGTACATGCAGAGGAATCACGTCGTCCTCGTAAGGTGGCAGAGCAGCTTTTAGGTAAGCGGCAGCGATGGGGATCTCCGAATCCGCCTCGTGAATGCTGAAACTGAGTAAGGATCAGAAGGGAGACCGAGTTTTAAACAAAGAAATCCAAGTCAAAATAAAATACCTTTGAATCTTCCCCGCATCCACGCCGAAGATAGGCTCGCTCATGCTCACCTCGCTCGGACTTTTCTCCTTCACGGGACGAGGACCTTTTGTCCTCCTAGGACGAACGATCCGCGATTCCAAAACCACGTTGGTGATGGGAGCGCTAAACTCCGCTTCTGGATCATCCGAAGCCAGGACCTCCTCATCGCGTGGTCTTTTCTCTCCGACGACCATCGCTCCTGGCGCACTCTCCGGGCCCCCGGGAATAACCTGTTCCTCCTCCGGAATCTTGGGGAGAACCTGATCTAGAGGCAAAGGAGAGGGGAACCCCAAGGGAAGAGCCTCCGGGGGCGGAGCCAGGGCCACGGTCACGTCACCCTGTTTCCCGCGGCTCGTTTTCTTCTGTTTCTTAGGAGCGGAGGCGAGTTTTGCCATTTTCTCCCTCTCCCTCCTAGCTTTCTCATGAGGGCTTTCCATCTCAGAACTCTTGATAGGACGCATGATCCTAGGATAGCGATGAGCTGAAAACAAAATAAAAAATTAAGTCAGAAAATAACATAAACTCCCCACAAGTGGTACAATCGACGAAAAACTCACGCGGGTAAATGTTTTCTACGTCACGAGGGATCGTAAAAAAGCGAGCCCGAACTCGTCTGGCATCGGTCAGCCAAAGCTTATATTTACATTCGTCTCCGGGGAGAGATTTTATCTTCTCCCAGATCGTTAAAAAATCCCATCCTAACCCGTCCTCGGCTGGAGCTTTAAAGCCTAAAAGGATAGACAGACAAGGTCAGGAAACACAAAACCTGCTGGACCCCGTTAAAAAGATTAATGAAAGAAGTCTAGGTAAAAGCCGAGGAGACTAACGATTTCCTGTCAGCCGGTATTCCCCGTCGATGTGGAAGTCCTTCGAGTTCCACTCCCCCGCCACGAAAAACCATTTCTCTGACCATTCTGGTTGTTTGCTCGGCAACTCTTTTATGACCGAGTGCCGTTGCTTCAAGTAATAATCCCCCCCGCTGGTGGCGCTCATGTAGAGGAGGTAGATGAGCTCGAAACCCGTCGGTCCCCGGTACAATCCGTAGAACCCAAACATGATACAATAGACGTATATCATCACCCAGCCATTCGGGGTGATCTGCATAGGAGCAATCTCCTGCAGGTGTAGAAAGTGCGCTACCGAGGAATGCAGGGGAAAACGAAGTCCGCTCTCCATCATCGAATAATTAACCGCCAACATGCCCGGAGGTGGGGAGTCAGCGAATTCATCTACTTGCGGAGCATACAAGTGGACGTCGTTCGGAATCTGCCATCTCTCCCTCATCGTCTGCAGTTCCACCTCGTTCACAGTACTTTTCTTCCAGCTCGCGTCGAAAGGCGTGTCGCGGCGCTCTTTGACAAGATGAAATCGCCTCCGCGGGATAAATACATAAGGCCTCTCAGCGGAGTACCGGGAATAATTAAAAGAAGAAGGGGGACCCCTGGAACCAGCGAGGATATCATACAAGCGGCGATAATCCCTGCTTACTTGACCACTCAGCATGTCACCTGCCTCCTCCTCGGTGAAGGGAAATCTAGACATCACCCATTTCACTGGGGATGGAGATTCGGGAGTGGCCCCTGGTCTCCCCGAAGTAGAGGTCGAACCAGAAGCCCCAACATCGCGTGGCGGCCCCAAGGACTGAGAGGGGGGAGATCGATCATTACTCATTCCCGATTACAGCAGAAGAAGAAAAGGCTGGGAATCTTAGTCTAAAAAGTCCTATATCCCCCAGAAAAACCCTATCGACGGAGCTTAGACCAGAGCCGCCGCCGGAAATTGAAAAGCCTAACCGATTTTCTCGAAGAAGAAACCCTATCAGGAAACTGAACCACGACTTAATAAAAAACAAGGAGAGGATTCGATTTCCGCGTACCTGTAAACCGAAGAAACGGAGGAAAGTGGCCGGAAGTTGTCGTGCCGCCGGAATTTTTCTCCTGCTGTCGCCTGCGCCGATTTCTCTCTGATAAATCGTTTTTCTGAATAAAAAGTGATTTTTGGGGCGGTTTCTCAGAAGTATAAATACGTGGAATCTGAAAAGGCGGGTGTGCGTTTTTGAAATTTGAAAAAGTGTCCTGTATTTAATTTGAAAAGACACGTGGGCCCCTACGGAAGTCCCATCAGACCCACTAGGCTCAATGGCGGCAGGGAGGTTATCCGAAGATGCAGCCAATGAATAAAAATAGTTCCCATCTCGGTCGGGAGGGGCCTGCTCGCCCACAGCCGATCACACCCCTCCCGAGGGGCATTTGTTATGTCACTATTTTCATTATTATTATTTGTTATTTTTATTATCGTCCTGTCCGGCCGATAGAGAAGATCGCAACCCGGTCACCGGCAGGGAGAGGTGCCCGGCGTCCGAGGGGAACTCGCCACGTCAGCTCGCCGAGGAGGTCCGAGGTGTAAAGCCCTGCCGTGATGTCTACAAATCCCCGCCGAGCAGACCAGCCACGAGCCTCCTAGGATGTCCCATACCCGGGGCGGACAGTTTTGAAGACTACCAAGGATGAAGTCTGCCAAAGTCGTAGAGATCCGCCGAGCCACATACAAGAAGGATGATCCAGCTGAAGATTTCCCCCGCTGGGTGTTCGGTGTGCCCGGCTGGAAAGGCGGCGGAAATGTGGGCCGGTCCGTACATCAGGCCCATGTAGTAATTCCTGTTAAAGCCCATTAGGTCAAAAGAGGGAAAAACCCTAACTGTATCTCTATAAATACCCTATGAAACTTACCTAAAAAGGCAGATTGGCAGCCCCCAAAAATAGTGCATTTTCCTTTTTAAGCTTAGACTTTGTTTTCCATTTCCGGTTAGCTCAATCCTCAAAAGAAATCTCACTTGTGTTTTCGGACGATTTAGGCCGCTTCTGCCCGGTTTTTTATCGTCGTTAACAGAAATAATTCTGGGAAATTGGTTTTTATTTCTCGAATTGCTCTGACGCCATCAGATACCAAATTCCCGTTTTCTTTTCAACGAAGACAATTTCCGATTACGATATCGTATGCCATGACGATTAATAAGAGTTAAGGTCAGTCGTTGAGAAATGTTGGAATATTTTTGAAGAGACCAGTATTTACGCACGGTCAATTGTACGTTGCGCTGTCTAGAGTAACCAACCGAGTTGAAACTTCTGCTTTGTGATGATCGTGGCAGTCTTATGAATAGAACAACAAATGTACTTTATAAAAAATTATTCCAAAATTTGTAATTTCATTGTAATTTTTTATCAGATATTACAATTAGATCACAAACTTAATGTTTATTTATGCATTATATCGAATTATTTGTTATGTTAAAAATCAAATATAAACAGAAAAAGATTACCCGTAACAAAAATTTGAAATTTATTAGCGTCAATCGCACGGGCCAGAGGACTTAGTTAATATCAATTAATATACCATATTTATTGGTATACCATATATACCATATTAATTACAAAATAAGTAATTTTATTTAATGGTGATTAATAAATATATTATATATTATTATACAATTTATTAAATAACCTTTTTTTCTTAATTATAGTAAAAATAATGATAATATTATGTTAATTATTATTAACTAATGGTGATTGAAGTTATTTAAATAACCAATTAATATCAGTCGTTACTTAATATCAGTGATTTTAATAATTAAAAAATAGAATATGAATACATCAATTATCATTTATATGCAAATTAAATAATAAAAATAAAATTTAAAAAGTAGTAAATAAATTTGATTTGTTTTTTCATTTACAGTGATAAAAACAAATTATGTATACAAATCATCTTCTTCCATCTTCCCATCTTTATCTCCAACTCTCAAACTTCTAATTTATTTGAAAATGATAAAAATAAGTAAAAAACTCAATTTATTCAGAAATAATAAAAATAAGTAAATTCTCACAAATATATGATGATTTAACATTTATTGATTAAATCTGAAGAAAAAAAAAGATTAAATCCTATTTACGAACAATAGATGATGATTTAATTATTAATCTACATAACAACCAAATATTAAACCATAAATAATATTAAAAGATGAATTCAAGTAAAAATATAATAAATCCTCTCATGTGTCCTGAAAATAAAAACAAATTATTTATAATTTAGTAGATAACACTTTTAATACCAAAAGATTAATTAAGATAAAAATATAAAAAATAAATAAATACTTACAGTTTAGTAAAATTGTTTAACAAAGAAATATTAAACAATAAAATAAATTAGTTATGAATCTGCAAAAAGTAAAATTAAATACTACAAATACAAATAATAAAAGATAATATAATTATTAATCAAAATAAAAAAAAAAATACTTACAGTTTGTCCTGAAAAAAAAGAAATCATTGAAACAATATTTATATAACAAATAATAAGACATAACTCATGAATCCATATAAAGAGAAATAAAGAAAAATCAAATTGTACGTTTACCAATTTATCAGAATGAAAGTTCTTCGAAAAATAACAACCCAAACACCCTGTACAAATAATTCAACAAAACTTGCTGAAAATTGTGATATATATAGAGATGAAGAGTACACCATCAAATTTGAATTTGAAATTTGAAATTTGAATAATGATTATAATTATAGAATTTATGTTAGGATAGAAGAATTATGAACAAAATAATTTTGGAAAAAATCAAAAAATATGGAAAAGATAAATAATTTATTGTTTAATAACAAAGAAATTTGGTAAATTAAATTTTTTCAAAAATTTCCAAACATTTGAATTTACTTTCTCATTTCATTCTAATTCATTTAATTTAAATCGAAAAACAATTTACTACTACTACTATTATTATTATTATTATTATTATTATTATTATTATTATTATTATTATTATTATTATTATTATTATTATTATTATTCAAAACCGTATTAATATAATTCTATTAGTATTAGGCTTAAAATCTATTAATTATTATGAATATATATTTAAAATATTATTATTTAATCCGAATCATTTTTAATATTTTAATTAAATTGAAAAATTATTGACATGAAATCAGCATTATTCAAATTGGAGAATTGTGAAAAATAAAATTAGAGAATTGTTAAAAAATAAAATTTTAAAATAAATTGACATGGATTACTTAAAATAATTATTTTAACATTAAAATCAATATAATAATAATTAAAAAAAAAATCATTCGAATTTATATATATATATTGAAATAATTGAACACTATCACACGAATATAAGCTTAAATTAAGAATTTATAATTTGATTGGAATTTGAATTATTATACATAATATAATAATATTTATAGTTGTATTTTGAGGATTTATATATTACCATATTTATATTAGTTATGGAATGAGAAGATAATTAAATAAATGAACCAAAATTGATGTCACACAAGCTGAAAATTATTATTATTATGCAATTTACATAATTATTTATGAATTAAAATTGATTTATAAAAGTCACGTAGTGTGAACATGTTCAAGATTTCCTGCGATTCTATTGATCCACCTGGATGAAGAAAGCCTGGATTTATATATTGATAGATTTGAATTTATTGAAACTTAGCGTGTGATGATGTGGGTGTAATTCTCCGGCGACGGAGAGTTCGAATGTCGAGTGAGACAAATTTTCATTGAAATATTATGAAAGTTTGTCCTGGGTTTGACTTGTTGGCTCTCTCGCACATGTATCTGCTACTCGGGCACATTTTTCGATTTACATCACCTCCGATCGAGTCCGATCGAGTGGGGTGGAGTTTCTAGTCTCTCCTCCATATAATTTTTTTTTATTGAAACTTTGTTAAGGGCACGCACATACATACATGATACATCTATATATATATATATAAATCCTGAATCCACTTTCACCCGCATCCAATAAAAACACCGAATTTTCACATAAAAACACAGAATTTTGCTGCGTCACATTAACTAACCAATTAAAACTCTTAATTTAACTTGCGTTCACACTATACGCAATCTTTTTAATTTTTTTATAAAAATAAAATATATATTGAGAACTGAAACATATTCGTGCGAATCTTTTTAATTTTTTTATAAAAATGAACTGAAACATATTCTTGCGCTTAAAACTCTCAATTTTGCTACGTCAATTAAAAAAATATCATTGCGCTACATTTAGATTAATTAAAAGAAAATTTTATTCCTGCGTTTAATTTATTAATTTTAAAAATTATTTATTTTTATTAATTAAAAACATCATGAACTGAAACATAATTTTCCTGCGCTACATTTTTTAAATAAAAAAATATTATAATTTTATTAATTAAAAAAAAATCATTAACTCAAATATAATATTTTTGCTTCTTTTAATAATAAAAAAAATGACCAGTAATTAATAAATATATTTTTTCCTTCATTTGAAACATATTGCTACATTTATTAATAAAATAAAATAAATTAATATTTTTCTGTTTAAAAAAAACATATTCGTGCGCTTCATTTATTAATTTCAAAAAAAATTGACATTATATTAATTAAAAAAAATCAGTAACTCAAACATAATATTCTTGCGCTTCATTTAATAATTAAAATAATTTATCAGTAATTAATAAATATTATTACGATTCATTTAAAACATATTGCTTTTATTTAAATATAATTTTAATTTTATATAAAAAAATTAATAATTAACAATTGAATTAGCTTTTATTGTTTCTTTTAACCCTACCCGAAAAATAAACAAATTAGTTGGGCCTTTAATTTCTGAATCAGTCCATTAACGTTTTTAATTCAATAAATCTTACTCCCTCCGACCCTAAGAAATGTTCACAGGTGGTCAACGTTGACTTTTTTTGTCTGTCCAATACATACGATAAACAATGTTAAAAAATTATGAAAAAATTATTAAAATAAAATTTAACTATTAAATTTTATTTTAGTATTTTTTTCATAATTTTTGTACACTGTTTATCATATGTATTGAACAAACGAAAAAAGTCAACGTTGACTACCTGTGATCATTTCTTAGGGTCGGAGGGAGTATATGACATCCCTGCCATATAAGAAAGTAAAAAACTCATCGATTCAATTCACAAATTATTTTCTAAGCAAATATTTTCAAATTTTAAAGATGAGAGCTGCTGTGATCGAAGCAAAATTCACTCCTATCTCTGAAATATCTAATGCGTCTACTGATCCTATACTACATGTTGTACTTCGCAGAAAGTGGGTTTCAGTCTATCCTGATTTGGAATCCGAAAGCTTGGAAATGTTGTTTCTAGATTTTCAGGTTAGTTTTGAATCATCATGATCTATTTTCATCTCCCAAATTTTATTTAATTAATATTTTTTTTTCTTTTTTTCTTTTTGTATGTGGAACTTCTAGGGTTCCACCATTCAAGGCAGTTTTGCGAAGTATATGGCGGCAACATTTTTTGATATGATGTTAGAAGGAGATTATTTTGAACTTCGATCTTTTGATGTTATTCCCAAACCCAAATCTAACTTAATCACTGAACATGGTTATATGATTAATCTGCACAAGGATTCTGTCATTTCCAAAAGCAGTAATAAATTTGTCCATGATTCCTTATACATCTTTAATCCAATTCCTGATGTCATTGGATTTTCTACCTTTCTCGACGGTCCTTTATTTGGTACATAAAGAATAATTTTTTTGATGTACCTTTGTTTTTCATGTTATTTAATTTAAATGTTGAGAATATATCAAATATCTGTATTTATGGTTTCTGTACAATAGATGTCATTGGGACAGTTGTTGACTTTGATGAAAGGGTAAATGGTGGCATGCGGTAAATTTATACCGTACATCTTCATGTTGGAAAGAATAGAATTTAACTGACATTCCTATAATCCTTTGATTTTAATGAATGCATAGTTTTATTTTAAAATGCTTTGTACTTCAACATGCAGCCTGTTGTTGTCCCTGTTGTTCCAAAATCAGTTAGAGCACTAATTGGCAGGCAATTTCTATTGAAGATTAATGTAATAGATCCAAAGATTAAGACTTCAACAGAAAGGACTTATGATGTTCAAAATTGCTGCGTCTGCCCTTTGTTAGTTGAGCATCATAAGACAAAAATGAAGACTAATATGCATCTCTTAAATAAAGAGGATGAAGACGTCGATTCTTATCTCGGTATGGTTTCAAGTTCTGAGACAGACAATGACGACTCCTCCAACCGAGAAGACTACATTTGTAGCGATGATGCAGATGATAGTTAATTTCCCATTTTCGTACCAAATTTTTCATATTGATTTTAACTTGAACAAATGTTATTGAACAAATGTTATTTTATTATTATATTCTCAGGGTGTTTTTTATTTTTGGTTTACATGAACAATGTATTTAATATTTATTTCAATATGTTGTTCTTATGACTTTCAAAATTTATAAACTAGATAGTTTTTTGTTTCATTCTTTTAATTTATTTTTTAATTCTTATTACACTCAAAAATTGTATAATGCCCAAAATTAATAATTATGTAATATTAATTATGAGTTTTAACCATTTCAGAATATTTTTAATTCACATTTTAAATAGAAAAAATATATTGCGTGACCTTTTAGATTTCCATGTTAAATCTATATTTTACCCTAAATTTCAAAAATTAATTAATATATTTAAGTTAGTGGACTTCAGTACATATCTTTATTTATAGATACACGATTTTGGGTCCACTTTACAACTCCTTATATACTGTACAATCGTCTTCTATAGAAGACACCATTCAACTTTTTTCCATACAGTTTCATTTTCTTATTCACGGCGATGGTTAAGTTATACTTCAATCTCTCCAAAATCAAACCTTCAACAAAAGATCCAATTTTGTGTGTTAAAATATGCTGGAAATGGTTAACTTTTGGGCCCGATATGATTGCAGTAAACTTGAACGTTGTTTTCCTGGATGTTAATGTAAGTTTCAGGGTTTTTTTTTGTTCAATTTTTTTTTCCTCTTCGTTATTCAAGCGTATTTTTAGGTCTACATAATGTTATAAAATTTTAGATGTTAACTTTTTCTCTGTGTTTTTAGGGCTGTAGAATTCAAGCGACGGTTGAACAGTCCCATATCAGCCGTTTCCAGGATGTTTTGATTGAGGGTCGTCTCTATAATGTTCGCAATTTTAAGGTTGTTATTAGGCCCAAATCAATATCAGTGAGAAATCATAACTACATGATCATCTTTCGAGAGAAAACTTTCATTAGGGAATCCAATTACCCTTTCTTCCCGCCTTCACTGTTCAGATTTGCAGATTTCTTGCAACTGAGAAGACGTTCAAAGTTCACTCATGGACATCTGTTTGGTACAAATCCTATAATTCAGCCTCATCTTCTATTTACTTAAATAATTATGTTTTAAGAAATCATATGTTTATTCAATGATTAGGTATGATATTAAACTCTTAATGATCCATTAATTATTTCTTTTGCATGTCTTATACTTCCAATGGAGAAGATGTTATTGGTCGTGTTATTGATGTTCATGACAGAGTTGATGGTGATGGAGGTGTTCATTTTTTGCTTCAAAATTTAAGGTTCTAATTTAGAGTTAAAATAATTATATTCTCAATTTTATGATTTATAAATTGCTCATGTAATAAAAGTTTTACTAATAATGCATTCTTTCATTTAATTAGTGGCCTTATATTTGAGCCACACCAAACCAACTTATCCAGCTTCATTCAAATGTTGAGGAAGAATATATCCATTCCAATCGTCGTTATCTTTCAATTGTGCCGAAAAACAGTTTATGATGGTACATTTAATTCTTTTATCCTTAATTTAGTTTTTTAAAATTATTATTCTGAATACTTCTTTGTATATTTTTATATTTTAAGGTCAAGTATGCGTTGAAACCTGCCAGGATGTTTCTCATGTTATTCTCGACCAATTCAATCCTCAAATAGTTGAATATAAATCAAGGTAACTTTTTCAACATAGCTTGAACTTGGAAAGTTGGATATTTTCATTTTGGATGTGTTTTTGTAGCATAAAAGTGTTGATATTATATTGAAAATTTATTTCCATATTGTGTCCCACTTTTTAGATAACATATAAAGTTTAATAACAAAATTGTTATAATCAGGTTGCCCATATCCTACAAGAATATTTTGTGTGACGGCTCCAAATTTCCTCCTTCATGTATTACAACCTATGTGAAGGAATTGCGAAGCCGATTTACGAAAGTTACTGATCTCCTAGATATATCCTATTGTGAGGATGTAAGTATTTTCCTGTTTTTTATAATTGAAATATTATAAATTGTATCAACAGAAAATTCATACATAGTTCATGCATATTTTCCATTTCTGTAGGAAATGAAAATATGGACATTTGGAGTGATAACAAATGTACGTGAGGAACAGGGTTGGTATTACACTAATTGCACAAATTGCTCAGCTATAGATGATGTATCATCTACTGCTTTGGTTTGTCCAACTTGCGGTGACAATATTACTCGATCTGCAAAATTTAAAGTTCACTTCACTGTGTATGACGGAAACGTGGAATCAAGTTTATTCATAATGAATGACCTAGCTACATTCTTAATTCAAAAGTCTGTGTTCTCATTGATAAAGGACTATGCTGAAGTAAGTACCTTTTATTATTCATGTCAATTACATTTAATTTTAGTATCATTTCAATTTTTATATCTTAAATACAAGTTGTTTTCTATATAATCACAAATGGACTTCCATATTTTTTGTCGTGTTTGCAGGGAAATTATAGGTCTCTTTTTCCTCTTGAAGTTTATTTTAGTCTTATTGGACGAGAGATGCTATTTAAAGTTGGAATTGAGGAGCATCATATATGTACACCGATACCACGCGGGTATTGCGTTTACAAGTGTTGCAATGATGTTGAGTTGTTGAAAAAGATTAAGAAAAAATTGGTATCTGAACAAGTTGGCGTAAAATCTGATCCAGCGTATCCATTTTATTTCTCTACAGAATCATCAAGTGGACAAAGCTCTGGGCTATCTAGCAATGATAGCCAAACATGTTTGTAATATGATTCTGATCAGCCCTAATATCCTATGTTATTAGAATGAATCCTTTGACTTAAATTTCAGAATGTTCAGACTACATTGTTTTTTTTTTGTTGCTACTTTTTGAATTCTGAATTTTAATATTATCAGTTATCTTAATGATTATTATTATTTTTGTTTATCTTATTTAGTATAACAGTTGTTTTTTTTTGCTGCGTATTTTTGAATTCTGAATTTTAATATTATCAGTTATCTTAATGATTATTATTATTTTTGTTTATCTTATTTAGTATAACAGTCAGTTTCATTAATGGAAACAAATTTTATCCATACACATTTAAATTTAAAGTTTCTCAAAATTGGTCTCAAGTAATTTATTCTTCAGAGAGAAAAATTACATCAATAATATCAAACCTAATTATTTTTTTATTCAAATGTCATCTATTAAAAATAAATATTTTTATAACTGCTATTTTAAACTTCCCATGTCACGTTCCATATGGTACAGTTCATGATTTACTGCGTTATAACTTCCAATCCTACAATCTAATTCAATATTATTGACAATTTTATTCTTTAAATCTTATTAAAAATATAATTTATATATGTTATCATAAATAAATCATTATATTAATTTAATACCTTTGAATTATTTTTATTTAGGCTTTTTGCTCTGTAATATAAAATAGACTCTTCCCTGTTTTTCAATTTCAATTTACAGAAACAGTACAATGGCAACCTCTTTTACTCCGGTTTCTGAGATTAACAAAAACAGGATGGATTGGAAGATTAAGGTTAGAGTTTGTCGGAAATGGAAAACTACTCCTAAAGCTAAGATTCAAGAATCCTTGGAGTTTCTCTTTGTTGATAAGCAGGTTTGTCTATGTAGTCTTTAATGTATATAACTGTGAGCATATAATTCTTAATCTTTTTTGTTGCTTTCTAATAATTAATTTACCTTTATTGATACTCATACAAAATTTAATTTTAGGGTTCTAGAATCCATGGGTCGGTTAAAAAAATGCATATCTCCAAATATGAGAACAAAGTTGTGGAAGGGGACGTCTGTGTTGTGCACCAATTTTCAGTTGTTAATTCTCCACCAGCTTTTCCAGTAACAGGGAATCATTTTCGAATTATGTTTCATGCTTCTACTATAATTACAAAAGTAGAAGATCCAAGCTTCCCACTGTCTACCTTTAATTTCTTGAGTTTACAAGATGTCCTTGATGGATGTATGAAACATAATGGTCCTGTATTTGGTAAGTTTTTCATGGTCTGCTATTATTCTTAATTTACATTTAATTTTTACATGAAGAATGTTTAATTTAAATTTTTTCAGCTTACCATTGAGTTTGTGATTGTAACCTTTGTTTGTAGATGTCATTGGTCGAGTTGTTGACATCAACGAGGATAGAATGAAAACTGATGGATCTATTAAAGGCAGCAAAAGCATGACACTTTTGATTGAAGATTTAAAGTATGATTTTAATATTTTATCTACCTTTTTTATTGAAGTTTTTCTGTAATGATTTAGAAGTTTACATACTGTATTTTATTCTGTTAGGCATTAAAAATTTTTTTTAATTAACTTTGGAAGTTCATCTTATATCTAGCAATGTAAGAGCACAGTGTTTACTGTGGGAACCATTTTGCTATGAATTAAAGGCTTATTTGGACGTCAAAAGAGGAATAAAGGATCATCAGGTCATTATAATTTAACTCTGCAGGGCAAAAGAATTCACAGGTTTTTGTTACCATTTGTTTTCCAAAATATTACTTCATATGTCCCCAAATGTTAATTTTTTACTGTATGATATGAACAGATGGTATTGGTGTGTCTAACACTTTTGATGCTACAAAGTTGATAGTGGATCAAAATAATGATGAAATTAGAGAATTCAAGGTCAAGTAATATTTTTCAACCTTTAAGATAACACAGATTCTTTCATATTAATTCTTCTAATTTTGGTACTTCACCAAATTTGTTCCTATTATTCTTACAGGTTACAGCAAACTGCAGTGTCCAGTTCCTTTGATGGCTCACAGATATCCACTTCATCTTATTTATCTGTCAAGGGAGATATAATGAACCCAAAATCTGTTTTCCATACACTGCAAGAGTTGAAGGCATCAGATGTAGTAAGTGTTGTATATAAATTATTCATTTCTGCAAACTACAACATCTATGCTGATGATTTTTTAAATACATATTATTATTTTCATTCAACAGTTACATGTAATTAAATTATTATTTGTCCTGCTTTGTACAGCAGCCAGGCAAGGTTTGGGTGGTTGCCACCATTGTTCAAATCAAACCTGCACTTGGGTGGTCTTACATTAGTTGTTCAATATGCAAGAAGAAGGTTACAGAAAAAGAAAATCAATTTTGGTGCACTATATGCAACAAATTTGTAATTGCTAAAGAACGATTCAAGGTTCATATGTCCGTTGTCGATGGGACCTCTAATGCTACATTCTTGATATGGAATGAAACAGCTAAGTCCATGATTGGAAAGAGTGTGCCTGAGGTCTGGAATATATTTCATGAGGTAAATAAATATGTAATTTATATTTAACAATATATATTTATTTTCTTTTATCAAGCTTTCAAAGTCAACATTTTGATGTGTTTGTTTTATTTTTAGGAACATGGAGAGCTTCCAGATTCTGATAAATCAAATTTCTCAGAATTCTCTAAATTTAGAGTTTCTCAACCAATTGAACATTTGATTGGTAGCGAGTTTCTATTCAAGGTTACAGTAACTGAAAGTCACATGGATGGAACAGAAAAAGTCTATATTTTTGATAGATATTCAGATGACCATGATATGATAAAGTCCTACAAGAAGACCAACCATGATGTCATTGCTAATACTTCATCCCCTCTGAAGGAGAGCATTGAAGAGACTCTTTCTATCAAGAAGAAAATGACAGTCAAACCGGTACAGAGTTGAAGACCCCTGAATTTCAAAAATCTGGTAAAAAGAATTTTGATTGTGCTCTACAGGAAGCAGAAGGACACTCTTCCACCAAGTTGTCAAAGTCTGCTTAATCTGTTTCATTATTTTTCTCAATAATTATGATCTGTGTTTATGCTTTTCTATATAATTTTACCCTTTGCTTTGATCATTTCTAAGACAGTATTTTTTTATTTTTAATGAACATCTTATAATAAATATGTTTTTATTTCTTCATCTATATTATGTTATTTATTTTTGATGTTTGTATATGAAATATTAGGCTTATATCATATATCAGAAAGAACCAGGCCTTTATATTTGGTTTTTAAGTATTGTCCAATTATTTATGATTTAATTTGGAATCTCTATATTTAGACTTTGTTATCCAAAAACAATCGTTTTTAAAAACTAAAAAAATTCTAATATGATGAAATTATTGAATACAGTTATTCTTAAGTAAATCTTAATTTTAATATAATTTTATTATTACACAGTAAATGATTAATTTTTACATATACGAAATAAAGTTTAATGGCCATTAATTATACACAAACAGTTTCTGTAAATATATTAAAATAACTTCCCTAAAATCATGAATCAATACTTAAAAAAATTGAATCATACAGTTAGATTCATACTATGTTTTCGGCATTCATTTTTTTATTAATCTAATGCTTATACGCAGATGGAGCGAAAAAGAAAGTTTAATTACGGTTTGTTCAAATGATTCACACTTCACACATTTATTTTGCATCTGAATTTTGCAAATTATAATGTTCTTATATTGCAGAGAAAGAAAATGTGCCGGCCATTCCTGAAAACCAGAATAACAAGTTCGGAAACAATAATATTTTCTGTAAATTTCTTATTCTTTATTATTTTTTTTAATCGTTGTTCCTAAATTCTTTATAATTATTCTCATACAACTGTGATGTACTATTATTTTTTGCCGATCATTTTGAAGCCCAATGTAGCAGCACTACTAAAAAATCACTTGTTGTTACAAAAATTGCCAGAAAAAATGGAGAAGAAAGTGTTCAAAGATCAATCCTTCAATGTAAGTGGTTTGATTATAGTTATTTCAATCATGCTTCTAAATAACTCTGCTCATGAATTTCATAATTTTGTTCTCTAATGAACATTTCCATCTTTTGTTAAGGCACAACAAATATACAATCTGTGGTTCATCCTAATTATACACCGGTTTCCTACCCGTGTTGTTCTTCTAATCCAAATTCTGGATTAAGTCAAAATAACCAGAAGAAGGTGAAAAGAATTTTGCCCAGATTGGATAAAAGTATTCAAACTGATTTGAATAAATTTCCAACTTTGGAGTCTTCCAATCTGAGTTTACCTCCAACAGACAGTAATTTAACTCAGAATTCAAGTATAAATGTACAATCTACCCGAAGTTCACTTGCTGTATCTAATTTGGATTCTCAATTCCCTTCTGATTATCATCCAGGTATTTTGTACTTTCTTCTATGATATATTCAATATAATTTTAAATATATAATGAATCATTACATTTTTTACTATAACTAACCTTTTCCCTAATATAAACTCTCAATGATTGATATAGTTTATTTCAAAATTTCCACAGGAACATTTGTCAACATACAATCTACTATTCATCCAAGTTTTGAACTTAACAACTTCTCCAATGGTACTCCTGCTGAATGTTCCAGTATTAA
This sequence comes from Euphrasia confusa, assembly GCA_954870475.1. NCBI lineage: Eukaryota > Viridiplantae > Streptophyta > Magnoliopsida > Lamiales > Orobanchaceae > Euphrasia > Euphrasia confusa. Next base: position 42,591 of record CATPAB010000255.1, read on the forward strand.
GAAAAGTTCAACAAAAAAGTTGAAAACAATAATGCCACGATTACATATGCAAAATAAAGTCTGTAGAGGAATTCCACAAACTCGCATTACTAATAGTAAGATTATTTATCTTTAAATTTCATTGTCCAATTCTGAAGTTCTGTTACTTGGCATAATTAATCTCATGTTTTTTTTTTCTTCAATTAGATAAAAGTATTTGTCCAGATATTAATTCTGTTCCAAGTTCAGAATCTTCTATTCTCAACATATCTGGACCGCAAAGAAGAAGTAATTTAAGATCCAAAAAAATTGGCAAATCCATTCAAAGTGTAACTCCTATTAGTAATTTCAATTCACATTTTGCTTCTGTTTCTCAAACAGGTATTATTCATTTATTGTCATATTCTTTTGGTGGTATGCATATATATTTTTTAAATGGAGTTTCAAATTATAACTGCACATGTTGTGTGTTTTTTTTTTCATAATTTTTCAATTACAGCTACATTGTCAGGTCCAACTCTCAATTCTAATTATCATACCGGTGAATCATCAACAGCTGCATCAATGGGAGGATACAGAGTTCAATATCCAAGTATTTTCTTCTTTTCATTTTCATTTTTATATACGAATTAAATTTATGGTTTTTTTTGTATTTTAACTCTTGGCATTTCATTTATAAATATGTTAAGGTTATCATCACCTTGGTAGTTGTACTTGGTGATGGAGTTGTATTCTAAATGTCTAGTTTAGTGCAAATACGGAACTCCTTATCTATACCTTAATTCGATATATGATTCAAGCATGATTGCATTTAATGCAATAGTCCTTGATGTATACGTTGTAGATAGTATGGCGTGAGGAGACACGCGGAAGATCATACTATCGGTTACTCGTATACTATCAAACAGTAGCTCACGACTTAGATGGACATGGACAATCCATCGGTACGTCGTAGTGTGACTGGTAGATAGTCGGTCTTGACTATCATGTTACACTCGTACACTTGGTGTATTGAGCAGGACCACGGGAGGGCGTTCGATTTATACTAATCACAGTAATCGAACCATACCTCAGATATTACGGATATACGAATTCCTAATCCCTATATAATTATAGGTGCGTGTGTCCAATTCTCGGTTCTTTGACTTGCTAGTGAGTGAGACTAATTGATTAGTCAATATTCTCGTTAAATTGGGAATCAGAATTGTACACACGACATGCTATAGATTATAGAAAGGAAACCGTGTCCCATTTATTGGGTTGATGATGTCCCCGAGATGAGCTCATAAAGTTTATCATGTAAACCCTGCAGGTGGATTCGTTCCACATGATAATAAAGATGAGTGGTACTAGTCTCGAATAACAAGAAACGAATTAATTTAATTATTAGTAATTAAAGTTAATTCGTGGACATACGATGTCTTAAACACGGGGAAAGTCGTATATGTAATTCGGCGGAATTATTATTGTTGAAATAATATAAATTAATTATTGGGAATTCAATTATAATTTTATAGTGGAATTAATTATAATTAAAACTGTGGAATTTAATTAAGGTTTGCCTTTTAGGACGCCGAGTTAATTAAATTGCAATTTAGCCAAATAATTAATTTCCATAAGGTCGTGTAGCTCTATAAATACCTCACCCTCTCTTTCTCTAAACCTAAGAAACGCCGCTATTTTATTTTTGCGGAGAAAAATAAATTGTTTGCGCAATTATTTTTCTATAAAAATAAATAGATTAGCGCTGTTATTATTTTCTAGAGAAATTAATTGCTAGCGCAATTATATTTCTGAAACAGAAGATCAAAACCTAACTTACGCCGCTATAATTAATTCTGCAGAGAAAATAAAAGCTTGCGCAATTAATTTTCAAATAATTCTGTAGAAATAATTTTGCTTGCGCAAATATATTTCTGACACAGAGGATATTATTCCTAAGGTGGGTTCAAGAGAGAAAGGAGAAGAGGAAGGTTCAGCGGATCGTTGCCCACTCAACGGCTGAACGTCTGGGATAGAGACATACACCGGAAGGCTTCGTGGTCTCAACAATTCGGCTTCTCCGAATCACGCGACAAAGGTATAAGAAATCGAAACCCTTATTCCGCACACGTTTCGTTTTCTATTTCGTTGAAAATACATCGGATTTAAGATCGGGTTTCGGGCGTCGTGGATCATGTTCCTCGACTACCTGGGGGTCAAGGACCTCCGGATCGGTAGTCGGAAGAGGAAAATTGACCCGGAAACGCGCTCGGAACAGCAGGTCGCGCTGCTGTTCGCGGAAGAACAGCGCCCGCTGAAAGGCAAACGGCGACCGCCGTTTTAGGCTTAATCAGCGACCGCTGATTTGTGGGCAGCGCCCGCTGCCCAAGGCAGATCAGCTACCGTCTCGCGCGGTTGTCCTCCGGGGAGACGGCTGGGCGTGATTCGGCACACGGGCTGTCATGTGAACGAAGTAGCGCTTCCGGGAGGTCGACTGGGAGTGTTCGGATGTTCGAGCGATCGAACGAACGCATCTCGGGTAGTCGATTTCCAACACTTGGAAGTGTCAGCATTGTGACGCTAAATTTTGGTATGATGAGAGAATGGAGAAAAAAAAAGAAAAAAACATCCCCAATTTCAGAATTAATGGTTCCACTCATCATAGAATTGGTAGTTTAGTTCCAGTAGAAGATACTTCAAAGCCTGCATTTGCACAGCTATACATTCATGACACTCAAAACGAGACACATAACAGGATAAACTCTGTCAAGTATGTCTAATATTTAAGTTTAATAATTCTCCTTTAATCTTTTCAATATTTACTGTTTTACCTATGATATTTCCTATTATTTAATATCAAAACTTCTGGGCAAAATTCAAATGATGAAACCCCCAATGATGAAGAAGAGGTTGAAATTGTGGAGAGTCTGAAAGATTTGCTTGATCAACATAATGTATTGGTGAAGTGGTTTCGAACGGCTCAAGACAAATTAACTAAAGATCGTACATCTGACATTAAATTAAGGTTAATTTCAGCCCGAACTTCCGACGGTAGAGTTCATAACTTGCCCAGGCTGATGAGGTTGCAGCTTTAATTGAAGGAGACATTGAAAACCTTGAGAATTACAGAGATATTATTATTCAAAGGTGCTCAGGAAGTTTGCAACGTATAAATGAGTTGCACCCAAGCTACTTACCGCTTCAATATCCGTTATTGTATTTTTACGGAGAGGATGGTTACAGAGACGACATACCTCATCAAAAAACATCCAGATCTAAAGAAACAAGAGAGCGGCCAGTTACGATGCGGGAGTACCTGACATATAAGCTTCAAAGCAGAGATAATGAGTCACCTCATCTTTTATATGGCAGGAGATTGTTTCAACAATTTTTAGTTGACGCTTACGCAATGGTTGAGTCTTTTAGGCTTACGTACGTAAAGCACCATCAGAAAGATTTCAGGTGCGGTTCTTATGCTTCTTTGGGTGATTCATTGGCACAAGGTCAAAGTAACACGGACAACACAAGAAAACGTATCATTTTACCTTCATCTTTTGTCGGCGGAGCCCGTTACATGATCCAAAACTACCACGACGCATTGGCCGTTTGTAAATGGATAGGTTATCCTAATTTATTCATCACTTTCACGTGCAACCCTAAGTGGCCTGAAATTACTGATTGCCTCAAAGAGCTTGGTCTAACTGCTGCCGATAGACCTGATATTATATCCAGAGTTTTTCATACAAAATTGGATAATATGATGACAGACATTCGAAAGAAGAAGCTTTTTGGTGAAACTGCAGCAGGTATGTATCTTCTTCATTTTTCAATTCATAACGAAAATCTTTTTGTCTCTTTTATATTTATCTGAATTTATCTGTAGTTATATATACTATTGAATTTCAGAAGCGTGGACTGCCCCATGCTCATATTCTGTTATGGATAAAAAAAAATCCAACTTCAGCAACTCCAGAAAATGTTGATAAAATCATTTCCGCAGAAATTCCTAACCCGTTGCAAGATGAGGAGTACCACGGTGCGGTCGTAGAATACATGATGCACGGTCCATGCGGTCTTGCCAATCTGAAATCCCCCTGTATGAGTGGATCAAACTGTACAAAACATTATCCCAAAAAATTTGTGGACCACTCTTCCGTGGATGATGACGGTTATGTGGTTTATCGAAGAAAGAATACTGGACTATCGGTATTAAAAGGCGGAATTGATCTTGACAACAGGTTAAATCTCTATTTTACAATTTATTGATCATTCTTAAAATAATTCTACTTTTTTTTTATAACACCTATTTTTCTGGAAAAAAAAATGTAACAGGCACGTCATACCTCATAATCGTGCTCTTTTGGTAAAGTATCGATTGCATATAAATGTAGAGTGGTGCAATAGGGCACGTTCCATTAAATATTTTTTCAAATATGTGCACAAGGGAAATGACAGGGCAACAGCAGTATTTTATCAATCTCACAAAGAAGGAAACACAAGTAAGGAAGTAAACGAAATAACTCAGTACTTGGATTGTAGGTATATTTCCGCATCTGAGGCAACATGGAGATTGTTTGCTTATGAAATTCATTTCAAGGAACCAACTGTTGTGAGGCTTATTATTCACTTAAAGGATCAACAATGTATAGTTTTTCAAGATGGTGAAACAGTTGATGATGTCATGGCCAAGCCTTCTTCAAATCAGACGATGTTCACTGCATGGATGATTGCAAATCAAGATTACGAAGAAGGCAGACACTTGACTTATGGTGAGTTCCCAACTAAGTTTGTTTGGCACGATGACAAGAGATCTTGGAAACCGCGGGAAAAAGGAAAAGCTCTTGGACGTTTGGCTTATGTTCATCCTGCCCTTGGGGAAGTTTATTACATGAGAATACTTCTGAATTTCGTGCGAGGTTGCTTCTGTTATGAAGATATTAGAACGTATAATGGAGAAGTGTACAAAACTTTTCAGGATGCTCGTGGTCTTCTTGATGACGATCAGGAATATATTGATGCTATAAAAGAGGCTGCAGATTGGGGATTAGGGCCGACGTTGAGATCCTTATTTGTGAATCTTCTCATTTCATGCTCTATAGTTCGACCTGGCCATGTATGGGTGAAGTCATGTGAAAAGTGGTTGAAAGAAGACCTGTTCAGCAAGTATCGACTTCAATTCAAACGTCCAGGTATTTTATTATACTGTTGTTTTTTTTATATATTTGAATTAAAATCTGAATTTTAATCTTGGTCAGTAATACATTCAATTATGATCTAAATTTATCTATTCTTATTATGAAGCCCTCATTCTTACCGAAGACCAACTCAAAAATCTTTGCTTGAATGAGATTGAAACTCTGTTACAGTCCAAGGGGAAATCATTAAAGGATTATGCTTCCATGCCGTACCCTGAAGATGTTGATATCTCATTTCTTGGAAATTCACTCTTAGCCAATGAATTAAATTACAATCGAGGGCAACTTGCAGACGATCATAGACGTTCTTTTTCAATGTTAAATGAACAACAACTATATGCTTACAATTGCATCATTCAAGCTTTGAGAGTTGGAAAGGGTCAGGTCTTCTTTCTTTACGGCTACGGTGGAACAGGGAAAACATTTGTCTGGAAAACCTTATCTGCTGCTGTACGATCTAAAGGAAACATAGTCCTTAATGTTGCTTCAAGTGGAATTGCATCTTTGCTCTTACCTGGAGGTCGAACAACTCATTCAAAATTTCATATTCCCCTGGTATTAAATGAAAATGCAACATGCAACATAGATATGGACAGTGACAGCGCGGAAATGATTTTACGGGCGGCCCTTATTATTTGGGACGAGGCTCCGATGATGCATCGGTAACTAAAATTTGTTTCATTCAATTCTTTTTATTGTCTTTCCTATTACATATTGAATAAATATATTTCATATATAAATACTTTCTTCCATATTACTTTCCTGATGCAATTATAAAAATGCAAGTTATTGATTCGTACCAATTCTATTATTTTTTTCAGTCACTGCTTTGAAGCTCTTGATCGAACAGTAAGAGACATTATGAAACGTGATAATCCTGATGCTGCTAAAAGGCCGTTTGGGGGGAAAGTAATAGTTTTTGGAGGAGATTTTCGTCAAATTCTTCCTGTGATTCAAAAAGGAACACTTCAAGAAATTATACATGCTACTATCAATTCATCTCATATCTGGAATGACTGTAAGATTTTGAGACTGACGAGAAATATGAGATTGGAGAATGTTGACCAGGGAGCAGATGTTATCCAGTTACGAAATTTTGCAGACTGGATGATGTCCATTGGAGATGGAAATTTGGGAGGCAGTTCTGATGGAGAGTCGATTGTTGAAATTCCGGATGATCTCTGTATAACAACTTCTAACGACTACATAGCCTCCATTGTACAAACTATTTTTCCAGAATTCCATGATCATATTGGAGACATAAATTTCTTGCAAGGTCGCGCTATTTTGGCTCCTACTTTGGAAGAAGTCGAAGCAGTTAATGACTATATGGTTTCTTTGCATTCAACCGAAAAGAGGGTCTATCTTAGTGCCGATTCTATAGATACAGCTGATAAAGGATCTTCGATGTTTGACCAAATGCATTCCGTTGAATTTTTAAACACAAACAAATGTTCCGGATTGCCAAACCATATTTTGAATCTTAAGGTTAGTTCAAATTCAATATTATCAGTATTTCATTATATAATTATTAGTCATGGATGTTTTTTTTAGTGCATTAATTTATTAGTTTATAGTTTTTATTTTTTTCATATCTATATTAATATAATTTTTTTATACTTTTTTCTGTTCCTAATCTGTTGTTAGTAGGCGATTTCAATTAACTGTTTTACTTCATATTTCCAATTATTATATATTATATTTTTGTCATGATATGAATTTTTTTTCTGAATAATATATTTCATTATAATAATAATTATGTTTTAGTGTAATATTTACTGACAGTACATATTTTGGCATGTTTCTCATTTTTTTAGGTTGGAGTTCCAATTATGTTATTAAGAAACATCGATCACACAGCTGGCTTATGTAATGGCACTCGACTGGTAATAACAAAATTGGGAACCTATGTGATTGAAGCTAAAGTGTTAGGAGGCGAAGACAAAGATAAAATTGTTTACATTCCAAGGTTATCACTTTCTCCGTCTGATTCAAAATTGCCATTTCGCTTTCAACGTCGGCAATTTTCAATAATGATATCTTATGCTATGACTATTAACAAAAGTCAAGGGCAATCTTTATCAAAGGTGGGAATTCTTTTAAGAAGGCCAGTATTCACGCACGGATAATTGTATGTTGCAGTTTCAAGGGTTAGTAATAGAGCGGGATTGAAATTTTTATGTTGTGATGAAAATGGTAACCTCACAAATAAGACTACTAATGTAGTTTACAAAGAGGTGTTTAGAAATTTGCAATGACACTGTTACTTTGTTGTAGTTGTACATTGTATATTAATTTAAGTTAGTCTTTTCCAGTTATTCATATACTTTTTACATGTGAAGCTTTTTCAAATTTTTAATAATTATTTTTATAAATTTTTATATGTAAAAAAATATCAACATATTTATTATCTCAATATAATTTTTTTTTCGTAAAGATAAATCTAGAAAAGAGAAAGTGTATCATACAGTACATTACATAGCGATGAAAAGCTCACCGCATTAGTGAGCTAACATACTAGCTCTCCAACCAGCCAAACTAAACATTTAGCACTAAAGAAATCCAATACAAAAATTTGATATGTACATCTTTGTATATATACATTCACATAAAAATATATTTCTCAAAAAACAATTAAAATACTGAAATAAACTACAGTTAATTATCCGGTGCAATTATCCCGGTGCAACGCACGGGCCGAATTTACTAAGTATACTTATAAAATAACACTCACCCCACAGAAACCCTTGTTCAGTTGAGTCCCAGAGTTTTCCAGAGCAGCGCCTTTTTCCCCTCGTCTCGATTTCAAATCGGAAAGCTGAGATGCAGTCTGTCCTCGTACTGAGTAAGCATTCTACTTCTTCTTTCATGGATTCGCTTACCGATCTTCAATATCCAATTACTGGGATTTATTTTGATGTGTTTTTCCGTCGTTCGATTAACTAGCTGCGGCCCAGTTTCAGTTGTTTTCTAGGTTTAGAGAGTAAAAAAAATCTACTTCGAACTTACAAATCCATTGCTATTCAAATGCTCCATTTTAAATTAGCTAGATTTTGGTGCAATATTTGAAACTCACGAGGAAAGGAGTACAGTTTCTCGCCCCTCCCGAGGAAGAAGAATGAACCATTTTACTGTTCTTCAATGTATTTTTGCGACCTGCGTAGTTAAATGCGATTATTGGGTATGTTAAAGAATGCAACGAACACATATGCATGATGTATATCAGAAGTAAAAGATTAAGAAATGGTAAAGGACCTTCTACTTACTGTACATAACGGATGTTTATTTGTCTGGTGACTTTTGGGTTCTTTTCAAGCAGAAGATTCTCTGAAGCGGGAGTCTGGAACTAAGGTGCACCATGCCAATATCCAGGCATCTAAGGTAGTACTACTTCTACTCCTCGTATCTTTTGGTATCAATTTGTGTGGCTGTTCAGAACACCCTCATCACTTTGCATTACTGATATAGAATATCATGCCCATGTGGAGTACCTTAAAATTCATTTTTCTTCCCTCAGTTGATGGTTAGGGATGAGTCCCTGACCAGTTACATAAATATGTTGCTTTTTCTTGTCTGTTTGTGAGAATTTTGTCTAGATGACGAGGGGGACGTGGGATAGGTAGAACAAGAATAGAGTCTTCATGAAAATCTTTGCTTCAGAATATAAATGAAGAAATTTTTAACCTTGGGAGAAAATTAACCTGTTAGCTTGTGAACTGTGAGGGTTTCAGTGGAATTAGGTTTATGTTTTTTTTACTAAAGTCTACAGAAATAAATTTTGGCTTCCTTTTTTCCATAGGGTCTTTATTATTTTTCTAGTCCATCACTTCATTATTTCTTGCTCTTAACAGGCCGTTGCAGATATTATACGTACTACTTTGGGTCCACGGTCGATGTTGAAGATGCTTCTTGATGCTGCTGGAGGTGATCTTCTGATCATCTTAAATGTGAAATCTGTAAACATGTAGTAATATAGTATTTGAGAATATTTAAGGTGATGCCATTCTTTGCTCAGTCAAAATAGGATCAGGAAAGAGGTGCTTTTGAAGTTGAATGCCACAGCTAATATTTGCTATCTGCTTAATATGTTACCAAAGTGTTCATTTTCTGATTATAGTAAATGTTAATTATTTTGATAAATGTAGGTATTGTAGTGACTAATGATGGAAATGCTATTCTCCGTGAATTAGATGTTGCGCACCCCGCTGCAAAGGTATATATTCTTGTTCTTGCCTTATTTTCTTTTTTTCTCCAGATTACCTTAACATTAATTTACCCAAACAAATAAAATGCCCTTTATGATTGTAGCTTGCACTTATATAATGTGTTACTAAAATACACCTTTTTGATCTTTTATCACTCTATTGGTTTTGACTTGTGCACTTTATGGCGGCAGTCAATGATTGAATTAAGCCGAACTCAAGATGAGGAGGTCGGAGATGGGACAACATCTGTGATTGTCCTTGGTATGTTGCTGATATCATATCTAATCTAATTTAGTTTTGTTGATACTTTATGTTATATATTGTAGTTTGCAGTGGATACGAACGGTGGTTATAGAAGTGTGCATTACAAGTGTATATATAGTGTGTATATATTCACCCTGTTTTGACTTTTGAGTTGTAGTTATGTGAATTTTCCAATAATAGTCGAGTAGGTTCAGGGCATGCACACACACGAATAAACATGTGATATATTTTTCTGCAATAACACTTTTTGCTACACAATATTGACTTACAATTGTCTAGCCTTTATTTAATGCAATAATAGCCATGTTGGTTCAGGGCATCCGCACACGTGTAAATATGTCGAGTATCTTTTATATGATGCTTACTTACAAATAACAATTGTGTAGCCTTTCTTTCATGCAATTTCTTCAATGCCATACTAATTTCTCATTTGTCAATGTGAGAGTTAAACCATTTTGACTGTATTTCTGTTCAATAATTTTTGGGTTTTGGGTATTTCCTTTTAGCTGGTGAAATGCTCCATGTTGCGGAAGCCTTCATTGACAAGAAATATCACCCCACAGTCATTTGTAGAGGTACTAATGTTATCATATAAACTTCGATACATTTGGGATAATCTCTTTTGGTATTGACGTGTTTCTTTAAATTGATTTGTAGCTTATAATAAAGCTCTGGAGGATGCTATCTCTGTGCTCGACAAAATTTCAATGACTGTAGATGTTAAGGATCGTAAGTTTATACTCTACTTTTCCTTGCAAATCACTTGTCAATGCAGTATAATAATTGTATATTTATTTAAAATTTCTGGATGAGGGACTCAAACATATCTTATATTTATCGTTATTATTTATGCACTTATCCTGTTTATTTCACATTTGGCAGGTGCAATTATGTTAGGACTTGTGAAGAGTTGTATTGGAACAAAGTTTACAAGTCAGTTCGGGGATTTGATTGCTGTAAGTATTACATAACTGGTTACCTTTTGTGGGTAGTAATTTATCTGCATCTTCACAATTAATCTTACGTTATTACCCATTTTATAAGTAATGGAAGCAAATAATATTTTGGAAGGAGCCTGAACACACAGCCATTCCATTTAGGTGAAGTTTGGAACTTTTTATCAACATGAATGTAACTATACATGATTTTAGCATAGTGGATTAGTGTCAAACCTGTCAAGCTCATTCCTTACGTGGGCTTGAGTAACATTAGTTAATGTTTTTTTATTTCATCGTGGGGGAAAATAAATTTATGCATTCTGCAGCTGTCCTTTCGACATTTTTTCCGCTCTCAACTATCAAAAAACATTAAGTTGCAGAGTAAGATAAAATTCAAAGTTCAAGTTGCAATTGTCTTATTCCCTGATTTTTAAAAGGGTGAAATTTTTTAAGATGGGTCTAGTAGTTTACCAATCTCACTCCGCTAGCCGCTAGGTCAGTCTTAAAAGTGGAAAGCATGGGATCAGTTCTGTCATTTGTGTTCCACCGAACAACTGGTTAGGCGAGTATTGATGCCGAACCCCATCTTTAGTTTGAAGCAGATAAGTAATGGGCAGCGCTATTTACACCTCCGTTTCCTCTAAGTACACACCCATTTTTTTTTTAATTGTTTATTATATTTACTTGATACACCACTTAATTTTCCTAATTTACCCTTAACAATACACCACTCTTATTATTTATTAATAATAAATTAAATACCATTAATAATACTAATAATAATATAAATTCTTTCCTTAATGGTGGCTTTAAGCTTTTAACGACTTCTGCAAATCTGTAATTGCAACTTTAAGTCTCTAATCTAGTTCCAGATTCTCCACACCTAAGTTAGGTAAACGTTCCTCGCAACCGGGGTTCTTATATTTAGGGTTTATGAGTCTGCTGAATCTCAATAGAAACAGCGGTTTTATCGAAGCTAACTTCGATTCTGGAGATTTGAGATTCGTGGTAGTGGGAAATTGGTATCTACGAGACGGTTAGGATAGCGATTAAGATGAATTTGATTACTTGAGCTCGTTCATGTGCAGATTAATTTTGTTAATTGTAAAGATTAAAATCATGTATATCCTAGAAAACTTGTCATATATTTTGTGATTTTTTTTGTTTTCTAAGCAGTTGATGGACAAAGATCCTTCATTAATCTAAAAGTTGAATTTTTATTGAGATTTGAGATCACGTATTGATTTATTTTTATTAAAAAAATATTATGAATTTTGTTTGAACCAAAATTTTTTTCCTTCCCAGCAGTAAGTGCATTTGAATTTTGAAACACAGAGTGACGGGATATTCTCACGCCATTGATAGTAATTAGGGAAGGAAAAACATTTTTTTTCTGATAAATAGTACGGGTATTAAATTTACAATTAATAAAGGGTGTGGTGTATTGTTTAAGGGCAAATTAGGAAGATTAATTGGTATATCAAGTAAAACTAATAAATAATTAAAATTATTAAGAAATAGGGGTGTACTTAGAGTTAATGGGGGTGCGAATATCGCTACCCATGGGTCTGGTAGTTTACCAATCTCACTCCGCTAGCCGCTAGGTCAGTCTTAAAGTGGAAAGCATGGGATCAGTTCTGTCATTTGTGTTCCACCGAACAACTGGTATTAAGAAATAGGGGTGTACTTAGAGTTAGGCGAGTATTGATGCCAAACCCCATCTTTAGTTTGAAGCAGATCAATAATGATCATTTAAGTAATACACTTTTAAATGTACATAAATTATAACATCAACATTCTTTGCCTACCACACTCATTGTGGCCAATTCTGTATGATTGCATAGTTAAATTGCATTAAAGTGTGGAATAGGGTCATTAAAATGTGATCAATTTGCTTTGACATGGTCGTTTTGTTCAACTTTCAGGACCTAGCAATAGATGCCACTACCACAGCTGGCGTGGAACTTGGCCAAGGACTTCGTGAAGTTGACATCAAGAAGTACATTAAGGTAGAGAAGATTCCTGGTGGTCAGCTGGAAGACTCTAAAGTCTTGAAGGGAGTTATGTTTAACAAGGATGTCGTGGCTCCTGGTAAAATGAGAAGAAAAATTCTAAACCCGAGAATCATGCTTCTTGATTGTCCTCTCGAGTACAAGAAAGGTGAGAACCAAACCAATGCCGAATTGCTAAAAGAGGAAGACTGGAGTGTCCTGCTTAAAATGGAAGAGGAATACATAGAGAACCTATGCGTGCAGATTCTAAAGTTCAAACCAGATTTAGTAATAACCGAAAAGGGTCTCAGTGACCTTGCTTGCCACTATCTTAGCAAGGCCGGTGTCAGCGCAATCAGAAGGCTCAGGAAGACGGACAACAACAGAATTGCCAAGGCTTGTGGGGCAGTAATTGTTAACAGGCCCGATGAATTGCAGGAATCTGATATCGGTACTGGTGCTGGACTGTTTGAGGTGAGGAAGATTGGTGACGAGTTTTTTGCTTTCATTGTTGACTGCAAGGATCCAAAGGCTTGCACGGTACTTTTGAGGGGTGCCAGCAAGGACCTGCTGAATGAAGTGGAGAGAAATCTACAGGTATTTTGTAAGAAATTGATGCTTCAAAGCTTAGTTGCTTTGTTGAAGCAGTGGTTCTAAGTGTCTTCAATCTGTGTATGTAGGATGCAATGTCTGTGGCACGCAACATAATAAAGAACCCAAAACTCGTTCCAGGTGGAGGTGCTACAGAGCTGACTGTATCAGCTACTTTAAAGCAAAAGAGCTCCTCTATCGAAGGCGTAGAAAAGGTAATCAAGCTGATTGGTTTTCCAGGACTTGTTTAAATTCCATCACTTAGATTTTTATGCTAATTAGTGATGCCACAATCTTTTTCTTTGTGCCAAATTGCAATACTTGGAAGTCTTTTGAACTTTTCAATTGTAATTCACCTTCTGTCAAAATGATCCTTATTTGTTAAGTTGTGAATGTAGTTCAATTTTTTCTCCTTCCCTGAAAGTGGGTTTTATTTTTATTTTGTTTACCACTCTTAACAGTGGCCTTACGAAGCCGCTGCTATCGCATTCGAGGCTATACCAAGAACTTTAGCTCAGAACTGTGGTATCAATGTGATCCGGACAATGACTGCCTTACAGGGAAAGGTAGTATCTTATCATTGTTTTCTGCGATTGCATTGTTCTTCAAGCTCTATATTCTGCTTTGTTTAGTTTACATATTAATTTATTGCTTTCAGCATGCAAATGGTGAGAATGCGTGGGTCGGCATAGACGGGAATACTGGGGAAATTACTGACATGAAAGAGCGCAAGGTCTGTATTTTGCCCTTGTCATTTTTCTCCTCTGTTTCGAGTGAAATCAAGAACAATGTGCAACAATTAGTTACTTTCGAGTTGAGAGTTTGATAATGAGTTCCAACACCCTTAAGATTCAACTCGTTCTTTAAATGTTTCCTTCAACTGTTTTTTAAGTTCTAAATTATTTGCGTGTGCTGATTTATTGATGTACTCAATACCCTTGGATTTCTAGATATGGGATTCGTACACGGTGAAGGCACAGGCTTTTAAGACTGCCATTGAGGCTGCTTGCATGCTTTTGAGAATTGATGATATAGTTAGTGGGATCAAGCAGAAACAGGCCCCAGGATCAGGCGTCCCATCCAAGCCTCAAATTGCGCAAGAAGGTGACGCGGACAATGAGAATTTGGTTCCTGAGTGAAGGGTGAAGCTGCGCCTCCGATCTGCATATGAAACTATCTTGTGCTTCTCAATTAAGACATGCCGATTTTCAGAAAATTTTCGGGCGGTGCTGTCTTTTTCTGTTGCTTTGACTGGATGCAGAGTGTCCATCGCCTCTTAGTTATAACCTTGATCTGAGTTGGAATTCGAGTGTAGCAGTTTTTGTTCGTATTTCCCCTTATTACCTCAAGTAGAAACTCAACTTGTGTTTTTTTGACTGATGTATTTCTTGTGTTGGAAAACTGTGATTCTTGGATTTTGCAGATTATTAGGGACTTAAATTTTCTATTATTATTAAGGAAAATAGTAAAAAAAAGTGGCAGAATATAAAGTTCGTTATTACATAGTATCTTTTATAGAGTTTTTTATAAGAGTTTTTTATTTTTTTTTATAGAAGTGCCCCTATATGGAAATACCCCAAGAATAATTATATGAAAATAATAAGTTTTTTTATTGTATAAAAGAATAATTATATTGAAATAATAATTTATTTGTTTATTGTATAAAAGAATAATAATATGGATTCACAAATTTTAGTAAGAATATTATAAAAATTAATTAATTATCAAAATTATTAAGTAAATTTGAAAATCAACCATCATTAAGAAATGATGGATTTTTTAACATAATTATTAAAAAATGTATATAGTGTAGGTTAATTGTTCGAATCATTATCAGCTAATGTAATTCGGATATTTATCTTAATTTTAATAAATAAATTTCTTTAAATAAATGTGTTATTATCAAAGCAAATGTAATTTGCTCTAAAGTGATTCTTAAAAAAGATTTTACTTAGATTAATATATAGTCATTTATATTTTATTTTCGTGCTCTAATTTATTAATTTATAATTTAACTCCTTAACTTTTGACATTAAAAATATAATAAATATTATTTTCAATTTAAAATGTCAAACATAATAAATAAAATAAAATATTAATTAAAATTATTTATATTAAAATTTTATATTGTAATATTTATTTTTATTTTATTAATAAAAATATTTTTATTAAATTTTATTTTGATTATTAATGATATGATTATTGAAATAAATTATATTAAAAAAATATAGAAATTAAAAAAAAATTAAATTTTTTTTATAGGTTACTTTCATTAATTTGTAAAAGAAAAATAAATTTTTTAATAAATAAAAAATTCTATTAGTTTAAATTTGAATTAAACGTAAATATAATTTTTTTTTGTGTGAGCCCCAACCTAAAACCAATAATAGGTTTACCTTTTGTTATCGATTGGAGAAATAAGTTTTTTGTATCGGTTGAAGATACTCTAATTAATTTGTCGTAAATAATAATCCAATCCAATAAATTAATATCTCCCTCTCTAAGGTTTCGATCATATTGATGATGATTATGAAACCGCGAATATCTTCTCGACTCGATCATATTGATGATGATTATGAAACCGCGAATATCTTCTTGACTCTGCCTTCTCCTAATTTGAATAATTGTATTTAATTATTTTAGCAAAAAAAGGCATCAGAGACATACCGAATTTTTTTGTAAGTCTTTTGATCTCTTTTATTTTTGAAATTCTTTTATCCGTCTCAAATTTGAATAATTGTTTGCTCTTTATAGTTTTAAATTTGAATTTACGAAAGGTGAAGTTACTGGCCTTAATGAGCATTTTTATTGTTTTTTAAAATATAAATTGTTTTTGAAGATTTTGATAAATACTGGGAAAGTTCATATCTTTCAAGTTGGGGATTCAAAAAATCAGTTATATGAAGGATGCATCGAGTTGTTTTATTGATTGTTTGATATTTTGGACTTGTTTTTGTTCTTCAATTAAAACAATTAACACATTCTTGTAAATATAATATAATTAATTTGAAATATATAGTTATCAAACAATTATATATATAATTAAAACCAAATAATTATATTATTATTAAAAAAATCTTATAAACAGAAAATTTTAACAAATTAAATTTAATAAATAATATACTTTAAACCAAATAATTATATTAGTATTAATTTTAATTTGTTACAAAATTATAATGTTAAATATTTTAAGTTTTATTTATATCAAAATAAATTATAATACAATATATCTTATATAAATAATTTGCATGAATATATATAATAATTGATATTTATTACCATTATTTACAAATATAAGCTTCCAAAGAGTATAAATATGATTCATAATGATTGTATTTCATTTGTGGTATATAGTCTAATGGTAAGTAAGCATGTGAATTTTTTCTTTTGATCTTGAGTTCGAATTCTATATGAACCGATTTTAGTTATTAAACATGAATTCACACGTGGCAGTGGTGAGACCCAAATTAGCTGACGTGGCATGTTGACCGTCAAATAAGCCGCCATGTGGCATATTCCGGTCAATTTTGGTCGTAAAGGACTACATTTGATTTTTTAAAGACTTAAAGGACCAAATGTGGATTTCGCTTTACTTACATAACCGTTTGTGATATTATCTTAATAATTACTTTATAGTACAATAATATTTTTGATGGAAGAGTTATGTATTATTTTCGACAAGTCGAAAAAGTCAAAGGAAACAGGAGAGGCCGGAGACGGTACGCAAATGAGTCTCTCACCGGAGGTCGGAGAGTGACGTTGTAGCAATAGGAAAAAGAAGCTCACTCAAAGAAGCGACCCAAGAAGAAATTACCACCCGTGTTGTATAATGAATAAATCAATAATATAGAAATAAGAACTATATATAGAATAAAGAGTATAGAGAAATACGCGTAAGCAAAAAAATCTTCAAAAGATTAGGAATTTATTTATATTGAATAATCGCCTTTTTTAGATAAATAGTGTTAAATATGATATTATTTTTCTCATTAATTTGTGTGCAAAATATTATTTTATAGTACAATAATTACTTTATATAGTACAATAATGTTACTGATGGAAGAGATATGTACAAGATGTATAGTACAATAATATTGCTGATGGTGTTTTATGATAAATTGTACATATGCAATGCATCCATGACCAAAGTTTTTTATTGATTGATATTATAATAATAATAATAATAATAATAATAATAATAATAATAATAATAATAATAATAATAATAATAATAATAATAATAATAATAATAATAATAATTATTATTATTATTATTATTATTATTATTATTAGTGAAAAATTAAAAATAAAGTTAAGATAATTTTTTTCGGCGATACTGATAATATTATTATTGTATTGTGGACAGTAACCAATATAGGTAATGATTACCAAAATTATGACATAACATAATAGAGGGGCGATTAAAAAAAAAACACCCACAAAGATTAAATGGATGGCAATACTAGCCTACTGACCCAATAAGTAAGCTTATTAGCATGTTTAATGGGTGAGTTAGGGTTAGGCCCGAAAAATATAAGTAAATAGATCCTGAAGGAGGTCGAAGTGGAAGACGGTCCCCCAACACCTTTATTGATCCAATGTGCTAACTACATTATTGTAGTTGGACCGTCTGACTAAATTATTTTACGAGACCCTAGCATGTTTAATGGGTGGTAGGTCCGGGTAATAAAAACAAACAAACAAATAAATAAATAGATGCCGGAGGAGGTCGAAGTGGAGGACGGTCCCCCAACACCTTTATTGATCCAATGTGCTAACTACATTATTGTAGTTGGACTGTCTGACTAAATTATTTTACGAGGCCCTAGCATGTTTAATGGGTGGTAGGTCCGGGTAATAAAAACAAACAAACAAATAAATAGATAGATGCCGGAGGAGGTCGAAGTGGAGGGCGGTCCCCCCAATACCATTATTGTAATCCAATGTGTCAACTACATTAATGTACGAGACTAAATTATTGTACAAAACCTTAATTTCACTCGATCCATTTCTGCTCTTCCAGGTGACATTTTTTTTCTTAGCTTCTATTGAGTTTTCGCTTTATGAAATTATAATCAAGTGACCGTTAATTTGGGGTATTATCTAATGTTGTTTTCGATAGCTTCTCGATGTATTTTGTGTGTAGTTGAATATCCTAAATTAGTAAGGAAGACAAAAACAGTAGTTGTGGAGGATTCAAAACTGGGCCCTTAATTAGAAGTACTTTTGTCGGTCACTGAAGCCTAGTATGTTCAACAAAGAAGAACAAGATCCGTCAAAGACGGAAAACCAACATAACATTATTTAAGCAAAAAAGGCATTGTAAACATATCAGAATTATTTTGTAAGTCTTTTGCTCTCTTTTTTGTTTTTGAAATTTTGTATCCGTCACAAATTTGAATAATTGTTGCTCTTTGTAGTCTTAAATTTGAATTTATGGAAGGTGAAGTTACTGGCCTTAATGGACATTTTTTATTGTTTTTTTAAAATATATAGTAATTGTTTTTGAAGATTTTGATATATTTTCGGAAAGTTCATATATTTCAAGTTGGGGATTTCAGGAAATCAGTTCAATGAAGGATGCATCGAGTTGTTTTATTGATAATTTGATCTCTGTGACTATTCAACATGGTTTTGTGTTCGAGTAGTTCGTATACTGTGTTTAGTTGATTCTTCGATGTTGTTATTTACGTGTTGCGGTTTATATGTGTTTTCTGTCGTGGTAGCTCTTGGTGATATTTTTATGTTGTTTTTGTTTTTCAGAATGTTAATTGTTTTTGTTTCTTCCTATAAATATACATTGAAATCTAATTAATTTTTTTCATAGCCAAGATATATTTCTAAAAACAATTAATACAGTACTGTGTTGTTGTATTTTGATTATAAGGGCACTGAACAACAATATACGTTTGAGCCTCTTGTGAAGGCCTTCTTTAAGGAGAGTCGAGGTGAATATTATCTAACCTTCACTGTCAGGAAAATGGGCTATGAAGATGAAGATGATGTTGAGGCCGTTCAAACTATCATCAGAAAGCTTAGGATAATTGCTTCTATCATACATGTCAGTTTTATCTACTAGCTTGCCAGCAGCTCTTCCACTAGTATATGTCAATCTCATATATGTTTATTTATTTTAGATATTATGTTAATTTAGTAGTTCTTCTTGTTCATGTCTTTCAATTCACCGTCTTCATGATGAACTCTTACTTAATTACATCTATCCTTTGAGTTTTAATTAAGAGCTTTTGACTACTTGAAATCTATATAAGATCCAATACTGCATCTTTAGGAGAGAATGCAAAATGAATTATCTCAACTTTTTTTCCCTCGTAAAGTCACTTTTATCATTTCCTTAACAATAAGTACTGTCGATTGTGAATTTTTGTCATACCTATTCATTGATTTTTTCCTCTTATTAAATTAGTGTTCGTGGGAGGTAAGATATTAACTGGGAAAATATTAACTATGGACTTTGTTGGTTTTATTTTATTTTAGTTCATAATAGTCATTTTATGTTTTTTTTCCTTTTTTCAGTGTAGACTTGCGTGTTGTCGGCGGCGTAGGAGTTAACCCAACCGGTTATTTTCCTATTGGGCTTATGATTTATTTTCATGTTTAAACCTTAAATTATTATTAGTATTTTTATTAATATGGTTACTTAATAATTCTTGGATTTATTAAGTGTGCTTGTCTTTGATTAATGAATAATTAATTGTATTTGGATTTATTAAATTTGCTTGTCTTTAATTAATGAATAATATACATTATTATACAAGTACTAATTTATAGTACAATAATTTTATAGTACAATAATGATTTTATAGTACAATAATATTGTTGATGGAAGAGTTATATATTATTTTCGACAAGCCCGAAAAAGTCAAAGAAAACAGGAGAGGCTGAAGAGCGGTACGCAAATGTGTCTCTCATCGAAAGCCGAAGAGCGGCACTGTAGCAATAAGAAAAAGAAGCCCACTCAAAAGGGCGGTCCAATAAGAAATTACCACGAGTGTGTATAATGAATAAATTAATAAAAAAAATAGAGACTATATATAGGATACATATTATAGAGAGATAGTGTAAACAAAAAACACCCCCAAAAAATTAGTAATTTATTTATATTTAATAATCTCCTTTTTTATTTTTATAAATAGTCTTAAATATGATATTATTTTTCTCATTAATTTGTGTGCAAAGTACTTTATAGTACAATAATTACTTTATAATACAATAATTTTAAAGTACAATAATGTTGCTGATGAAGAATTATGTACAAGATTTTATAGTACAATAATGTTGCTATGGTGTTAT
This sequence comes from Euphrasia confusa, assembly GCA_954870475.1. Taxonomy (NCBI): domain Eukaryota; kingdom Viridiplantae; phylum Streptophyta; class Magnoliopsida; order Lamiales; family Orobanchaceae; genus Euphrasia; species Euphrasia confusa. Next base: position 63,047 of record CATPAB010000255.1, read on the forward strand.
ATAGTAAGTTGTACATTGCAATCTTCATGACCAAAGTTATTATTATTATTATTATTATTATTATTATTATTATTATTATTATTATTATAAATTAGTGAAAAATTAAAAATAAAGTTAAGATAATTTTCTTCGGTGATACTGATAATATTATTATTGTGTTGTGGATAGCAAGCAATATATGTTATTATTACCAAAATTATTACATAACATAATAGAGGGCGATTAAAAAAAACACACCAAAAAAGATTAAATGAATGACATTAGAAGCCTACTTACCCAATAAGTAAGTTTATTAGTATGTTTCATGGGTGTGTTATGGTTAGGCCCGAAAAATATAAACAAATAAATAAATAGATCCTGAAGGAGTTCGAAGTGGAGGACAGTCCCCCAACACCATTATTGATCCAACGTGCATACTACATTATTGTAGTCGAACTGTCAGGCTAAATTATTGTACGAGACCCTAACATGTGTAATGAGTGGTAGGCTCGGGTAATATAAATAAATAAATAGATGCTGGAAGAGGTCAAAGTGGAGGACGGTCCCCCCAACACCATTATTGTACAATCCAATGTGTCAACTACATTATTGTACGAGACTGTCAGACTAAATTATTGTATGAGACCTTAATTTCACTCGATCCTTTTCTGCTCTTCCAGGTGACATTTTTTTCTCAGCTTCTATCGAGTTTTTGCTTTATGAAATTATAATCAAGTGACCGTTAATTTGGGGTATTAGCTATTGTTGTTTCCAATAGCTTCTCGGTGTATTTTGTGTGTAGTTGAATATCCTTAATTAGTAAGGAAGACAAAAATAATAGTGGTGGAGGATTTAAAATCGGGTCCTTACTTAGAAGTACTTCAACAAAGAAGAACAAAATCCGCCAAAGACAGAAAACCAACATAATATTATTTTAGCAAAAAAGGCATTAGAGACATACAAGGATTTTTTTGGGAGTCTTTTGATCTCTTTTTTGTTTTTGAAATTTTTTATCCGTCACAAATTTAAATACTTGTTTCTCATTATATTCTTAAATTTGAATTTATGGAAGGTGAAATTACTAGCCTTAATGGACATTTTTTTTATTGTTTTTTAAAATATATAGTAATTGTTTTTTATGATGTTGATATATACTGGGAAAGGTCATATATTTCAAGTTGAGGATTTCAGGAAATCAGTTTTATGAAGGATGCATCGAGTTGTTTTATTGATTGTTTGATCTCTGTGAATATTCAACATGGTTCTTGTGTTCTAGTAGTTCGTATACTGTGTTTAGTTGATTCTTCGATGTTGTTGTTTAAGTGTTGCAGTTTATATGCGTTTTCTGTCGAGGTAGCTTTTGATCTTGTTTTTGTTCTTCAGAATGTCACTTGTTTTTGTTCTTCCCATAAATATACATTGAAATTTCATTAAATTTTTTCCTAGGCAAGAGAAGTTTCTAAAAGCAATTAATACAGTACCGTGTTGTTGTATTTTGATTATTAGGGCTCTAAACAACAATATACGTTTGAGTCTCTTGTGAAGGCCGGCGTCTAGGTGAGTATTATCTCACCTTCACTGCCAGAAAAATGGGCTATGAAGATGAAGATGATGTTGAGACCGTTCAAACTAGCATCAGAAAGCTTGGGATAATTGTCTCTGTCCTATATGTCAGTTTTATCTACAAGCTAGCCAAGAGCCGTTCTACTAGTATATGTCAATCTCATATATGTTTATTTACTTTAGATAGTATGTTAATTTAGTAGTTCTTCTTGTTCATGTATATCAATTCTTCATCTTCATGTTGTATTCTTACATAATTACATCCATGATTTGGGTTTTAATTAAGGGCTTTTGCTAACTTGGAATCTACATATGAGCCGATAGTGCATCTTTATGAGAGAATGAAAAATGAATTATCTCAATTTTTTTCCCTCATCAAGTCACTTTTATCATTTCCTTAACAATAAGTATTGTCGGTTGTGAATTTTTATCAGACATTTACATTGATTTTTTCCTCTTATTACATTAGTGTCCGTGGGAGGAAAGATATTAACTGGGAAGATATTAACTTGAAACTTTGTTGGTTTTATTTTTATTTTAGTTCCTAGTAGTCATTTTATGTTGTTTTTTCCGGCAACTTATAACTTACACCCGGGAGTAAAAGAAAAATTGTGTACTCTCTTTCTCTCGTTGTCAATTATAATGATGATTTTAGTGTTAATTAGTGAATATTTTTTTAAAATGTTTTGTAACGATGATTTTAGTGTTACTAATGAATATTTTCTTAAAATGTTTTTGATAATGATTTATTTACTTTCGATGATGTTTTTGTTTATTTATAATGAAGATTTGGACTAGGTGCACAATAGATCATACACCTAGGTGCATGATATAGGTATTGTTTTTTTCCTTTTTTCAGTGTAGACATGCGTGTTGTCGGCGGCGTAGGAGTCAACCCAGCCAGTTGTTTCCATGTTGGGGTTATGATTAATTTTTCTTGTTTAAACCTTAAATTATTATTATGTATTTTTATTATTATGGTTACTTAATAACTTTTGGAATTATTAAGTTTGTTTGTCTTTGATTAATGAACAATTAATTGTATTTGGATTTATTAAATTTACTTGTCTTTGGTTATTGAATAATTGTATTCACATTCATTCATTTTTTATTTATGTTTTTACATTATTGTTAAAACAAAATATTAAATTATTTTACATACAAGATACATTATTGTACAAGTTCTACTTTATAGTACAATAATTACTTTATAATAAAATAATGTTTCTGATGGAAGAGTTATGTATTATTTTCGACAAGCCTGAAAAAATCAAAAGAAACATGAGATGGCGGAGAGCGGTACGCAAATGAGTTTCTCATTGGAGGCCGAAGAGCGGATTGTAGCCATAAGAAAGAGAAGGCTGAGAAGCCCACTCAAAGAAGCGGTCCAATAAAAGATTACCACGAGTGTTATATAATGAATAAATTAATAATAAAGAAATAGAAACTATACATAGGATAAAGAGTATATAGGATAAAGAGTATAGAGAAATAGTAAGCAAAAAATCCTTCAAGAGATTAGTAATTTATTTATATTTAATAATCTCTTTTTTACAATAAATAGTGTTAAATATGATATTATTTTAATTATTAATTTGTTTGCAAAGTATTATTTTATAGTACAATAATTACTTTATAGTACAATAATTTTGCTGATGGAAGAGTTATGTACTAGACTTTATATTATAATAATGTTGCTGATGGTGTTTTATCATAAGTTTCTTTGACCAAAGTTTTTTATACTGATATTATTATTATTATTATTATTATTATTATTATTATTATTATTAGTGAAAAATAAAAAATAAAGTTAAAATAATTTTCTTTGGTGATATTATTATTATTATTATTATTATTATTATTATTATTATTATTATTATAAATTAGTGAAAATTAAAAATAAAGTTAAAATAATTTTCTTTGGTGATACTTATAATATTATTATTGTGTTGTGGACAACAAGCAATATATGTAATGGTTACTAAAATTATGACATAACATAATAGATGGCCACTAAAAAAAACACCCACAAAGATTAAATGAATGATACTAGAAGCCGAGCCACCCAATAAATAAGCTTATTAGCATTGTTAATGGGTGGGTTGGGCTTAGGCCCGAAAAATATAAATAAACAAAATAAATCATGAAGGAGGTCGAAGTGGAGGACGGTCCCCCAACACCATTATTGATCGAATGTGCCAACTACATTATTGTAGTTGGACTGTGAGACTAAACTATTTTACGAGATCCTAACATGTTTAATGGGTGGTAGGCCAGTGTTAGTAAATAAATAAATAAATAAATAGATGCCGGAGGAGGTCGAAATGGAGGACTGTTCCCTCAACACCATTATTATACAATATAATGTGTGAACTACACTATTGTACGAGACTGTCAGACTAAATTATTGTACGAGACCCTAATTTCACTCGATCCTTTTCTGCTCTTCCAGGTGACATTGTTTTTTCTCAACTTCTATCGAGTTTTCGCTTTATAAAATTTTAATCAAGCGACTGTTAATTAGGGGTATTAGCTATTGCAGTTTCGGTAGCTTCTCGATGTATTTTGTGTGTAGTTGAATATTTTAATTAGCAAGGAAGACAAAAACAGTAGTGGTGGAGGATTCAAAATCGGGCTCTTAATTAGAAGTACTTTTTTCGGTCACAGAAGCCTAGTATGTTCAACAAAGAAAAATAAATCCGTCAAAAACAGAAAACCAACATAGCATTATTGTACATAAAATTATTGTACGTAAACACTACCCCTTGAGAGATTTGAGGTAACAACCGAAAAAAACATCTTTTATAAATATGGGGCACACATGAGCAAATATCTTAACAAACTTCGTAACTAAAAATAAAATTTTGAGAGTGGTTTCTCTCAACTTGAAGTCTTCTTTTCCAAGTTTTGTTTTCAATTTTAGCCTCTTTTAATCATTGTTTGTGCTTCATTGTGAGTGTATATTTTCAATTTTTAAATTTGTGAGGTTTACAGAGTTGTTTCTCAGAATTCCGCCTCTAGCCGCTCCTTCCTCCCTCCTCCGACACCTGCTGCCCCTCTTCTCGCCTGCCTCCTTCCGTTTACCTCCCCTGCTGCACCTTTTCGACATGTACAGTACCTTTCCGACCACCTTTTCTCCATCTCCGACCACCCTCCATCCTAGTCCAGCCGCCCTTCCCACCTGGAGTCTTTCACGCATTTGATTGTTATGTTTTAAACTATGAAGTGTACTTTTTTTTTATAAATAATCAAACTCTTAGATTTAATTAAGTTTACTTTGTTAATGAATGAATGGTTGTATTTTGGGTGATTTTATTTACATTTTATTGCCTGCACTTCACCCAAAATGTAAATAAAATCACCTAATCATTCATTAATTAACAAAGCAAACTTGATTTAATCTAAGAGTTTAATTATTTATAAAAAAAAAAAAGCACACTTCAAAGTTTAAACAGTGGAGGTATCGTTTCACCGATCCGACCGATGAAACGTGTGTGCGGAAGCGTGTAAATCATATAAATATATCATGCTTGATTAAGTACACACAATATATATATATATATATATATAGACACATCTGTATATATACACATCCAATATATATACAATATATATATACGGTTCAACGAGTTCTTACATTTGGTGATGCGTGTCTCGTTGATGATGAAGGGACCGATGTTGAATCGTCTTGAATCACCTCGATGGATCAGCCACGAAATGTTTCTCTTCGTGATGACCTCTTCACGCCTCTCGATCGCCCGGATGTTGAAGCCACACAAATGGCCCAGCCTCTACGTGTTTCACATGAACCCGAATGATGAACTTGCTTGTCGCTTCAAGTAATTCTCCAAGAACACTCTCTTCTCTCTCTTGTTTGTGTGGATTTCAAAAATGTTGATTAAAGTGTTGTGAAAATCTGATTTTCACTACTTAGCACCATCATAATGTCCTCCATAACTCCCTTGTAACCCCATAATGAATATGCACCATCATATTACATAATGGGATGTTAATGAGCATTTGAATGTACATTTCCACATCATCATGCCACATGACATTATATATGGTCCCACTAGCTTGTGTGACATACCATGTCACACTATGTGCCATGCATCCCATGCATGTACAAATGCACGTAAATATTGATTCTAAATTAATATAATTAACAAGCAACGTAATGCATCATTGAGTCTGTGTGTGACCGGGTGGGTATGATTATCGATCAATCTTATATTACTCCTAGCAATAAACAATATTATCAACTAATCATTTAACATCCAAAAGACGACCTTATGACTTTATCGATTGCACATGTAGGATCGAAGGACATACACCAAAACGCAAGAGTAGGGTCGGGGAGGTGAATGGAGGCAGCAGGGACTTTGGACGGAGCTTCGGTGCCAAAATTGACGACGGGACTACGACACGAATTCTGTGTTTCGAGAAGAACAACTCGTTGATGGGATTCAGAGACGGTCAACGAATTTAGTAGTGTGATGGTATCTCGGAGACGACGTGTAAGGCCGTTTATATAAAAAGAGACGAGGTTGTTTGTGGAGTCGCATACATCGACGCGAGATAAATACTGATAAAACTCCTCCGTATATGTATCGACCGAGCAGGTGCCTTGGCGAAGGGAATGGAAGCGCTGGAACAGGGTAATTTCAAAATTATGGGGAAGAAATTCACACTCCAAGTGTTTCAGAATTTCGGCCATGAGTCGATCCGAGGTTTACGTTCGCGACGACGGGACAATTTAAGTTGCTGCCACCAAAAGGAAGCCCTGTTGCAAAAACGGGTCACGACGAGAGCTACATATCGATTGTCGGGGATAGATTTAAAATCCAAGATGTCTTCAACCACGGTCAGACAATCCAAGAAATCACACGGGTCAAGGCCGCCCGAAAATTCGGGGATGTCTATCTTAAACCCCGATTCCCAGCGGTGGTCGTTGTCATGGGGTACGCGGTCTAGGGAAGCAAACTGATTTTCGACATAGAACGTCTCATCAGTCGAGTCGTGGTTGCTGGTGTGCGGAGGGTAGGGCTAGCGATGGGGTTGGCGTCTTTCGACGGTGCGCTCATGCGCAGGAGGCCGGTGGTTGTGGCGGCGTTCCGGGCGAAGGTTGGCGATAGCCTGGAGGAGTTCTTCGAGGCCAACCGTAAGGGCGGCGATCTGACGGCTTAAGGCGGCGATGTCAGCATCGCGCCGGGCTTCAACCTCAGTGGGCGAGTTTGTTGGCGGCTTGACGACGAGTAGGCATCGTACACCTGGAATTTGATACCAACTGACGTAGCGGAAACGTAAACACAAAAATTAAAACTCGTTGATTCCAAAGAATGCCGAAGATTAACCGATCAAAAATCGTTGAATCCAAAAAATACCGAAATTTGATTAAAGATTCGAAAAAACATTGATACTACTTATACTAGGTATTTCAACGAAAAAAACTATTTTATTCAATAAAAAACAACTTATTCAATAAAAACAACTGTATAATTCAATGAATAAAACAAAATATAAATACTAGAAACCCTAAACATGTTGAGCTATAAAATAAATACGATAATTAAATATTGAGCCTAAATAATACTTCTAAGTACCCACATCACTAAGAGTCTGTTTGGCTGAGCTTATAAACTCCTTAAAACAACTTATAAGTTGTTTAAGTGCTTATAATCCCTTAAAATTTGTTGGGTAATGTTTAAAAAAGGATCTTAAAAAACTTGAAAATAAGCAGCTTATAAACTGTTTAAAAAAAAGTAAGGGGGAGGTATTTTTTTTAAGCACCTTATAAGCTCTTGTAACTTAATCAATAAAAGACCAAAATTGTGACGCCTGGTTATTTATCTCATTTAAAAACAGCGGAAAAATTAAAACTTTTACAAACCTTACCAATAACCGGACCCACGCTGACACCTCACCTCAGACACCAAATAATAATATACATAAAAGTATAAACAATAAACCTAGTGTCTAACATCAGAGAATAATAAATACCGCGGTGGTCCCTATCCATGATCACAAAGCCTGCGCCGTCTCTCGTCCAGCCCAAAACAACACCTCAAGTACCTACAAAATAGAGAAATATACACAACAAGGTCAGCGTCTAATACGCTGGCAAGATTTAAAATCCCCTACCATGTACCACACAAACATACAGTCATATAACACATAATGACCATGCGGTCTCAACTATCCTCGGACACACTGTCCTCCGGTATCCTAGAACCGTCGTGTCTCCACTATCCTCGGACAACCACACGTCCTCCAGTATCTTTGAAACGGTCTACTCGTACACATCATGCCTACCCTATAGGCAGTATCCCGTATGATACAAGTTTCACCTCCTCAACCTGAGATGTAACACCAGTAACGACGACTCACGTAGAGATAATCGTAAAACATATATTTAGCTAGAGTAATACGTCTCACGATATCGCGCTGTCCATCGTACTGACGCCAATCTTGGCTAGTCAGATCACCCGTACCCACGTTCAACCGAACGAAGGCCACTCGACCTCAATGCACATAATCACATATCATGCACACACAAGTAAAACACTGGCCTGAAAGCCACTCATGCTATCCATCAGCATGTAAGGGTCAGTGTAAGATCGTAAAATGATCACTACACATCCCTCTCGACTAAGTAGTCATGAGTTCATCAATCCCGATAGATCACCAACGGTCTATCCCTGATGACACTCCTACGAAGTCAAATCCCTGTACATGGTCTATCATGAGTACAGACTAAGTGACGAGTTCACTGGTCCGGGGAGACACTCGCGGTCCATCCCCAGTGACACTCACTCACGAAGTCTAAACCCATACACACGAACATAACAAATGTCGTCGATGGGGTCGACAATAGAATCCGTCGATCGCACACAATGGATTTTAAATGTCATCCGGGTAAGCAGACCGTGAAGCTGTCAGCAGGGCGCGACCCAAACTACAGGCGAACACCTCTGTCACTACACGTTGGTTAGACCCTCGTCTATAGTGACCCCGTCACTACAGACCTCGGTCTACATGGATTAGACTACGCACCTCTGACATCCCAGATGCCAATCAAAAAGCGCGCGCGAGGCTGCGCATCTACATCCTTGTTCGCCTCCTGTAGGGCTATCGATCGTCACCGATGTACGTGAATAAATGGCAACAAAAGCCAACACATGTCAATCACAAAACTCGAAAGATCAAAAGACTCAAATCGAGTAAATCATAAAATCACGGATCACCCGATCCCAATCAACAATATACCACATGATATCCACCTCGGCTATACCAGCCATCATCGGTATCATATACCCCCATATGCACATATACAAAAAGTATAATAAAGGGTTTATTACATTTTGCAACCCCATGTATAGGGGTTTTTACACTTTGCAACCTAGTCGGAATTTCGTAACACTTTGCAACCCAATGTATACGGGTTTTACACTTTACAACCTGCATCGGAATATTCGATGGAATATTCCGTTTAAGTGGAAATCACACGCCAGTGAAGCGTGTACATATGCATTTATTCAGTAGCTGGAGGGGTATTAATGTACTTACCCCTTATTAATTATTTTTTAATTTATAATTGAATTAAGTAAAAGAAATGGAAAAAGAATTACGGGTTTCATTAATCACCATCGTCTTCTCCGCAATATAACCTCAGCATCCATCTTCAGTAACCCAGCAGATATAACCTCAGCATCCATCTTCAGTATAGGAATTGAATTAGCAATTCTGTTGGAGTTGTGTACTTAATGTCTAGATTTAAGTAACGGAAACTCCCGATCCATTGCCATTAATCTATTTAATTAAATAAACAATTATTTGCGTTTAATTATTTATAATTAAATATATGCAAATTATAGTTTTGGATTTCATACGTTGTAGTTAGTATGGTGTGCATGGGCACACAGAAGATCATACTATCGGTTACTCGTATTTAATCGAACAGTTGCTCACGACCTAGATGGACACGGACCAATCCATCGGTATAGTCGTTGTGTGAGAGAGAAAATAATTTATCTTAATTATTTTATCACACTTATACACTCGGTGTATTGGGCGGATCGCTTGAGATTTATCGATTAGGATTGCCTTGGATAATCGATTTAAATCTCAGAGTATTTTATTCTTAATCCCCGATACTATTGCGGGTGTGTATATTTAATATAAGTGACTTTGATTTTCCAAAGGAATTGACCGGTTTAATTACTGGGTCAATTACCGGTTAAGTTGGGTCGCTATATTTTATATATGACATGCCGTGAATACTTGACGGGAAAGTGTATCCCGGAAGGGTTGATAATATCCCCGAGATGAGTTCATAAGGAATTATTATGTAAACCCTGCAGGTGGATTTGTTCCGCATAATAATTAAGGTTGAATGGTACTAGTCTCGGATATAAGAGATGAATAAATTAATTAGCAATAAATTAATTTTATTCATGGATATTTATATCTTAAATACACGGAATAAATAATACTACCGGAGAAATATTATTTGATATAATATGGTTTAATATTGGGAGTGCAATTAATTTTATATAGTGGAAAATAGAATTAATTAATATTAATGGATTAATATATTTGGGCTTGGGCTCAATTTAATCATTAATATTGGAAGCCCAATATTCCACCTCCTTAAGATCCCCTACGTAGCCTATAAAAGCACTACATGGTCTTCTCTATTCTCATAACTTGAAGAACACAATTCTAGAGAGAGAAAGTAGAGAGGGAGATCCATGGAGTTCGGAAGATCGTCGCCCACCCGACGTTCGAGCTAGTGCAAGGAATACGTGGGAAGGTCTCAAGGTCTTCATAGATCTCGTTTCTCCGTACAACGAGAACAAAGGTAAAATCGTTGAACCCCCTTCGATGATTTTAAATTATTATCGTGAAAATAACGTGAACGTAAGATCCGAGAACGCGACCTTTGTCGAGGTTGAACCGGGCGGTGGTGATCGAAGATCACCGGACCGCCGGCGGCTCAACGGCTCGAGCAAGAGAGGGTCGAGAGGGGCGAGCCTCGGCTGGACGCCGAGACTCGATCGAGTGCGTGCTCGATCGTCCGGATGGGCTCGACGCGAGCTGCGGGTTCTCCCGCAGCGGACTCGCGTGCGATGCGAGCCTCGTCCGGGGACGACCAGCGGGCTGCTGGGAGCAGCCCGTATGATTGCTCAGCGCCGCTTGCACGGCGCGATCGCCGCTTGCGCGGGCTGATCGCCGCTCGCGCGGCTGGGCCACCGCTCGCGCGGTGGCGGGCTATGGTGATCGCATGCCACGATTTTGATCGTGGCGGATGTGCGATCACCTAGGGCATGGCTGGGCAGCCCCCTATGGCTGCTACGAACAGCCGCGAGCCCCACACGGGGGCTCGACCGGACAGCCGCGGGCTATCCCCGCGGTTAGGGTTTCGGTTGGGTTCTATCCCCGTGGAGGTTCGTGGTGGGGTTCCGGCAACCGGGAGTCGATTGGAATTGTCGTTCCGCAATTTAACAATTCCGGATATTCGATCTCCAAAGGATTTCGGTCGGAATTAATTAGATAATTAATTTTAATTAATTTATTAATTCCGGGATATCGATTTCCAACAATTGGTATCAGAGCGTTGGTTTTCGTTCACGGTATTTTTCGATAAATTGTTCTACCTTGCAGGGTTTTCGACTATTATGGCTAGATATAATTCTTCGTTATTATTGTCATAATTTTTATTAAACTCTCGGACATGTCGAGATTCGTTTTATGTGTGGTGAATGCTTGTAATAGTAAAAATTCGGGGGTTGACCGAATTTAAGTTTATTATTACGTTCTACTTTTTCCGAAAAATGTATAGGGTCGATTTCATGTATAGAATCGATACCGAATAATTGTAATTTAATTCTTGTAATTTTAATTACGTTGGATCGATGCCGAAACGATCGCCGGAAGACGAAGAAGATGTGACGAAGAAGACGAGGGGACGAGGGGTCGATCATCCCCATGATCGATCCCCATGAAGGATCGATCGAGCCCTAGGCGAAGGGGCTGTCCGCGGGAGCTTCTGGCCACGCCGGCCACCGGTGGTGGTGGCGCGTGGGCTGGGGGCGGCGGCGGTGCTCCTCCCGGGCGGCGGTCGACGGTGGGGATGGCGCGGGGACTCCCAACCCGTGCTACTCCTACCAAGATCCGACTTTCCTAATTTAGTTCGGTTTTTCCTATTTTGAGTGTTCCTAAGTTTGGGAACTCTCATGGAATAGGAAAAGAATTAAATTGGAATTAATTTATTTCCTATTTAATTATTCCTATTCTTAGGAATTTTTAATAGATGGAAATTAATTAATTATGGAAAGAAGAAGAGTCCTAATTTATTTTATTTCCTTATTCTATTATAGAAGTCTTCTAGAATATTCCAAGTTTGACTTGGATGGGATTCTAGAGATTTAATAGAATTAGATAGGAAAATAAAAATAAATAAAAATATTAATAATATTTAATTTTATTTTTGATATATTCGATTGACTTAATTTTCGAATTAAGTAACTTTTGGATTAATTGAAAATAAATAGATTTAAATATTGAGATTAATATTCTCGTCACATGGAGCATTCAAGAACGAAGAATGAAGACTAGAAGATGCGTACGGAGATGCGATAAAGCCATAATAGTCGGAAAATAATATTCTAGTATTATTTTGATTATGTGATAATAGTATGTGCTTTATTTCATGTATGCATGCTTATGTGTATTTAATTATGCATTAGATAGCGTATCCCTTTGTTGTAAAAAGCTAAGTGGGAGAGGGTATGGAAACATACCCATGGTCTCCATTGCTGCTCTCTTGGTGACTTTTATAAACTTTTGAAGTTTATATAGATAAGTCATTGGAGGAGAGTTCTTGTAATTCCTCTTACGAGAAACATTGATTAAGTTTATCAAACAATGCCTAATTTGTCTTTCTGAAATTGACTTCAAGTCGACTCATTCTCACCCCGGGGAGTGGAATGGAGCCAAAGCCACTTGGTCATGTAGAGGACACAAATTAGAGACCTTCGTACCATTCTTTTATAGATGGATCGATTGTCTGCTCGGCTCCCTCATCTAATGAGAGATAGGGTTGTTCGCATGGTGAATCACTGGTTAGAAACTTCGAGTTTCACTTATGATTCTCCGCGTCCTGATTTACAAAAATCGAATGGATCAAGTAATTGGGAGTCAATTATAAAAGTCTCTTGGTGTAGTAAAAGTCCACACCACGTGGCTTGCTATACTAACGGATTTTGGATTAATTGATGTAAACAGTTATAAGTAATTATGAAGAATTGTGAAATCATCGTAAACGTCCACACCACGTGGCTTGCGGTGATGTAGCAGTTCTAAACGATTCACTTTAGTACTGAGTAATGGTTTACACTTAGATACGCATTATAGTATTCCTCCCCACGAGGTTACGCTATAAGTGATGTATGACCAAAGAAAATCTAATTGCTAAATCATTTAGGTGGGTAAACGTCCACACCACGTGGCTTGCCTTACCTGATGGGATTTTAGATGTGATTAGTGGTTTAATGATATTATTTAAGGGAGATAATATCGGAGATTAAATCAATTGTTTGTTGTTATATGTGCTCATAGATTATGGATGGCTTTGAACCCACTTTATGTGATACTTGAGGAATTTAACTCATTGGTCCCTGAATGTATTGATTGGAATAGAGATCTGGACATTGCCCAGACTGTTAAAGAGTACAAGTTTGTACTCAAGTGAGCTTTGTTCTCCCGAGCCTACCAATGTCTTAACTGATGAGGAAAGAACTGATTTTATCATGTTCAAACTCAAGAAGATGTTTAGACATGATGTAGAGGCTAGACAAGAGGCGATGAGGATACTCATAAAGGCCAGTCGATTCAAGGAAACGCTTAAACACGTTTTTCAGATGATGGACCTTTTGGACGAGTTGAGACGGAAATCGCAAGCTCTTGTAGCCAATGCCAAAGGTTTCGAACCTAAGGGCAAAACCGGGGGATAGGAAAAGCAAGTAAAGAAACCCAGTGGTCCTAAGTTTCTTGGATCACGAGATGGGGCGAGAAAGCCAATAGGCTAGTGTTCTCGATAAAAACAGTATGGGTACTGGAAGTCTGATTATCCTCTCAAAGAAAGTACGAAATCTTCTTTAGTCATAACACATAGTCAGTGGTATTATCTACCGGAACCTGGTGTGTAGATATGGAACCACTGACGGTATGTGCATTCTAAATGCGAGGGTTCCAGGAAACCCGACGACTTGGAAAAGAAGAAATCGTAGTCTACATGGGCAATGCTGTGGAGGAGGCAGCTGTTGCAGTGGAGGACATTATTATAGGATTTCATTTTGAGTTATTGCTTTTATGTACCTTTCATTTTAGAAAGAACTTTGTTCTGGATTTCTAATGAATGGATATTTTATTTCTTTTAATCATTTGATGGTTATAAGAAGAAATAAGAATATTATCCATTCTGGTACATTAGCTAGCAATATATAAATGATGAATCCTAAGTCCACCACGATACAACGAACCGTAGCATAAAACTCGTTTTACTTTTAAGAGATATTTCTGTAATGAATCATTTATACTTGTGGATTCTTATGCTAAGTCATGTTTATTCAAATAAGAAGTTCAAAGGTCGAAAATTGATATTTTGATCAATTAAGTTGAAGGAGTGGACCTTCCGACCTAAGAATCTGATTTGGAAGATAACATAACTAAGCAATCCTTTATGGATATAAGGTATAAGATCCGGACAAGTATTAGAATTGATTTACTCTGATGTATGCAGACCTATGTCTACTCAGACAATAAGGTACGAGTACTTCATTTTATGATTACTCGAAAAATGGATTAGCATACCTGATGTGCCACAAAAGCAAAGTGTTTTGACAAGTCAATGGACACTAAGCAATTGTGGAGAACCTTCAAGGTATATCCATTCGTAGCCTGCGATTTGATCGCGGAGGCAAGTGCCTGTCTGAGGAATGCATGGCATACTGATCAGAGATTGGGATTTGATCCCAACTGACTACGCCATACACTCTTGTGTAGAAATGGTGTGTCGGAGATAAGAAATGGAACTCTTATAGAAATGGTAAAAGCATGAGTTATACAGAACTACCTATGTTCTATGGATATGTCTGGAAACGACGGCGCATTCAAATGCGGTTGTAGAATAACCTAGAAGAACAAAAGATGTGTGTTCAATAGTACTATGAACCAGAAGAACGTTATAAGTTCTAACACCCGGTTCTTAGAGAAAGACTATTAGATGAACCACAAGCCCAAAGCGACGTAATACTTTGAATAAGAGAAAGGGATAAGGACTGGGAACCAGCCGAACCGAGTAGCGGTACACCACTAACTGCACCTACTGTTATTATTGTTATACACCGGAATGCCGTTGTAGTGGGAGGTTGTGGATCAACCAGAGATATTCATAAGACTAGGAGAGTTTTCGGACTCTGGACCTAGTATACATGAAATCGATCCCTGGATCTGCATGGAGGCAGTACTAGATCTAAATGTGCCTTCTTGGAAAGCAATAAGGATTATTGCTAAGAGGCAAGATCATTTAGAGTACAAGCTTAGTTGATCCATTTATGGATTGGAACAAAGCATTGAGTTCGTGGTACTTGCAAATTGATGAGATAGTCCATTTTTTCATCAAAGCATAGACGAATCGTGTGTATTGGAAACGTGATGGAACAAAGTGGTGTTTCTCGGATTTTATGTAGAGAACATTCTTATCATTGGCAACAATGTAAAGATGTTGTCAGACATAAAATGATGGTTGTCTAGAAAAATCGATATATGAGATAAAGAAGAAGTTAGAGCATGTTCTTGAGATCTAGGATCTCAAGAAAAGAACATTGTACTTCTCTTGATATCTTATACGATTATGGTTCGTTTTAACATGCAAGATTCCGAGAAAGGTTCGTTACCTTTCAGAGACGGAATGCATCTATCTAAGGATATGTGTTTTGGAACACAAAAGGAGATAGAAGCAATGAAAGCGGATTCCTACACTTTCAGTGAGGAAAGCTTAATAAATGCATTGTTGAAAACAAGAACCTGATATCGGCTATGCGGTTAGCATAGTGGGAGGATATCAAGGTAATCCTGGAAAGGAATACTTGACTGCTGTAATGAACATTTTAAGTTCTTTCGAAGTACTGGAAACTATGTTCTGGATTACGGAGCAGACAAACATTTCCTTTGGATTACATTCTCTTAGATTTCTAATCGAATAAGGACCGGTGTAAGTCGATATCAGGCTATGTGTTTCACTATTGAAGGAGAAAGAGTTTTAACATGGAAGAGTGATAAGCATGATGCTTTTCGGACTCTGCCATGGGTAACCAAATAGCGGCCTCAGAGGCAGCGGAAGTTTTGGTATAACTCCGGGATAATCTCTGGAACTTAGATGTGATTCTTAATTTTCCAAGGGCTATGTAAATAGCGGTGCGATGGCAAATGGTAAGATCACAAGTCCATAAGTGTAAGATAACACATAGTGCAAGTACCACCTGATACGAGTCATCGTCGAGGGAGACGACGCTGTAGTCACTAAGATAACTTCAGAGCGGCAACCTAGATTGCTCATTCACATAGTACTTCTTGGAAGTACAACTTAAGCACGTGATGAGTATGGGAGTCGGGAGTTTGGAGGAAATGACTAGACCTTAGTACAAGTGGGAGATTGTTGGAGTTGTGTACTTAATGTCTAGATTTAAGTAACGAAAACTCCCGATCCATTGCCATTAATCTATTTAATTAAATAAACAATTATTTGCGTTTAATTATTTATAATTAAATATATGCAAATTATAGTCCTGGATTTCATACGTTGTAATTAGTATGGTGTGCATGGGCACACAGAAGATCATACTATCGGTTACTCGTATTTAATCGAACAGTTGCTCACGACCTAGATGGACACGGACCAATCCATCGGTATAGTCGTTGTGTGAGAGAGAAAATAATTTATCTTAATTATTTTATCACACTTATACACTCGGTGTATTGGGCGGATCGCTTGAGATTTATCGATTAGGATTGCCTTGGATAATCGATTTAAATCTCAGAGTATTTTATTCTTAATCCCCGATACTATTGCGGGTGTGTATATTTAATATAAGTGACTTTGATTTTCCAAAGGAATTGACCGGTTTAATTACTGGGTCAATTACCGGTTAAGTTGGGTCGCTATATTTTATATATGACATGCCGTGAATACTTGACGGGAAAGTGTATCCCAGAAGGCTTGATAATATCCCCGAAATGAGTTCATAAGGAATTATTATGTAAACCCTGCAGGTGGATTTGTTCCGCATAATAATTAAGGTTGAATGGTACTAGTCTCGGATATAAGAGATGAATAAATTAATTAGCAATAAATTAATTTTATTCATGGATATTTATATCTTAAATACACGGAATAAATAATACTACCGGAGAAATATTATTTGATATAATATGGTTTAATATTGGGAGTGCAATTAATTTTATATAGTGGAAAATAGAATTAATTAATATTAATGGATTAATAGATTTGGGCTTGGGCTCAATTTAATCTTTAATATTGGAAGCCCAATATTCCACCTTCTTAAGATCCCCTACGTAGCCTATAAAAGCACTACATGGTCTTCTCTATTCTCATAACTTGAAGAACACAATTCTAGAGAGAGAAAGTAGAGAGGGAGATCTATGGAGTTCGGAAGATCGTCGCCCACCCGACGTTCGAGCTAGTGCAAGGAATACGTGGGAAGGTCTCAAGGTCTTCATAGATCTCGTTTCTCCGTACAACGAGAACAAAGGTAAAATCGTTGAACCCCCTTCGATGATTTTAAATTATTATCGTGAAAATAACGTGAACGTAAGATCCGAGAACGCGACCTTTGTCGAGGTTGAACCGGGCGGTGGTGATCGAAGATCACCGGACCGCCGGCGGCTCAACGGCTCGAGCAAGAGAGGGTCGAGAGGGGCGAGCCTCGGCTGGACGCCGAGACTCGATCGAGCGCGTGCTCGATCGTCCGGATGGGCTCGACGCGAGCTGCGGGTTCTCCCGCAGCGGACTCGCGTGCGATGCGAGCCTCGTCCGGGGACGACCAGCGGGCTGCTGGGAGCAGCCCGTACAATTGCTCAGCGCCGCTTGCACGGCGCGATCGTCGCTTGCGCGGGCTGATCGCCGCTCGCGCGGCTGGGCCACCGCTCGCGCGGTGGCGGGCTGTGGTGATCGCATGCCACGATTTTGATCGTGGCGGATGTGCGATCACCTAGGGCATGGCTGGGCAGCCCCCTATGGCTGCTACGAACAGCCGCGAGCCCCACACGGGGGCTCGACCGGACAGCCGCGGGCTATCCCCGCGGTTAGGGTTTCGGTTGGGTTCTATCCCCGTGGAGGTTCTTGGTGGGGTTCCGGCAACCGGGAGTCGATTGGAATTGTCGTTCCGCAATTTAACAATTCCGGATATTCGATCTCCAAAGGATTTCGGTCGGAATTAATTAGATAATTAATTTTAATTAATTTATTAATTCCGGGATATCGATTTCCAACAAATTCATCATCAGAAACAATCGAGAACCCAACAATCGAGAACCCTAGCTAGGTAATTTCCCCCAATTAGGATAGGGCTAGGTTTACCTGAAGATCGGCGAGAATAAGAGCGAGAGACAGAGCCTTGGAGAGAGGAGATCGGCCGTCGGGGAGAAGCGGGAGAGAGTGGAGGATGGGAATAGAATGCTTGAGGGATTTGAAGAGTAATTGGGAGGAGCTCGTGCTGGGGGTCATCATCCTCTCCGTCAGCTCCGTGAAAGCACCGACAAGTTCAACCACCATCTTACCGCCGGGCTGCGAGATCGACGACGACGGAGACGATGACGATGATATTCTCAGTCTTTTGCGGGGGATGACGAAGGTGGCGGTGGTGACGAAGGTGGAGCTCTCAAATTTCATTTCATTTTTAATTTTATTTTATTGAAAAAAAAATAGTTGACCGAAATTGAAGAGGGTTAAATATGTAATCAACCATTCAAAAGTATTTTTATTAATAAAAAATCCACTTAAACGGAATATTCCATCGAATATTCCGATGCAGGTTGTAAAGTGTAAAACCCGTATACATTGGGTTGCAAAGTGTTACGAAATTCCGACTAGGTTGCAAAGTGTAAAAACCTCTATACATGGGGTTGCAAAATGTAATAAACCCTATAATAAATATCAACAAGGTATACAATCAACAATATACCACATGATATCTACCTCGGCTATACCATCCATCATCGGTATCATATACTTATATGCACATATACAACAAGCTAATAACCATGGTCTACATACACAATCATATAAATCATATAGGATAGATAATCACCAAAATCATCATCTCTAGACAATCACAAAATCAACTGAAACCAATCTTATGTCGAAGTACGCTGAAAGGCGATTCCGGAACTATATCATAATAGTCAAACGGAGTTACGAGTCAAATGTTATGAATTTCTGAAGTTTGGAACGAAAATAGGTCGGCACGTCGAAATTCAAGCCCGCTGCCCGCTGATTTCGGGCCGCGGTTGTGGCCCGTCGTCTTCTCTGGCGGGCTGCGCGTTTCTCCGATCTTCCGGCTGCAATATCTTTTGATTCCGAAGTCGAAAACTTGAGTTCTATATATCAAAACGATCCTCGCGACGAGATCTATCTAACGGCGTATAATTCAAATACCTAAACTCAACAACACAAAATCGAAACATAGACAAAACATTATCGGTATCGAAACGACGAAAACTTCAATCAACTTGCCTTTATCCGCTGTAGTTTGATGTTCTACGGTTGATAATGATCTATGGAACAAGGGCTATCTAACGGTACTAACATTATACATCGAAACATCCAAACATGATATCGAAATAATTTCGATAACAACCGAACGAAAATTATAAACAGATACTTGCCTCTTTGGTCTCGAACTCCTTCGTTCTGGTGAAGTCCTTGTTTAGCTACTCTTGAAGATTGATTTCCATTTTTGATTTTCAGAAAATCCAAGCTTTAAGAATTCCTTCCCTTTCTCTGTTCTTTGCTCTCCGTTTCTCTCTCTGTAATTTTTTTCTCTGAATGTGTGTTGTGTAGTATGTGTGTGGGTTTTGTAATTAGAGAGGGCACGTGTGGTGTTAAGGGTCAATATATACATTTGATGTATATCCTTTCCAACACCTTAAACCGCCTTACAATTTATACAGATAAATATACTTACATATTAATAGTATATAATTATATAAATAGGATATAAAAATATACTCATTTATATTTTGGTTCTTCTACACCAAAATTATTTATAAAATACATATCAATTAATCTTGGTCTCAAAATATTAATTTAAAAATATCTCGACGACCGATAAATTGATATGTCGATTACAAAGTCATCAGTCAACGTAAAATATTATATTTTAAAACTGGAAAATAAAACGGGTATTACAACTACCCTTAAAATTATTACATTTTATATAAATACAAAAATTCTAAATTTTCCCTGGCAGACGCATTGGGGATAACATACTCCTTGCGCTGGAGATATTGCAGGGATACGGAAAGAGGAGACTTCCAGCTAGATGTGTGTTGAAAGTCGATCTTATGAAGGCCTATGACACGGTTGAATGGAACTTCGTGCGGGCGACGTTAGAGACCATGGGATTCCATCAGGTGTCCATCGGTTGGATTATGGAGTGCCTCACTACTCCGGCCTACTCGGTGAACATTAATGGTTCGGCCGAAGGCTATTTCAGAGGTGCTCGGGATTGAGGCAAGGGGACCCGATGTCACCCTTTCTCTTTGTCTTAGTGATGGAGGTCCTACATGGTATTTTGGAGTGGCATATCATTGGAGATGTGAGAGGACACAGACTTATATGCTGAGTTTTGTTGATGACCTACTTCTTGATCCTGTCTCTATTACTACGCTCAGACGAGGATTGCAGCTTTTCTCGACTTACTCGGTTCTACATGAGAATGTAGATAAGAGTAATATCTATCTCTCCCTCCAAGCACAGGTGGATGCTTCGATGCTTCAGGCAGTATTTGACTTTCCTATTGGTACACTTCCGGTACGTTACCTGGGAGTTCCTTTGATATCTGCTCAGTTTAGATTGAGGGACTGTGCCCCACTGCTACAGAGGATTGATGCTAGGTTGGGTTATTGGACTGCTCGCTCTCTATCTTATACAGGGCGACTCTAGATGATCAAATCTGTCTTCGGTACGCTACATATCTATTGACTCAGTATGTTCTTCTTCTTAGGGGGTTATTGAGGAGATTGAGAAGAGGGTGTGGAAATTTCTGTGGTTTGGGACGGGCAGTACGGGGTATGCCAAGGTCCGGTGGGTTGATATTTGCCGCCCTTCCAGTGAGGATGGACTGGGTATTCGGGACATTACCGCTCAGAATCGGGCCCTTATGACAAGGCATATCTGGGCGATTCTGAGTCAGGACCCGAACTCCGTTTGGTTCAGTTGGATTAGGGAGAATCGACTTCGGAGACATTCTTTGTGGAGTGCAAAGATGCCTAGGGCGTGCTCTTGGAGTTGGCGACAGCGTCTGAAGCTACGCCCAGCTGTTTTACCAACTATACAGATGCAGGTTGGGGATGGATTGCAGTTTTACCTCTGGCGGGACCCGTGGCATTCCCTCGGCCGTTTGAAGGAGGTGTGTCCGATGGGACCACGACTCACAGGTTTACCTAGGGCAGCGTCGTTGAGCATGGTCATAGTAGATGGGGAGTGGTGTTGGCCGGTAGATTTTGAGGAGGACTTTGTTGATCTTATACAGGAGTTACCGATGATCGTTGTGAGGACAGATACAGTGTGGTGGACTATGCATCGATCCGGGGCTTACACTTCCGACTCGGCCTATACCCTTTTCTGCCAGAGGGTCTGTCTGGAGTAAAATATTTGTCTCAAAATAATGCTTTCATTGATATCGAAAATATATAGCACATACAGTTGCGTAAAAGAAGAAAACAAAATAAATAATAAATAATACAAGATGTGGATGAATCACGTAATATCGCTAACACCCCCGGCAAGCTTAGCGTGGGATTATGAAGAACGCAAAGCTTGGATCGAAACATATCGAACAATGGACGAGAGAGACTCTTAGTGAATATGTCGGCAAGCTAAAGAGCGGATGGGACAAACCGGGTGGAGAGACAACCAGATTCAACAAGTTCCCGAACAAAATGACAATCAATATCAATATGTTTCGCGCGCTTGTGTGAGATGGGATTCTGAGTGAGAAAAAGCGCACTACGATTGTCGCAAAGAAGTACAGGAGGTTGTGATGGAAGTGCAGAGAGATCGCGAAGGAGGTTTGAAACCCACATAAGCTCAGCGGACGTGTTGGAAATGGCACGATACTCAGATTCACAGCTGGACCGAGAGATGGTCGGTTGCTTCTTAGCACTCCAAGAGATGAGGTTTGGACCGAGGAAGATGGCGTAGCCATACGTGGAGCGTCGAGTGTCGATACAGCGGGCCCAGTCAGCATCAGAGTTGATAGAGTAGGTGACCAACAAGCTAACCTGTGGCTGTGGTCGAACCTAATTTATTATTTAATTAATAAATATTATCAATTTATTTCGAAATTATGAAAGATTATTAATTATGATTAATTAAGGCATATGCTATATCTACTCCCCATGTTGAATCATAAATATAGTACTGTACAGTTACACATGTTGTATGAATTCGGTTTTGTAGAAACCGAGAGATAATTCTGTTAACGCAACGTGACTGGTCAAACTCAGTTCCTAGTCGATGGGTTACGCCAAAAACAAGGATACCCGGCCTTTCCCCCTTGAGACTAGCACTTAGTGTATGTGGGCTAATCTCGAGTCTCGGTGTTGGACATCGACATACTTAAGTGGGTGCTCACTGTTGATGAGTTCATTGAACACCCTCTCCCGGGAATCTCTAAGTGGTTATCACTGATCGAGTAGAGAATTCCATAATATAGTTGTACACAATTAATCCTTAAGACCCAGACATCACCGTGACTTCATCAGAGGACTAGCTGTATCGTGACATGTCTCTGATTCCCTGGAAAGGGAGTAAGTCGAAAAAGGAGACAATGTTCGTGCAGTTCGAAATCTGATGTGAAGTCTGTGCATGGTAGTAGGGGATCTGATCGCTTGATATAGATCATGGATGTCCAATGTGTTGGAATTTGATATCCCAGGCTATTAAAAATTATGCGGAAACCAATAACCCGATCAAACCCTTCGCCGGAGATCACACGAACACCACGTACGAGCCGGAGCACGAGCCGAACGCACGACGCGGCCGAAGCAGCGTGCACGCCCAGCCCGAGCCCCCGTCCGCGGGGCTCGCGCGGTTGAAGGACCGATCGCACAAGGGCGATCGATCGGGGTGAGGCTGCCCAGCAGCCCCCGCGGCGAGTCCGGCGACTCGCCGCCGCCTGGATGACCCACCGTCGAGGTGGGGAGGGGGACGGCACCAGCCCGTGCCCCCAGCGATCGATCCTTGGATCGATCGCAAGCCCTCGGCCCAGCCGAGGGTTCGACCCTCTCGCCCCGCCGAAACCCTAGCGGGCGATTGGCGTGGTCCGGTGGCTTCGCCACCACCACGCGATCGTCCGTCTAATCCGGGTTCGACTTTCGGATCTTCGTTCTACGGTATTCTCAATAAATCCAAATCAAATAATATCGAGGAGGTTTAGATATTATACCATCGATTCGTTGTTCGGAGAAATGAAATCAAACACCTTTGAATCTTCCCACGTATTCCTTGCACTCCGTTCGAACGTCGGGTGGGCGACGATCTAACGAACTCCTATGGATCTCCTTCAACTCTCTAGAACTATCAAAATAATGATATTCTTGTCTTAAAATTATGAAGGCCATGTAGTGCTTTTATAGGCTACGTAGGGGATCTAAAGGAGGTGGAATATTGGGCTTCCAATATTGATGATTAAATTGAGCCCAGCCCAAATCTATTTATCCTTATCAATATTAATTTTATTTATTTTCCACTATATAAATAAAATTGCACTCCCAATATTTACCCATATTATATCGAATAATATTTTTTCGGTTAGTATTATTTATTCCGTGTATTTAAGATTTAAATATCCATGAATAAAATTTATTTATTGCTTAATAAATTTATTCATCTCTTATATCCGAGAATAGTACCACTCAACCTTATTTATTATGCGGGAACAAATCCACTCGCGAGGTTTACATAATAAATCCTTATGAGCTCATCTCGGGGATATTATCAACCCTTCCGGGATACACTGTCCCTTCAAGAATTCACGACATGTCATATATAAAATATAATGACCCAACTTAACCGGTAATTAACCCAATAATTAAATCGGTTAATTCCTTTGGAAAATCAAAGTCACTTATATTAAATATACACACCCGCAATTGTTTCGGGGATTAAGAATAAAATACTCTGAGACTTAAATCAATTATCACAGAGCAATCCTAATTGATAAGTCTCAAACGATCCGCTCAATACACCAAGTGTACAAGTGTGATAAAATAATTAAGACGAATAATTTTCCCTCTCACACAACGACTATACCGATGGATTGGTCTGTGTCCATCTAGGTCGTGAGCAACTGTTTGATTAAATACGAGTAACCGATAGTATGATCTTCTGTGTGGGCCCGACACACCATACTAACTACAACGTATAAAATCCAGGACTATAATTTGCATTTATTTAATTAATAATAATTAAAAGCAAATGAATGTTTATTATTAATAGGTAAATGAAAGTGTACATAGATTTCAGAATACTCAAATCTAGACATTAAGTATACTACTCCATCAATCTCCCACTTATACTAAGGTCTAGTCTTATCTTCCAAACTTCTGACTCCCAAACCCTCCAAGTGCTTGAAATATACTTCCTTAGGAAGTATCTTGGTGAAAGGGTCCGCTAGGTTGTCCTCCGAAGCTATCTTGGTGACTATTGCATCGCCCCTCTTGACGATGTCTCGAATCAGGTGGTACTTGCGCTCTATGTGTTTCGTAGCACTATGGGACCGTGGTTCCTTACTATTTGCCACTGCACCGCTATTGTCACAATAAATTGTCATAGCCTTGGACAAACTCGGAATCACATCTAAGTCCTGGAGGAAATTAAGGAACCACACTGACTCTTTCGCTGCCTCTGAGGCTGCAACATATCCAGCTTCCATGGTAGAGTCTGAAATGCACTTTTGCTTAACACTCTTCCATGATACGACTCCACCTCCCAAAGTGTACACATAGCCTGATGTCGACTTACGCCGGTCCTTATCAGCTTGGAAATCCGAATCTGTGTAACCCAAAGGAATCAGATTGTCTGCTCCGTATCTCAGAACATAATCCTTAGTATTTCGCAAATACTTGAAAATGCTCTTTACGGCAGTCCAATGAGCCTTTCCAGGGTTACTCTGATATCTCGCTACTATGCCAACCGCATAACAGATATCAGGCCTCGTGCATAACATTGCATACATTAAGCTTCCCACAGCCGAAGCGTAGGGAACCGCTTTAATTTCATCTTTCTCCTTCTGTGTCTGAGGACACATCTCCTTAGAAAGATAAGTTCCTTTACTGAAGGGCAGTTCACCCTTCTTGGAATCTTGCACGTTAAAACGAGCCAGAATCGTGTCTATGTAAGATTGCTGGGAAAGATACAGTGTTCTATTCCGGCGATCCCTTATAACTTTGATCCCTAGAACATGTCCAACTTCTCCCAAATCTTTCATATCGAATTGTCTAGACAACCATCCCTTTATGTCTGATAACATCTTTACACTGTTGCCAATGAGAAGTATGTCGTCTACATAAAGCACGAGAAACACCACCTTCTTTCCATCACGTTTCCAATACACACACGATTCGTCCATACTTTGAATGAATCCAAAAGATTGGACTACTTCATCAAACCGCAGGTTCCACGATCTCGAGGCTTGTTTCAATCCATAAATGGATCGATTAAGCTTGCACACTAGATGATCTCGCCGCTTAGCAATGAATCCTTCTGGTTGTTTCATATAAATCGTCTCATCAAGACTTCCATTCAGGAAAGCTGTCTTAACATCCATTTGCCACACCTCATAATCCATATGAGCTGCTATGGATAAGAGAATCCGGATCGACTTTATCTTGGCTACCGGCGAGAAGGTCTCCTCATAATCGATTCCCTCTTTCTGAGTATATCCTTTCGCAACAAGCCAAGCTTTAAAGGTTTCAACTTTTCCGTCAGATCCTCTCTTTCTCTTGTAGACCCATTTACACCCAATTGGCTTTACGCCGCTTGGTGGTTCTACAAGATCCCAGACTTTATTAGAATCCATAGATTCTATTTCGGATTTCATCGCTTTCTTCCAAGAAGGCGCATCTATATCTTGTACCGCCTCATCATAGGTCCAAGGATCGACTTCATGAACTCTGGGTGCCGAGTCTGAAGACTCACCCAGTCCAATCCATCTGTCCGGTTGTTTAACAACCCTCCCACTACGACGGCGTTCCGGTGTATCAACAGTGACAGTATTAGGTGCAGGTTCTAGTGGTGTATCTATACTCGGTTCGGCTGTATCTAGGTCTTCCTCATTACCTCTCAACTCATCAAGCATTATGTCCTTTTGGGCTTGTGGTCCATGACATAGTCTTCCTCTAAGAACCGAGCGTTAGTACTTATAACGATCTTCTGGTCCGTAGGACTATAGAACATGCCACCTTTAGTTCCTTTCGGGTATCCTACAAACAACTGTATTTCTGATCTGGGTTCTAACTTATCGGCGCCTTGTCGCAACACATGTGCTGGACATCCCCAGATCCGAATGTGTTTCAAGTTAGGCTTACGCCCACTCCACAATTCCATGGGTGTAGTTGGTACCGTTTTGGTCGGAACCCTATTCAGAATGTACGCCGATGTTTCCAAGGCATGTCCCTAGAACATAACAGGCAGATCCGAGTAACTCATCATCGATCGCACCATCTCCATAAGAGTCCTATTCCTTCTTTCTGACACACCATTCTGCTGAGGAGTATATGGTGAGGTCAGTTGGGATTCAATCCCATTCTCTGCCAAGTATGCCTTGAATTCTCCAGACAGGTACTCGCCTCCGCGATCAGATCGCAGACATTTTATGGATTTACCACGAAGGTTCTCCACAAGAGCCTTGAATTCCTTGAACTTGTCAAAAGAATCACTCTTGTGGCGCATCAGGTATACATATCCATATCTTGAGTAATCATCAGTAAAAGTGATGAAGTACTCGTACCCTCCCCTTGCCTGAGTAGACATAGGTCCGCATACATCAGAGTGAATCAAATCCAATACTTGTTCAGCTCTACGTCCTTTACCAGAAAAAGAACGCTTGGTCATTTTACCCTCCAAACAGGATTCACAGGTTGGAAGGTCCTCTCCTTCAACACCACTGATGAGACCATCAGCTTTCAACCTTTGAATTCTATTCGAATTAATATGACCTAGCCTTAGATGCCACAAGTATAATTGATTCATTTTAGAAGGTTCCTTTCTCTTATTGGTGTTCGTAGATGTGTTATTACTCTCGGTTAGTTGCATCGTGTTAGACTCAGGATTTAGAACATACAAATCGTCTATCAATGTACCAGAACAGACAATCTCACTATTTATTCTTATGATCACGGAGTGATCAAAAGAAACAGAATATCCATTCAGAATTAACTTAGAAACTGAAATTAAATTCTTTCTAAAATTCGGTACATAAAGACAATTTTGTAAAACTAAAACCCTATCACTACTAAAGCGTAAGTGAATGTCTCCCACTGCAACAGCCGCCACCTTCGCGGCATTACCCATGTAGACCACAATCTCTCCCTCTCTAAGTCTCTGGGTTTCCTGGAACCCCTGCAATGAATTGCAGACATGGTCAGTGGCCCCCGTATCTACACACCAGGTGCTGGTAGATATCACCGCTGACAATGTTTCAGTGACTAAGGAAAATTTCGTACCTTTGATAAGAGGACAATCAGACCTCCAGTGCCCAAACTGCTTGCATCGAAAGCATCTGCCCAAAGGCTTGCCTCTCCCAATCCGTGGTTTTAAACCACTGGGCTTCTTTGCACGCTTTTCCTTTAGCCTTGCCACAAAAGCTTGTGATGCCCTTAACTTACGCACAAACTCCGCTTTCGCCGAATCGTTTTTAAGAGACTCATTGAGAGAGGATTCTGTGAGTATGTTAATCACCTCTTGTCCGGCTTTCACGCTATGCCTCAACATCATCCTGAGGTCATTCTTAATGTCCTCATCAGTTGGGACAACAGTGGATTCGGAAAGCTCAACAGTCTGAACAATGTCCAGATTTCGTTCCCAATCATTACTATATGGAACCGGTGAGTTTTCATCCTTAAGTATATCACAAAGTGGGGTCACAGTCATTCTTAACCTATAAGCACATAAAACAAACAAACAATTTAATATCCGATATTATCTCCCTCAAATAATATCATTAAATCACTAATCACATCTAAAATCCCATCAGGTAAGGCAAGCCACGTGGTGTGGACGTTTACCCACCCAAATGATTTAACAATTAGATTTCCTTTGGTCATACATCACTTATAGCGTAACCTCGTGGGGAGGAATACTATAATGCGTATCTAAGGACCTGTTCTTTTGGACTTAATTTCAGTCCAGTTCAGTTCAGTTCAGATCACTTCAGTTCAGTTCAGTTCAGTTCAGATCACTTCAGTTCAGTTCAGTTCAGATAGCTTCAAAATAAATTAAAATAAAATAAATAAAAAATAATTTCGATATATAATTTTAAATATACAATCTAATTAGTGTTATAATATTATTAATATTTTTAAAAAAATATTTAAAATTTTATATAAATTATTATTATTTTTATAAAAAATCAATTCAGTTCAGTTCAGATCGCTTAAGTTCAGTTCAGTTCAGTTCAGATCGCTTAAGTTCAGTTCAGTTCAGTTCAGCCGGTTTCAGTCCAAAAGAACAGGTCCTTAAGTGTAAACCATTACTCAGCACCAAAGTAAATTGTTTGGAATTGCTACATCACCGCAAGCCACGTGGTGTGTGTTGGAGTTGTGTACTTAATGTCTAGATTTAAGTATCGGTAAACTCCCGATCATAGCATTTAACCTATTTAATTAATAAACAATTATTTGCAATTAATTATTATTAATTAATTATGCGAAATATAGTCCTGGATTTTATACGTTGTAGTTAGTATGGTGTGTCTGGCCCACACAGAAGATCATACTATCGGTCACTCGTATTTAATCGAACAGTTGCTCACGACCTAGATGGACACGGACTAATCCATCGGTATAGTCGTTGTGTGAGAGAGAAAATAATTTATCTTAATTATTTTATCACACTTGTACACTTGGTGTATTGGGCGGATCGCTTGAGATTTATTGATTAGGATTGCCTTGGATAATCAATTTAAATCTCAGAGTATTTTATTCTTAATCCCCGATATTATTGCGAGTGTGTATATTTAATATAAGTGACTTTGACTTTCCAAAGGAATTAACCGATTTAATTATTGGGTTAATTACCGGTTGAGTTGGGTCACTATGTTTTATATACGACATGCCGTGAATACTTGACGGGAAAGTGTATCCCGTAAGGGTTGATAATATCCCCGAGATGAGTTCATAAGGAATTATTATGTAAACCCTGCAGGTGGATTTAATCCTCATAATAATTAAGGTTGAACGGTACTATTCTCGGATAAAAGAAATGAATAATATTTATTGAGCAATAAATAAATTTATTCATGGATATTTAAATCTTAAATACACGGAATAAATAATACTAACCGGAGAAATATTATTTGATATAATATGGATAAATATTGGGAGTGCAATTTTATTTATATAGTGGAAAATAAATAAAATTAATATTGATAAGAATTAATGGATTTGGGTTGGACCCAATTTAATTTTCAATATTAGAAGCCCAATATTTAATCTCCTTATGATCCCCTACGTAGCCTATAAAAGCACTACATGGTCTTCACAATTCATTAACCTAAGATACGCCAATCATAAAGTATTGAAGAGTGAAGGAGATCCATAGGAGTTCGATAGATCGTCGCCCACACGACGTTCGGACGAGGTGCAAGGAATACGTGGGAAGATCGCAAGGTCATCAACGCGTTAATTCGTTTCTCCGTACAACGAATCGAAGGTAATAAATCATAAACCCTCTTTTATGATTTTCTGTGAATTGATTGTAGCGTATACATGAACACACGATCCGGATAAACGTACGAACTTCGGGGACGGGGATTCGAGATCCCCGGCGAAGATCGAGAAACCCTCGATAGGATTGAGGGTGGCGGCCAAACCCTAGGGTTCGACCGCCGGCGACGCGCGACGAAGGGAGCCCCGGCTTATCGCCGGGGCACGGGATCGACCAAGGGTCGATCACCGGGGGTCCGCCGTGGGCTGGTGCCACGGCAGGAGGACCCGCCGGCCGCCCTTGTCGGAGGCGCGTGCAGCGCAAACCCTCTCGGCTGGGAGCCGAGGGGTCGATCGAGCCCGTAGGCTCGATCGCTGGGAGCTGCGGGAGTAACCCGCAGCGACTCGTAGCGTGCTGCGGGACTTCCCGCAGCGGTGCGCTGGGACGAGCCCAGCGCGTTGTGCAGCGGGTCACGCGACCCGCTGCGGGGCTGCTACGAGCAGCCCCGAGGATGCCTCGCGCATCCCCAGCGATCATCATGGAGATGATCGCGAGCCCCGTGCGGGGGCTCGGCTGGATGCTCGCGGCCTTCGGGCCTCGCTGGGTGTTCGGTCGGGCCCCGGCTCGTGCGGTGGTTCGCGTTCGGATCTCCGACGATGAAGGATTTCGTTCGGGTTATTATTTTCCGCAAATTTTAATAGCCCGGGATATCGATTTCCAACAACTGGTATCAGAGCGTTTGGTTTCGTGTTCATGTATATGTTCGATTATTGTTCTACCTTGCAGGGATTTCCGGCTATCATGGTTGATTTAATTATTGTTAATTAATTATCATGATTATTCGTTTATTAAACTCTCGGACAAGTCGAGATTCGTTTTGTGTGGATGAATGTTTGTAATAGTAAAAAATTCGGGGGTTGACCGAATTTAGGATTTATTATTACGTTCTTTAATTTTCCGGAAAATGTATAGGGTCGATTTCATGTATAGAATCGATACCGGATAATTGTAATTTAATTCTTGTAATTTAATTGCGTTGGATCGATGCCGAAACGATCGCCGGAAGACGTAGAAGGTGTGACGAAGAAGACAATGGACGAAGGGGCCGATCATCCCCATGATCGACCCCATGGATCGATCGCCGGCGTAGGGGCTGTCCGCGGAAGCTTCCGACCACGCCGGCCATAGGTGGTGGTGGCGCGTGGGCTTGGGGCGGCGGCGGTGCTCCTCCCGGGCGGCGGTCGACGGTGGGGGTGGTGCGGGGACTCCCAACCCGCGCTACTCCTACCATAATCCGACTTTCCTAAATTAATTCGGCTTTCCTATTTGAGTATCTTCCTTTTAGGAAACTCTCATGGATTAGGAAAAGAATTAATTGAATTAATTTTATTCCTATTTGTTTTATTTCCATTATGGAGATATTCATGGATTAGGAATTTAATTAATTTGGTATTAATTTATTTTTTATTTGATTATTCCTATTCTTGGAAATTTTCATTAGATGGAAATTAATTAATTATGGAAAGTAGGAGAGTCCTAAATTTATTTTATTTCCTTGTTCTATTATAGATGTCTTCTAGAATATTCCAAGTTTTACTTGGACAGATTATTCTAGAGATTTAATAGAATTAGATAGGAAAATAAATAAATAAAAATATTAATAATATTTAATTTTATTTTTGATATATTCGATTGACTTAATTTTCGAATTAAGTAACTTTTGGATTAATTGAAAATAAATAGACTTAAATAATAGAGATTAATATTCTAATCACATGGAGCATTCAAGAACGAAGACTGAAGACTAGAAGATGCGTACGGAGATGGGATAAAGCCATGATAGTCGGAAAATAATTTTCTAGCATTATTTTGACTATATGATACTATGTGCTTTATTGCTTGTATGCATGCTATATGTGTTTACTTTATGCACTAGATAGCGTATCCCTTTATTGTAAAAAGCTAAGTGGGAGAGGGGATGGAAACATTCCCATGGTCTCCATTACTGTTCTCTTGGTGACTCTTATGGACTTTCGAAGTTCGTATAGACGAGTCATTGGAGGAGAATTCTTGTAATTCCTTTTACAAGAAACATTAATCGAGTTTATCAAACAATGCCTAATTTGTCTTTCTAAAACTGACTTCAAGTCAACTCATTCTCACCCTGGGGAGTGGAATGGAGCCAAAGCCACTTGGTCATGTGGATGACACAAATTAGAGACCTTCGTACCATTCTTTGATAGGTGGATCGATTGTCTGCTCGGCTCCCTCATTTATGAGAGATAGGGTCGTTCGCATGGTGAATCACTGGTTAGAAACTTCGAGTTTCACTTATGATTCTCCGCGTCTTGATTTACAAGATCAAATGGATCAAGTAATTGGATTTCAATTATATAAATCTTTTTGGTATGGTAAACGTCCACACGAACGTGGCTTGCTATACTGAATGGGATTTTAGAATAATTGATGTAGACAGTTATAGGAAATTGTGAGGGATTGCGAGTTATCGTAAACGTCCACACGAACGTGGCTTGCGGTAACATAACAATTCTAAACGATTCGCCTTAGTATTGAGTAATGGTTTACACTTAGGTACGCTTTATAGTATCCTTCCCAACGAAGTAACGCTATAATGATGTACGACCAAAGCAAACCTAATTGCTAAATCATTTGGGTGGGTAAACGTCCACACGAACGTGGCTTGCCTTACCTGATGGGATTTTAGATGTGATTAGTGATTTAATGATATTATTCCAGGGAAATAATGTCGGATATTAAATTAATTGTTTGTTTAAATGTGCTTATAGGTTTAGAGAATTGCTATGAATCTACTTTCGTTGATACTTGAGGAATTTAACGCACTGGTTCCATACTGTGTTGAATGGAAAGAAGAGTTAGACATTGCTCAGACTGTAAAGGAGTACAAAGACGTACTCAGTGAAACTTGTCCTCCTGGACTCACCATTAACTCAACTGATGAGGAAATATTTGACTTTGAAAAGTGGGATAGTGCTCGTTCATTAGCCGCTAATCATGATGTCATGCTTAAACTCAAGTTGATGTTTGGACATGATGGGGAGGCTAGAAAAGAGGCGATGAGGATACTCATAAAGATCTGTTACTTCGAGGAAACACTTGATCATGTTTTTGAGATGATGGATCTTTTAGACGAGTTGAAACAATCGCAAGCTCTTATAGCCAAAGCCAAAGGTTTCGGACCTAAAGGCAAAGGAAAGGAGAAGAAGACAAGGGGGTCCGGTGGTCCTAAGGGACTTGGACCAAAGGGTGGGATAAAGAAGCCTTCTGGCAAATATCCCCAAAGGAAGCAGTCTGAGTACTGGGGGTCTACATCTTGTCCTCTCAAAGGTACGAATTTTTTCTTTAGTCGTAAAACATAGTCAGCGGTATTATCTACCAGAATTTTGGTGTGTAGATATGGAACCACTGACGGTATGTGCATTCTAAATGCAGGGGTTCCAGAAAACCCGGCGACTTAGATAAGAAGAGTTCGAGTCCACATGGGCAAAGCTGTTGAGGAAGCAGCGGTTGCAGTGGAAGACATTTATCTATCTGTTTGATAGTTATAGGATTTCATTTCAAGTTTATTGCTTTGTACCTTTTATTTTAGAAAGAACTTTTGTTCTGGTTTTCTATTATTAATGGATATTTTATTTCATTAATCATTTGATGGTTTAGATAAGAAATAATGGCGATATCTATTCTGGTACATTAGATAGCAATATATGAATGATGAATCCTTAGTCTACCACGATGCAACAAACCGTTATATATAAACTTGTTTTACTTATTAGATGCATTTCTTTATCAATCATTATACTTGTGAATTCTTGAACTTAGTAGTATTTATTCAAAAGGGATTCAAAAGGTCGAAATTGATTTATTCAATTATAGTTGGAGGAATGGACCTCCCGACCTAAGAATCGATTTTGAAAGATGATACAACTAAGTTAACCTTTCTGGGTAAAGGATGGAGTTCGGACAAGCATTGAGAATGATCAAAGATGATATATGCAGACATATGTGTAAATAGAAAGGTATGAGTAGTTTCCTTTTAAGGAATACTTGAAGATGGATTAGAATACTTGATGTGCCATAAAAGCGGAGTGTTTCAAACACAAAGCTATTATGGGAAACCTTCAAAGTAGATCCGTTGGAAGCCTGCGACTTGTTCGCAGAGGCCACTACCTATCTAAAGAGCACATAGCATAAATCAATTGGATTGAGATTAGGTCTCAAACGACTGCACCATACACTGATGTGTAGACATGGTGTGTCAGGAATAAGAAATGGAATTCTAATAGTAAAAGGACAAGTTTGTTCGGAACTACCTATGTTCTATGGATATTTCTGGATACAACGATTATGGTTGTAGAATATCCTAGAAGAACAAGTAATTGTATGTTCAATAGTACTACAAACCAGAAGGGTGTCTTCGCCCGGTTCTTGAAGAAGACTATTAGATGAACTGCAAATGCCCTAACGAACAAGGTACTTTATAATGAGGAAAGAGAAGACTGAGAACCAGCCTAACCGAGTATTAGTACACCACTAACTGCACCTAATGTTATTACTGTTATACACCGGAATGCCATTGCAGTGGGAGGTTGTTAAGTAACCGGAGATGTTCATAAGACTGGAGGAGTTTTTAA
Source organism: Euphrasia confusa (assembly GCA_954870475.1). Taxonomy (NCBI): domain Eukaryota; kingdom Viridiplantae; phylum Streptophyta; class Magnoliopsida; order Lamiales; family Orobanchaceae; genus Euphrasia; species Euphrasia confusa. The sequence goes on from CATPAB010000255.1 coordinate 97,490, forward strand.
CTCTGGATCTAGTAGACATGAAATCGATCCCTAGTTCTGCATAGGAGGCAGTACTAATCTAAATGTGCCTGCTTGGACAGCAATGATTTATTATTGTTAAAAGGGCAAGATCATTTAGAAGTACAAGCTTAGTAAATCCATTTATGGATTATCACAAAGCTGAAAAAAAAAATTGCGAATTGATGAGATAGTCCATTTCTATGGATTCATCAAAGGGCATAGATAAGAAAGGTGTATTGGAGACGTAATGGAAACAAGGTGGTGTTTCTCGGAATTTTGTGTAGATAACACTTTATCGTTGGCGACAATGTAAAAGTGTTGTCAGACATAAAATAGAGGTTGTCTGAATAAATCGAGATATGAGATTAAGATGAAGTTGGATCATGTTCTTAGAAATCTTTCGATCTCTAGATAAGAACATTTGTACTTCTCTTAAGGTATCTTATACGATTATGGTTTGTTTTAAACATGCACAATTCTGAGAAAGGTTATTGCCTTTAAGGAACAGAATACATCTATCTAAAGGTATGTGTTTCGAACACATAAAGGAGATGGATATAGACAAAGCAGTTTCCTACACTTCGTGTGTAGAGAGCTTTGTGAATGCGATGTTATAAAACAAGAACCCGACATCAACTATGCGGTTAGCGTAGTGGGAGGATATCAAAGTGATCTGGATAAGAGATATTCGAATGCTATAAAAGTACTTGGAAGTACTGGATTACTGAGCAAGACGAAATCTTCTTAGATCACAGTTTCTCAGATCCAAAATCAGAGAAAGACCAGTGTAAGTCGATATCAGGCTATGTGTTCACTTTTAAAAGAGGTGGAACCTAAGGATGAAAGAGTGATAAGCGTGATGCTTCTTGGACTCTATCATAAACCGAAAAGCAGCCTCAGAGACAGCGGAAGTTTTTGGTTGGGTTCTGGAATGACCTCTGAACTTGGATATGATTCTTGGTTCACCAAAGGCTATGTATATAGCGGTGCATGGAGAACTGGAAGAAGTCATAAGTTCAAAAGGTGATGATAACACATAGAGCAAGTACCACCTGATACGAATCATCGTCAGAGAGACGACGCAGTAGTCACCAAGATAACTTCAGATCGGCGACCTAGATTACTCATTCACATAATACTTCTGGGAAGTATAACTTAAGCACGTGATGAGTATGGGAGTCGGGAGTTTGGAGGAAATGACTAGACCTTAGTACAAGTGGGAGATTGTTGGAGTTGTGTACTTAATGTCTAGATTTAAGTATCGGTAAACTCCCGATAATAGCATTTAACCTATTTAATTAATAAACAATTATTTGCAATTAATTATTATTAATTAATTATGCGAAATATAGTCCTGGATTTTATACGTTGTAGTTAGTATGGTGTGTCTGGCCCACACAGAAGATCATACTATCGGTCACTCGTATTTAATCGAACAGTTGCTCACGACCTAGATGGACACGGACTAATCCATCGGTATAGTCGTTTTGTGAGAGAGAAAATAATTTATCTTAATTATTTTATCACACTTGTACACTTGGTGTATTGGGCGGATCGCTTGAGATTTATTGATTAGGATTGCCTTGGATAATCAATTTAAATCTCAGAGTATTTTATTCTTAATCCCCGATATTATTGCGGGTGTGTATATTTAATATAAGTTACTTTGACTTTCCAAAGGAATTAACCGATTTAATTATTGGGTTAATTACCGGTTGAGTTGGGTCACTATGTTTTATATACGACATGCCGTGAATACTTGACGTGAAAGTGTATCCCGTAAGGGTTGATAATATCCCCGAGATGAGTTCATAAGGAATTATTATGTAAACCCTGCAGGTGAATTTAATCCTCATAATAATTAAGGTTGAACGGTACTATTCTCGGATAAAAGAAATGAATAATATTTATTGAGCAATAAATAAATTTATTCATGGATATTTAAATCTTAAATACACGGAATAAATAATACTAACCGGAGAAATATTATTTGATATAATATGGATAAATATTGGGAGTGCAATTTTATTTATATAGTGGAAAATAAATAAAATTAATATTGATAAGAATTAATGGATTTGGGTTGGACCCAATTTAATTTTCAATATTAGAAGCCCAATATTTAATCTCCTTATGATCCCCTACGTAGCCTATAAAAGCACTACATGGTCTTCACAATTCATTAACCTAAGATACGCCAATCATAAAGTATTGAAGAGTGAAGGAGATCCATAGGAGTTCGATAGATCGTCGCCCACACGACGTTCGGACGAGGTGCAAGGAATACGTGGGAAGATCGCAAGGTCATCAACGCGTTAATTCGTTTCTCCGTACAACGAATCGAAGGTAATAAATCATAAACCCTCTTTTATGATTTTCTGTGAATTGATTGTAGCGTATACATGAACACACGATCCGGATAAACGTACGAACTTCGGGGTCGGGGACGGGGATTCGAGATCCCCGGCGAAGATCGAGAAACCCTCGATGGGATCGAGGGTGGCGGCCGAACCCTAGGGTTCGACCGCTGGCGACGCGCGACGAAGGGAGCCCCGGCTTATCGCCGGGGCACGGGATCGACCAAGGGTCGATCACCGGGGGTCCGCCGTGGGCTGGTGCCACGGCAGGAGGACCCGCCGGCCGCCCTTGTCGGAGGCGCGTGCAGCGCAAACCCTCTCGGCTGGGAGCCGAGGGGTCGATCGAGCCCGTAGGCTCGATCGCTGGGAGCTGCGGGAGTAACCCGCAGCGACTCGTAGCGTGCTGCGGGACTTCCCGCAGCGGTGCGCTGGGACGAGCCCAGCGCGTTGTGCAGCGGGTCACGCGACCCGCTGCGGGGCTGCTACGAGCAGCCCCGGGGATGCCTCGCGCATCCCCAGCGATCATCATGGAGATGATCGCGAGCCCCGTGCGGGGGCTCGGCTGGATGCTCGCGGCCTTCGGGCCTCGCTGGGTGTTCGGTCGGGCCCCGGCTCGTGCGGTGGTTCGCGTTCGGATCTCCGGCGATGAAGGATTTCGTTCGGGTTATTATTTTCCACAAATTTTAATAGCCCGGGATATCGATTTCCAACAGTGTGGACGTTTACGATAACTTCACAACTCTTCACAATTACTTACAACTGTCTACATCAATTAATCCAAAATCTGTCAGCATAGCAAGCCACGTGGTGTGGACGTTTACTACACCAAGAGACTTTTATAATTGACTCCCAATTACTTGATTCATTCAATCTTGTAAATCAAGACGTGGAGAATCATAAGTGAAACTCGAAGTTTCTAACCAGTGATTCACCATGCGAACAGCCCTATCTCTCATAAATGAGGGAGCCGAGCAGACAATCGATCCATCTATCAAAGAATGGTACGAAGGTCTCTAATTTGTGTCCTCTACATGACCAAGTGGCTCTGGCTCCATTCCACTCCCCGGGGTGAGAATGAGTCGACTTGAAATCAGTTTTGGAAAGACAAATTAGGCATTGTTTGATGAACTTAATCAATGTTTCTCGTAAGAGGAATTACAAGAACTCTCCTCCAATGACTTATCTATATAAAGTTCAAAAGTTTATAAAAGTCACCAAGAGAGCAGCAATGGAGACCATGGGTATGTTTCCATACCCTCTCCCACTTAGCTTTTTACAATAAAGGGATACGCTATCTAGTGCATAAAGTAAACACATATAGCATGCATACATGTAATAAAGCACATAGTATTATCACATAATCAAAATAATAATAGAATATTATTTTCCGACTATTATGGCTTTATCACATCCCCGTACGCATCTTCTAGTCTTCAGTCTTCCTTTCTTGAATGCTCCATGTGACGAGAATATTAATATCCAATATTTAAATCTATTTATTTTCAATTAATCCAAAAGTTACTTAATTCGAAAATTAAGTCAATCGAATATATCGAAAATAAAATTAAATATTATTAATATTTCCATTAAATCTCTAGAATAATCTATCCAAGACCCACTTGGAATATTCTAAAAGATTTCTATAATGGAATAAGGAAATAAAATAAATTAGGACTCTACTACTTTCCATAATTAATTAATTTCCATCTAATGAAAATTCCGAAGAATATGAATAATCAAATAGGAAATAAATTAATACCAAATTAATTAGACTCCTAATCCATGAATATTTCCATAAAATAGAAATAATCAAATAGGAATCCTAATTAATTCCAAATTGATTCTTTTCCTTATCCATGAGAGTTTACAAAAAAATAGGAGTACTCAAAAAGAAAAAATCCGAACCAATTAGGAAAGTAAATTTCCGGACCGGGATGGCATGAGGTGGGAGGCCCCACGCCACCCTCGACCACACCTAGGAGGTGGCCGGCCACCAATGCCGGCGGCTCCTCCATGGCCGGATCGATTGATCCTCATGGATCGACCATGGGGTTGGTCGATCCGAGCCCTAGTCGTCACTTCGTCTTCTCCGGCGGTCTTCGATTCATCGATCCAATCGCAAAATAAATTACAATAATCTAAATTACAATTCAGGTATCGATTCTATACATGAAATCGACCCTATACATTTTCCGGAAAAACATAGAACGTAATAATAAATCCTAAATTCGGTTAACCCCCGAATTTTTACTATTACAAGCATTCACCACCAAAAACGAATCTCGACATGTCCGAGAGTTTAATAAAACCAACAATCATGACAAAATAAATTAAATGAGTAATTAATCAAGCCATAATAGTCGGAACCCTGCAAGGTAGAACAATTTTATCGAAAATACCGCGAACGTAAACCACGCTCTGATACCAATTGTTGGAATTTGATATCCCGGGCTATTAAAAATTATGCGGAAACCAATAACCCGATCAAACCCTTCGCCGGAGATCACACGAACACCACGTACGAGCCGGAGCACGAGCCGAACGCACGACGCGGCCGAAGCCGCGTGCACGCCCAGCCCGAGCCCCCGTCCGCGGGGCTCGCGCGGTTGAAGGACCGATCGCACAAGGGCGATCGATCGGGGTGGGTCTGCCCAGCAGCCCCCGCGGCGAGTCCGGCGACTCGCCGCCGCCTGGAGGACCCAACGTCGAGGTGGGGAGGGGGACGGCACCAGCCCGTTCCCCCAGCAATCGATCCTTGGATCGATCGCAAGCCCTCGGCCCAGCCGAGGGTTCGACCCTCTCGCCCCGCCAAAACCCTAGCGGGCGATTGGCGTGGTCCGGTGGCTTCGCCACCACCACGCAATCGTCCGTCTAATCCGGGTTCGACTTTCGGATCTTCGTTCTACGGTATTCTCAATAAATCCAAATCAAATAATATCGAGGTTTAGATATTATACCTTCGATTCGTTGTTCGGAGAAACAAAATCAAACACCTTTGAATCTTCACACGTATTACTTGCACTCCGTTCGAACGTCGGGTGGGCGACGATCTATCGAACTCCTATGGATCTCCTTCAACTCTCTAGAACTATCAAAATAATGATATTCTTGTCTTACAATTATGAAGGCCATGTAGTGCTTTTATAGGCTACGTAGGGGATCTAAAGGAGGTGGAATATTGGGCTTCCAATATTGATGATTAAATTGAGCCCAGCCCAAATCTATTAATCCTTATCAATATTAATTTTATTTATTTTCCACTATATAAATAAAATTGCACTCCCAATATTTACCCATATTATATCGAATAATATTTCTCCGGTTAGTATTATTTATTCCGTGTATTTAAGATTTAAATATTCATGAATAAAATTTATTTATTGCTTAATAAATTTATTCATGTCTTATATCCGAGAATAGTACCACTCAACCTTATTTATTATGCGGGAACAAATCCACTCGCGAGGTTTACATAATAAATCCTTATGAGCTCATATCGGGGATATTATCAACCCTTCCGGGATACACTGTCCCTTCAAGAATTCACGGCATGTCATATATAAAATATAATGACCCAACTTAACCGGTAATTAACCCAATAATTAAATTGGTTAATTCCTTTGGAAAATCAAAGTCAGTTATATTAAATATACACACCCGCAATTGTTTCGGGGATTAAGAATAAAATACTCCGAGACTTAAATCAATTATCACAGAGCAATCCTAATTGATAAGTCTCAAGCGATCTGCTCAATACACCAAGTGTACAAGTGTGATAAAATAATTAAGACAAATTATTTTCTCTCTCACACAACGACTATACCGATGGATTGGTCCGTGTCCATCTAGGTCGTGAGCAACTGTTTGATTAAATACGAGTAACCGATAGTATGATCTTCTGTGTGGGCCCGACACACCATACTAACTACAACGTATAAAATCCAGGACTATAATTTGCATTTATTTAATTAATAATAATTAAAAGCAAATGAATGTTTATTATTAATAGGTAAATGAAAGTGTACATAGAGATCAGAATACTCAAATTTAGACATTAAGTATACTACTCCATCACAATGTGGTTCGTAGTCTCGGAATCTCTGGCCAGAGTTGAACAGTGAGGTGATTAGAGAAATGTGTTTCTCTAGACCAATCACGACTGGATTTTACGAACCCTAGAACGTTCGCAAAGTTATCAAACTCAACAAGAGATCTCGATTAACCAATATCTCTAGTTTGATCAGGACATATGAATCGGAGGGATCGTACTGTACGCTAACTATATTATAAGGTTCTTGCAGGCACTTCATTTGTATCTAGGGAATTAGTGAAGCGTGGTTGCTAGACGCTCGTCACTGATTCGTTGGGCACCGACTGGTTCGGAGATTGAATAATATGATTATTAATCTAAAACTCTCGGGAGTAGTTGATATAAGAACAATATGTTGTTCGAATCACAATGTGTTGTGAGCCCACGGCTAGTTATACACCTGAACCATTGAGGGTCACATTCTCGTGTAAACCGATCCTTGAATACGATCATGTATTAATTAACTATTAATTAAGTACATATAGTCGGAGGTCAATATGATTGAATCTGAGATTCATAATTGTTATTATGAGTTGGAAATATTACTGATCTAAAGAAAACAGACACAATGGTGTACACTTTCTATTTTTGGAAATTTCCCGATTTAGCAGTACCCCTAAAATGGGCTTTTCGATTTTGTGAAATTGGAAATTTTTATTATTATCTCATATCGATGAGAAAATTAAAACGACAAAGAAAATATAATCGTTATATTTTTCGGAGATCGAATTGATTGTCAATTTGGGAGAAACGTAATGACGGCTAGTGAATTGGGCCGGCAAGGGTTAATGGATCCGATCCATTAGGGTTTGAGCCCAAGTAGCTCTTTTCCTCACCTATAAAAGGAGCTCCATAGGCATGAGGAAGAACACACCAAAACCTAGAGAGCTCCTACCCTAGCCTCTCCTCCCTCTCCTATCCCCTTTCTCGTCCGCCGCCCTTCGGCTGCCTCCCTCGGAGGACCGCCGCCCAGAGCCACCACCCGCCGCCGCCGCCGGCAGCCGCCCACCTCGCCGGAAATTGTTTCCAACGTCGTTTTTCTGGCCCGTTTTTCCCGTCGTATTCTCCCTCTCGTATTTCTAGTGCAATACGCGAGTGGGATTACCTATACGAGGTGAAACCTGATTTGACGAGAGACGCCGAAGGTTCGAACGAGCAACGCCCGAGCACGACCGAGCCAAGCCCGCCCGCGCCCGAGCGCCTCCCGCGACCAGCCGAGAGCCACCCCGGCTTTCCCCGTGTGCAGCCCGCACGCCCCGCGTGCATCCCCGCGTCGCATCCGCGCGACTTCCGACGAACCTCGTTTCGTCCGACGAATCCCTAAGGTACTCACGATTAAACTTGAATTTAATTGTTTTGCGTTAACTGTTTGCGCTAAGTACTGGGATTATGATTGACAAATAAAATTAATAGAGATTAATTTAATTGTTAATTAAAATCAATTTGATTTGAATTATATAATGTGATTATGTTAATTATCAAATTGACGCAATTAATTATGTGTGCATGTTTGCGTAATTAATTATTTAGTGTAATTAATGTATATGATAAATATAATTACGCTAGAAGTAATTAATTTATATGATAAATATAATTGCGCTAGAAGTAATTAATTTATATGATAAATTTAATTGTGCTAGATTTAATTTATGTAGTATGGGATGCATGAATGAAATATTTAATTATTTGATAATTAAATTAAATGGTGTATTATTTATTTAATAGATTTGAATTAAATCAATAAATGCATGTAATATTGAAAATGGGATTTTCAATAAAATAAAATAAAAATTTTGTTTTCCGCTGCTGCGTATACATGCACGATCCCCAACAGTGGTATCAGGGGGTTGTTCTGAAATTGATTAATTGTCTATGAATATAATCACCTTTGCATGTTGTTTGTTGAATTGATTGATTTAATGTTATTTAATTGGGACTTAGTTGTTTCTATTAAGACATTTATTTTTATCTAATAGTTCAAACAATGCCTAATTTGTTATTAAGTAACAATTCAATGTCGAACGTGAATTCACCTCGGGGAGTGATTCGACTTGTTTTTGTTAAAACAAATTAGAGATCTTCGAGTCATATGATGACATAAAATCGATGATCTGCTCGGCTCCCCCATTTATGGAGATAGAGTCGTTTGCATGATGAATCGCTGGTTAGAAGCTTCGAGTCTTCACTTACGAGACATCACGTTTGAGTATTGGGATATTAATAAATTGAAATAGAAAAGAAGTATCAATATTTAATTTAGTGAAATTATTTATTGACCAATTAAATAATTGATTTAAATATTCGATCAACAAGGTGATAGATTAATTATTTGATTTAATTGTTAAATCAAGTTAATTAATAGAGCACCAATTTAATTTACATACCTCGTTTTAATTGTGATTAAATGCTATGTGAATTATATGACTTTTGTGAGATATATATTATGATCATATGTGCTCCATTAGGATGGCCTATAGAGAACATAGTTGTTAGGAATCAACAATCGATTGCTCACTCAATCTGATGAGATAAATAATCCTGTAGTCCTCCATTCTCTACCGAGAATGTATATCAAGCCATAAAGAAGAACCGATGTGTCGTTCTTTCTTCTTTCCTTCTGCCGACGGTAAATCATGAGAAAGCCACTTGCAAGTAGTATGGTATGCCATGTTAGCGGGGAGTACTAGCTTGTGAGTCAAGCTGTGATTTACCGACATATGATGGAGACGTGTTGGCCACGATTCCCTTAGACTTGTGCGGTCGGATAGATTAACTATGGGTTGTGCACGTTTATTGGAATCCAACTTTCACTTCTCATATCGGTGGGTCGGTCTTGACACATGGTTGACTTTGAAGGGTACGATTAACGTAGTTCATTGTCATGGTGAGGAAAAGCTAACTTTAGGATCACATAGAGATGTGATTGAAAAATAGTTTTCTACCCTTGGGTAAACATAACTGGGCTAGATTAACTACGAGTTATGGTTTACGCCTTTGGACCTAATGCCCATCTAAGGAAAATTGGATTTTCCCGTCTGTTCACTAGAGGATAGTGGAATTCGAAAAATTTAGTGGGAGACAATTAAAATTCCTAAAAGTCCTTACAATTTTAATTGCAATCATAATTCGAACTATCACTAATTAATCTTCTTAAACTTTTCTCAGTAATCATGTCTAAGAATCCCCTAGCGTCGATCCTCGACCAAAACAAACTCACTGGCCCAAACTATCTTGATTGGCTTCGCAATCTCAAACTTGTGCTGCAACTTGATCACCTCACCTACGTTCTGAACGATAGGGATGAGTATTCCTCAACTGACGATGAGGACAAGAACATTGAATATGAGAAATATCGAGAGGACAATAATACTGTCCGATGCTATATGATAGCTGCGATGTCTCCTGAGCTTGCTAGGAAATATGAATCATATGTATTGGCTCATGATATCAAGATTCAACTTGATGGCCTATACAGTGAGAATATTAGGACCGCAAGGTTCACTGCTACGAAGGAGCTGACCACTATGAAACTACGCGAAGGGGCTTCGGTCCACGAGCATGGTATCAAAATGATCAGTCTCATTGAGAAGCTAGTGAATTTCAAGGTCGTCCTACCTGAAGAGCTCTCGGTGGATTTAATCCTCCTGTCTCTCCCAAGTTCGTATGAACCGTTCATAGTGAACTTCAACATGAACAAACTGGCACCACCTCTCGAGGAGCTACTTAACATGTTGGTCAGTTTTGAAACGACCATCAAAAAGGAGAAGTCTGTTCTCATTGCTTCGAGTTCTGAGAGGAAGGGTTCCTATCCGAAGAAGAGGAAAGAAAATGTTTCTTCCTCGAGCAAGATTGTCTATAAAAGTAAAAAAGGTGGATCTAAGGGCAAAGTCGTCAAATCTGTTGATGACGTTTGTCACCATTGTGGAAAGAAAGGCCATTGGCGCCGTAATTGCAAGGAGTACCTTGACCAGAAACGTTCTGGGAATGGTACGTTTTACATAGAAGTAAATTTATCCTTAAATTCTTCTTCGTGGGTATTGGATACCGGTTGTGGCTCACATCTCTGTAATGATTTGCAGCTCATGACAAGAAGTAAGAAGCTCAAGGAAAGTGAGACGTTCTTGAGGATGGGGAACGGAGCAAGAGTTGCTGCTGAAGCCATAGGGACTATTTACTTAGAAGTTTTCGATTCTCGTTTTAAATTAGTTTTGAACAATTGTCTTTACATTCCATCACTTATTCGGAACCTTATTTCTATTCCTGTTTTGGATAATGAAGGTTATTCTTTTGTTTTTGGAAATTCTGTTTGCCTTATACAAAATGACGATAAAGTGATATGTGAGGGACGTCTGTCGAACAATTTATATGAACTTAACTTAAACGAAATCCCTGTTAATGTGCTAACAGCAAAACGAAAAGAAATTAGTCTTAACCCCGCGCAACATTGGCATGCCCGACTAGGACATATTTCCCTGAGACGATTGAATGAGTTCCTAAAGGAAGGACTATTCACACTTGATGACGTGAAATCGCTCCAAGCTTGTGAAGCTTGCCTCAAAGGGAAAATGACCAAGTCTCCCTTCAAAGGGACAATGGCACGTGCTGAAGGTCTATTGGATCTGATCCATACAGACGTGTGTGGTCCACTAAGTGTTAGTGCGAGGGGTGGATTCAACTACTTCGCAACCTTTACCGATGATTATTCAAGGTATGGTTACGTGTACTTAATGAAGCACAAATCGGAGACTTTTGAAAGGTTCAAAGACTTCCGACATGAAGTGGAGAATCAACTTGGGCTTCGTATTAAGCAACTACGATCCGATCGTGGTGGCGAATACTTAAGCGCTGAGTTTATAGACTATCTAAAAGAGAATGGGATTCTCTCTCAGTGGACTCCTCCTGGAACACCTCAGTTGAACGGAGTGTCCGAGCGTCGTAACCGAACCCTGTTGGACATGGTTCGATCTATGATGAGTGTCACTGAGTTACCGGCGTACTTGTGGGGTCACGCACTCTTGACAGCCGCCTATTTGCTGAATAGACTTAACAATAAAGCAGTTAAATCCACACCTTATGAACTTTGGCATTCCCGACAGCCCACGTTCAAACATATAAAGATATGGGGTTGTCCCGCTTACGTGAAGCGGCTAGTGGGAGATAAGTTGGATAGTAAATCCGACTTATGCTACTTTGTGGGATATCCCGTAGATTCCATGGGATATGAATTCTACTATGTTTCTGAGGCAAAAGTGTTTGTCTCGAGAAATACTGTGTTCCTTGAGAAGGAATTCCTAGCGGATGAAAAAGGCAGCATAGTACATCTCGAAAAGGTTCGAGATGACGACCCACAAAATGAAGTTCATGCACTAGTCCCTGAACCAGAGCCAATTCAACAAACCACTGATACCCCTCCACGACCGACAGTCCGTAAATCCGAAAGAGTTCGGAGTTTGCCTGATCGGTTGTTCCTCGTTAATATAGTGATAACGAACTCATTGATGTTGGATCCGATCCTAGAACCTTCAATGAAGCCGTATTGGATACGGACAAGGGACATTGGCTTATTGCCATGAAATCCGAAATTGACTCCACTTATTCTAACAACGTATGGACGTTGGTAGACCCACCTAAAGGAATCGTTCCCATAGGCTGCAAGTGGATCTATAAAAGAAAAGTTGGACCTGATGGAAAGGTTGCGACCTTTAAAGCTAGGTTGGTGGCAAAAGGATATACTCAAAAGCAAGGTGTTGACTATGAGGAAATCTTTTCACCAGTCGCTATGCTTAAATCCATTAGGATTTTGCTGGCCATCTCTGCGTGGTACGACTACGAGATATGGCAAATGGATGTGAAGACCTCGTTTCTCAATGGGGACATTGAGGAGGAAATTTATATGGCGCAGCCAGAAAGAAGGCTTCATATCTCCTGGAGAAGAGCAAAAGGTTTTCCGACTCCAGCGATCCATTTATGGATTAAAACAAGCATCCCGAAGTTGGAAGAAACGTTTTGACAATACAATCAAAGAGTTTGATTTTGTCAAGAACCCGGAGGAATCTTGTGTATACAAGAAGGTTAGTGGGAGCGCCGTGACGTTTTTAGTGCTATACGTTGATGACATACTACTCATTGGGAATAATGTAGGTATGCTGCAGGCAACGAAAGCATGGTTGTCCACACGTTTCTCGATGAAGGATTTAGGCGAGGCATCTTACGTATTGGGAATACGAATCTATAGAGATAGATCTAGAAAGATGATCGGCCTATCACAATCCTTGTACATAGAAACCATTTTAAAACGGTTTAACATGGAAAACTCCAAGAGAGGTTTTTGCCAATGTGTCATGGAATTCGTCTCTCAAAAACCATGTGTCCAGCAACGAAACTGGAAATCGAGCGGATGAATCGCACACCATACGCATCCGGTATTGGAAGCGTGATGTATGGCATGCTATGTACTAGACCTGATATTGCACATGCTGTGAGCGTCACGAGCAAATATCAATCTAATCCTGGACCGACTCATTGGAAAGCCGTGAAGGACATTCTTAGGTATTTGCGAAATACCAAAGAGATGTTCTTAGTCTATGGAGGTCACGATTTGAAAATAGAGGCGTTTACGGACTCTAGTTTTCAATCTGACGTGGACGACTCTAAGTCGATATCGGAATTCATATTCAAGCTAAACGGAGGTGCCGTCTGTTGGAAAAGTTCCAAGCAGAAAACCACGGTTGATTCCACCACTGAGGCTGAATATGTTGCAGCAAGTGAAGCTGCAAAAGAGGCTGTTTGGATACGGAACTTCATCCAAGAGTTGGGAGTCGTTCCGAGCGCAAATGATCCTGTAACGTTGTACTGTGATAACACGGGGGCCGTAGCACAAGCTAAGGAACCGAGATCTCATCAGAAATCCAAACATGTACTGAGGAAATATCATCTGATCCGCGAGATCGTTGAGAGAGGTGACGTTTTGGTCGAAAGAGTCACTTCGGGAGATAATATAGTTGATCCCTTTACCAAGCCTTTGTCTAGATCTGTCCACGAGAAACATCGAGAGTCGATGAGACTTAGATACAAGAGCAGTTGGCTTTAGGTTAATTGGGAGATTGATAGAGTAGGTGACCAACAAGCCAACCTGTGGCTGTGGTCGAACCTAATTTATTATTTAATTAATAAATATTATCAATTTATTTCGAAATTATGAAAGATTATTAATTATGATTAATTAAGGCATATGCTATATCTACTCCCCATGTTGAATCATAGATATAGTCCTGTACAGTTACACATGTTGTATGAATTCGGTTTTGTGGAAACCGAGAGATAATTCTGTTAACGCAACGTGACTTGTCAAACTCAGTTCCTAGTCGATGGGTTACGCCAATAACAAGGATACCCGGCGTTTCCCCCTTGAGACTAGCACTTAGTGTATGTGGGCTAATCTCGAGCCTCGGTGTTGGACATCGACATACTTAAGTGGGTGCTCACTGTTGATGAGTTCACTAAACCCCCTCTCCCTGGAATCTCTAAGTGGTTATCACTGATCGAGTAGAGAATTCCATAATATAGTTGTACACAATTAATCCTTAAGACCCAGACATCACCGTGACTTCATTAGAGGACTAGCTGTATCGTGACATGTATCAGATTCCCTGGAAAGGGAGTAAGTCGAAAAAGGAGACAATGTTCGTGCAGTTCGAAATCTGATGTGAAGTCTGTGCATGGTAATAGGGGATCTGATCGCTTGATATAGATCATGGATGTCCAATGTGGTTCGTAGTCTCGGAATCTATGGCCAGACTTGAACAGTGAGGTGATTAGAGAAATGTGTTTCTCTAGACCAATCACGACTGGATTTTACGAAACCTAGAACGTTCGCAAAGTTATCAAACTCAACAAGAGATCTCGATTAACCAATATCTCTAGTTTAATCAGGACATATGAATCGGAGGGATCGTACTATACGCTAACTATATTATAAGGTTTTTGCAGGCACTTCATTTGTATCTAGGGAATTAGTGAAGCGTGGTTGCTAGACGCTCGTCACTGATTCGTTGGGCACCGACTTGTTCGGAGATTGAATAATATGATTATTAATCTAAAACTCTCGGGAGTAGTTGATATAAGAACAATATGGTGTTCGAATCACAATGTGTTGTGAGCCCACGACTAGTTATACACCTGAACCATTGAGGGTCACATTCTCGTGTAAACCGATCCTTGAATACGATCATGTATTAATTAACTATTAATTAAGTACATATAGTCGGAGGTCAATATGATTGAATCCGAGATTCATAATTGTTATTATGAGTTGGAAATACTACAAAGCTAAAGAAAACGGACACGATGGTGTACACTTTCTATTTTTGGAAATTTCCCGATTTAGCAGTACCCCTGAAATGGGCTTTCCGATTTTGTGAAATTGGAAATTTTTATTATTATCTCATATCGATGAGAAAATTAATACGAAAAAGAAAATATAATTGTTATATTTTTCGGAGATCGAATTGATTGTCAATTTGGGAGAAACGTAATGACGGCTAGTGAATTGGGCCGGCAAGGGTTAATGGATCCGATCCATTAGGGTTTGAGCCTAAGTAGCTCTTTTCCTCACCTATAAAAGGAGTTTCATAGGCATGAGGAAAGAACACACCAAAACCTAGAGAGCTCCTACCCTAGCCTCTCCTCCCTCTCCTCTCCCCTCTCTCGTCCGCCACCCTTCGGCTGCCTCCCTCGGAGGACCGCCGCCCGCCGCCGCTGGCAGCCGCCCACCTCGCCGGAAATTGTTTCTGGCGTCGTTTTTCTGGCCCGTTTTTCCCGTCGTATTCTCCCTCTCGTATTTCTAGTGCAATACGCGAGTGGGATTACCTATACGAGGTGAAACTTGATTTGACGAGAGACGCCGGAGGTTCGAACGAGCAACGCCCGAGCACGACCGAGCCAAGCCCGCCCGCGCCCGAGCGCCGCCCGCGACCAGCCGAGAGCCACCCCGGCTCTCCCCGTGTGCAGCCCGCACGTCCCGCGTGCATCCCCGCGTCGCATCCGCGCGAATTTCGACGAACCTCGTTTCGTCTGACGAATCCCTAAGGTACTCACGATTAAACTTGAATTTAATTGTTTTGCGTTAATTGTTTGCGCTAAGTACTGGGATTATGATTGACAAATAAAATTAATAGAGATTAATTTAATTGTTAATTAAAATCAATTTGATTTGAATTATATAATGTGATTATGTTAATTATAAAATTGACGCAATTAATTATGTGTGCATGTTTGCGTAATTAATTGTTTAGTGAATTAATTTATATGATAAATATAATTGCGCTAGAAGTAATTAATTTATATGATAAATTTAATTGCGCTAGATTTAATTTATGTAGTATGGGATGCATGAATTAAATATTTAATTATTTGATAATTAAATTAAATGGTGGATTATTTATTTAATATATTTGAATTAAATCAATAAATGCATGTAATATTGAAAATGAGATTTTCAATAAAATAAAATAAAATAAAATTTTAGTTTTCCACTTCGTATACATGCACGATCCCCAACAAGAGTAACCAAGGAGGGAGGACGGGCCTGGAGTGAATGAGAGACCGTATCCGAGAGTACCCTTGACATATCGGAGGATACGCTTCACGGCCTGAAAATGCTCGATGGTAGGATGCTGTTGAAACTGACTAACTGTGTTGACAGCATACGATAGGTCGGGGCGTGTGATAGTTAAATATTGTAATGCACCAACCATGAACGATAAAGAGTCGCATCTGAAAAGGCGGTGCCCAAGGAGGTGAAGGAGGCGCCGGGTGCGAGTTGAGTGGCGACAGGCTTCGAGTCTAATAGGTCAGCCCGAACAAGGATATCGCGAGCATACTTGGATTTGCTAAGGAAAAGACCCGACGAAGGATAAGAAACTGTTGGAAATCGACTACCCGGGATGCGTTCGTTCGATCGCTCGAACATCCGAACGATCCCAGTCGACCTCCACGTCCGTTACTTCCGTTCACACGACAGCCCATGACCCAAGTCACGCCCAGCCATTGCCCCGGAGGACAACCGCGCGAAACGGAGCTGGACTGCACCCAATCAGCGCCCGCTGATTGCAGTCCAGCGGTCGCTGGTGGAGCTGCAAACGGCGACCGCCGTTTGCCCACCAGCGGGCGCTGTTCTTCCGCGAACAGCAACGCGACGTTGCTGTTCCGGGCTCGTTTCCGGGTCGTTTTTCCTCTTCCGACTACCGATCCGGAGGTCCTTGAACCCCCAGTAGTCGAGGAATACAACCCACAACCCCGGAACCCGATCTACGTTCATGTATGATCAACAAGAAATGAGATCGAATAAAATAGCGGAATAGAGAATTCGATCTCATACCTCTCGGTCGATTGTTGAGACCTTAGCGATTGCTAGTGTATGGCTCTTCCCTTGATCCAACCGTTGTGTGGGCAACGATCCGTTGGGTCTCCCTTTTTCTGCTTCTCAGATAAACCACCGCAATAATCCTTTTACTTTTCTGTGTAAAATAATTGCGCAAAAGCTCTATTAATTTTTACAGAAGAAATTATTTTTGCGCTAACGCAATTAATTTCTGCTGCAAAAAAGAATGCGGCGAATGATAGGTTTAGGAGAGGCAAAGGGGGGGTTTAAATAGAGTTACACTAGGGACCTCTTAGGTAAATTAATTAGGGGCTAAAATGAAATATTAATTAACTTGGAATACTAAAAAGCAATTACTTAATTAATCGATTTCAAATTTAATTATTATTAACTCCACTATAAAATAATAATTGAATTCCCGAAATTAATTTAATATTATATCAACAATAATATTTCCGCCGAAATTACATATACGACTTTCCCCGTGTTTAAGATATCGAACGTCCACGAATTTATTTAATTACTAATAATTAAATTAATTCGTTTCTTATTATCCGAGACTAGTACCACTCATCCTTATTATCATGTGGAACAAATCCACCTGCAGGGTTCACATGATAAACTTTATGAGCTCATCTCGGGGACGTAATCAACCCAATAAACGGGACACGGTTTCCTGTCTATAATCTACAGCATGCCGTGCGTACAATTACGATTCCCAATTTACCGAGGATCTCGACTAATCAATTAGTCTCACTCATTGGCAAGTTAAAGAACCTAGAATTGGACACACGCACCTATAATTATATAGGGATTAGGAATTCGTATATCCGTAATATCTGAGGTCTAGTTCGATTACTGCGATTAGTATAAATCGAACGCCCTCCCGTGGTCCTGCTCAATACACCAAGTGTACGAGTGTGACATGATAGTCAAGACCGACTATCTACCAGTCACACAACGACGTACCGATGGATTGTCCCTGTCCATCTAAGTCGTGAGCTTCTGTTCGATAATATACGAGTAACCGAAAGTATGATCTTCCGCGTGTCTCCTCACGCCATACTGTCTACAACGTATATATCTAGGACTATAGAGCACAATGTTATAATAAACAAAATGCAGACTGTTTGATTAATAGATAATAAAACACAGATAAGGAGTTCCATATTGTCACTAAACTAGACATTTAGAATATAACTCCATCAATCTCCCACTTATACTAAAAGTCTAGTTGCCCTCTCCCATACATCCGATACCCATCCCCTTCACGTGTCTCTTGAACGCTTCCGCTGGAAGTGCCTTCGTAAAGGGGTCTGCCAGGTTATCCGCTGATGCAATCTTGGTGACAACCGCATCGCCTCTCTTGACGATGTCTCTAATCAGGTGGTACTTGCGATCTATGTGTTTACTCGCATTGTGGGCTCGTGGTTCCTTCGCATTTGCCACTGCACCGCTATTGTCACAATAAATTGTGATAGCTCTAGGCAAATCAGGAATCACATCCAAGTCCATGATGAAGTTCCGGAGCCACACCGATTCTTTAGCTGCCTCAGAGGCTGCTACATATTCGGCTTCCATGGTGGAGTCCGAAATGCATTTCTGCTTAACACTCCTCCATGAAACTGCTCCATGATTTATATAGTATTTGTGCGTTTTTCGGTTGTGTTTTTAGTGTCGAGTGTATGTTGTGTTGTTTAGTTTCGTGTCTTTTTGTTGTGTTTGATGTTTTTGTGTGTGTTGGATCTCACGGGGTGTGTTGGAGTGGTTTGAGTTCGTTTTGTAGGTCAAATGATGATAAAAGCCGAAGAGTCGAGTAAAAGATCAAAGAATCGAGAAGGAGACGAATCAGGCCAAAAACGGCGGTCGCAGAGGAAAAACGGCGGTCGCCGAAGACAGAATGACGACCGCCAAAAGAGCCGAAAAGAGGCAGATGTTTGATTTGGATTTTTGGGCAAAACGGCGGTCGCCGTTTTGTAAACGGCGGTCGCCGAAACCGTTTGATGAGCGCAGAAATCAAACGGCGGTCGCCGTTTCAGGGCAGTTGCAGGGCGGTTTCTGATACTTTCTTTGATGCATTTAGGCGAGGAAAATGAGGGGAAAAAAAACTTTCGCCTGGGATTTGGAAGGAGAGGAGGAGACGATCCACTCGGAGCCGACAACTTCGAGATTCAAGTTCAAGTCACGAGCCGTTTCAATTCACCGTAATTGTAGTTGTTTCTTCAATTTCTAAATTCTAGTTTATTTCTTTTATGCTTTGTTCAACTTTTGCAAAACTTTCGAATGCTTTCAAGATTATGATGTTTGAATGATTTAGTTGATGAATGCTTTGTTAATTAAAGATTGTTTCAAGCTTTTACTTTGTTGTATTCTCTTTTTAAATATCTTGTTTATCTTTGATTGTATTTTAAAAGCTTCCTTTTCATTAATCGTTATTATTGTTATTCGATCTTTGTTTAAGATGATGAACTAATTTTCTTACTCGGGTGTTTATATGAAGAATTAGGCGGATAATTATTTAACCGGAAGATCTTGGATAAACGACATACTCTTGATATAGTAACTTGACCGAGAGCGATTAATCAAGTGAATTAAACGTTGAAAAACGAGTTAAGCAACCCAACCGGGAACTTGACTTTCGATTGTCGTTTATTTAGATTGAAAAAGGTAGAAATAATTTGAAGTCGAATTTGAAGTATAATCATCCGAGTCTTTTCCTTATTGTTAATTTCAAACTTTCCATTATAATCGAGAGTACCAAAATGATCTTAGGATTTAGTCTAATGATTTTCGATTCTAGAATTTCTCATACACTTAAATACTACTCTTTCGTTTCCTTGGATTGATACCGAGTCAACTACATCTGACCTCGGATTTTGACGAGAGACGCACGAAAATCGTCTAATCACTCCACCTCCCAATGTGAACACATAGCCTGATGTAGACTTTCGCTGTTCCTTATCAGATTGGAAATCCGAGTCTGTGTAACCAATAGGAATCAACTCGGACGCTTTGTAACTCAGAACATAATTCCTAGTCCTTCGCAGGTACTTAAGTATGTTCTTTACAGCAGTCCAGTGACCCTGTCCAGGGTTACTCTGATATCTAGCTACCATGCCTACGGCATAGCAGATATCAGGTCTCGTGCACAACATAGCATACATTAGACTACCCACTGCCGAAGCATAAGGAATCGTCTTCATGTAATCTATCTCCTTTTGTGTTTTGGGACACATATCCTTAGATAGATGAATTCCATGGCATAAAGGTTGAGAACCTCTCTTGGAATTCTGCATGTTGAAACGAGCTAGAATCGTATCAATATATGAAGCCTGGGACAAGCTCAATGTTCTTTTCTGGCGATCCCGTATAAACTTGATCCTAAGAACATGCCCTACTTGTCCTAAGTCTTTCATATCGAATTGCTTGGACAACCGTCCCTTTATGTCCGACAACATCTTCACATTGTTGCCAATTAGAAGAATGTCGTCTACAAAACGGCGACCGCCGTTTTGCCCAATAACAAGTTAATTAACACACAAAAGGGGTTACAAAGGAGGTGAAAGGTCATGCCACATACACATGCCACAATGCATTGTATGTGGTCCCACTTGCTTGTGTGGCATGCCATGTTACACTATGTGACATGCATCCATGCAAGCCATGCATCCCATACATGTTAATTAATTCCACGTAAATATTGATTCTAAATCAATATATTTATCAAGCAACATACATCATCTTTGAGTCCGTGTGTGACCCTGTAGGTATGATTTAATTGATCAATATTATATTGTTCCCAACAATTAATATTATCAAATAATCATTTAACATCCATAGACGACCTTATGACTTTATCGATTGCACACGTAGGATCGAAGGACATATCCCAACAATCTCCCACTTGGCCTTCAGAGCCAGTGTGCTGCCAACTTCCTGTTGTCACTTTATGTCTAAGTTTGAACTTGAGGCAAGACTCGAGTCATCCTCAATCGGTTCAAACCTTTCTTGGACTTTGAGACAGACTTTAAAACCAGATTTATCACTATGATACGAATCTGGACGTGGCCACGTATTTTCCACAGTCTCGACTCTCCAAGTGGCCGTTAAGACATGTATCCCATTATAAAATGGAGGACAATCCCATCTTGTCAATCCAAGCTCTCCCACTTGCTTCCTGATATACCCAATAACAAGTTTTATAACCTCCTTTTACGAAAGGCGTTTACTTGTATCAAAGTACACCATTTCACAATGGAATCACTCTGGACTACTCAGGTCAGAGGAAATTGCTCGACAGTCAATGAAATAGTATTATGACTCGAAATCTTAAATACTATTCCAGTCGGGTCTGTTTGATCATTAGCTCCCAGCTAATATCTATGTAATTGTACTTGATGTCCCACATCACTAGCCCATGAAGCGGCGCTATAGTACACATTACAATCTAGTTCATTGTATTATCGGTTTGTCCGTACTCGATTATACGAACCAGGAACAACTATATGATTCAAGTATATCAGTTCAACAATTGGGACTTCATTATGCGGTAAGTCGACCTCATAACCCAATTGATATCACTTAATCATTTGGGCAATTCATATAAATTAAACCATATTTATATGAAGAAATATGTATTATACATATGAGTGAATGTTTACCAAATCTCTAAAAGTATCTAATACAGTAATAGAAATCACAACCCATCTCTAAGATGTCTGATATCTATTGCAGTCGTGAAAGCCTCAAGCTTAAACTGCTGGAGAGGTTTAGAAAGCGGGTTTGCAACCTTACCAAAAGTTGCAACTTTATTATCTCGATGTCTCCACAAAACTATCTCCCAGATAATGTGGAACTTCCTGAGCACCAGTTTTAGACTTGTGGTGCTTTCTAGCTCATTGGCTTGCGCGATAACTCTACTATAAATAGAGAATTATCGGATGGGCTGAGCCAGCTACGCCACCTAGTTCATTCAAGAACTTTCAAATCTTAACTGTCAACATTACTGCATCCAATGCAATACTGTGCTCAGCTTCTGTAGTTTAATCAGCTATATTGCATTGCATGGAACTATTCCAGCAAATTTCACCTCTAACTAGACAAAAGATATAACCAGATTAAAATCGGAAATTATCTTAGTCTGTTTTGAAGTTAGCATTCAAGCAGCTTGTTAATATCAACTCTTTTTGTCTTCCAAAGACAACAAAATATTCTTTAGTCCATCTAAGGTACATAAGAATATTATTGGCCGCAGTCTAATGCGCCTCACCTGGATTTCCTAGAAACTGACTCGTTATGCTCAAAGCATACGATACGTCCGGTCGTGTACATATCATGGCGTACATTATAGACCCTATTGCCGAAGCATAAGGAATGTTTTCCATCCTCTTTTGCTCATCAAGTCCCGTAGGGCCTTGCATCTTGCTAAGAGATGTGCCATGACTCATTGGAATGAGACCCTTTTTGGCGTCTTTCTTTCTGAACTTATCAAGTACCTTATCAATATAGGTCACTTGACTAAGTCCAAACATCATTTTCGATCTGTTCCGACAGATCTTGATGCCCAATATGTACTGTGCTTCTCCAAGATCCTTTATTGAAAAACAATATCCAAGCCATTCTTTAATAGAATAGAAACATTGTTTCCAATAAGGAGTATGCCATCGACATACAACACAATGTATACAACGTAACTCCCACTGTTCTTCTTGTAAAACAAAACTCTTCTAAGTTCCTCTGAAATCCAAAACCCAGTATGGATTCATTGAACTGAAGATTGCTACTCCGATATGTTTTGCTTTATTCCATAAATGGAATTATAAGATTGCATAATTTCTCAGCCTTATTAGGATCGATAAAACTCTTTTGCTGTGTCAAAACACGTTCTCTTCTAGAATCCAATTCAAGAAGTTAGTTTTAACATCCAATATTACCATAACTCATTATCAAGATGAGTAGCAATGGCTAAGATAATCTGAATGATTTAATCAAAGCAACTGGTGAATGTTTTTCCATAATCCACCTCGTGAATAAAACTTTTACCATCAAACTTGCTTTGAAAACCCTAGGTTTTCCATCTGCCTGTTTAGATCTTAAAGATCTATTAGCATTCATTGGGTCTAACCCCGTGATGCAATTATATCAAGTTCCAAACTTGATTATCTGATATTTATATCATCTCAGATTTCATGGCACCATGCCAATTTTCAGTAGCTGGACTCGTCATAGCTTGGAATTAGGTCGAAGGTTCACCGCTTTCCAAAAGCATGAATTCATATCTCTCATTGGTCACAATATCTAAGTATTTGAATAATAGAGATAGATTTATGCCTTTCGGACCTACGAGGGCTGGTATGGCTTCCAAAACCATAAGAATACTCTCAACCCAGTCTTGAGTATTCATCATTGGTTGTTTCACTTGAACCTCGTTCAAGACAACAGATCTCCCACTGAATTTCTAGGAAAGATAACTCTTTTCAAGAAAATCACTATCTCGAGCAACAAAATATTGTTCTCAGATAGATCGTAGAAGTTGTACCCTCGAGTTTCTTATGGATACCATAAAGAAACTTTTATCCCATTTGAGTTCAAGCTCTATAGAGATAAATCTCGTCAGAGAAGCTTTTAGAACCTCAAATTTTGATGAAAACAATTTAGGGACCCTCCCTTTCCATACCTAGTATGGTGTCTTATCAACAGCTTTTGACGGCGTCCTATTCAGTGTATAAGTTGAAGTCAAGAATTGTGTGCTCCCAAAAGAGACCAGTAGTTCATTTAGACCTCTCATCGAATGGTCGAACTATATCTAATATAGTTTGTTTTTCTCTTTTCCGAAACATAACCTTCATGTGCTTGTGAACTGATAGGTTCCACATACATCAGTATGGATCATCCCTAATTAATCACTCACATGTTCTCCTCTCTCCAAGAAAGATGACATTGTTATCTTTGTCCATCAAACATCATTCACATGTATCAAATGACTCCAAGTCAAATGATTCTAGAATGCCTTCTAAAAGAAGATTCGTTACATGTTTAGATTTTGATCTAATAAACAATGTTACAGTTGTATCTCATTGAGACTTATTCGATTCGGCCTTTGGTGTTAATGTTATATATGATTTTTGAGTTTAAAGTATACATAAATAATGTAATAATCGTACCAAAACAAAGAATAGTTCACAATTAAAATAGTTATCAAACTATTTAAATAGTGAAAAACTAATCAATCAGTATCCAATACTGAACCAATATTCATTGTTTATTGAAGGTACGAAAAATACATAGTTATAATACTTAAAACAAGGCCCTAAGGCATAACAACATCATATGATCATACGGCTAGTGCAGCGACCTTCGCTCCTTTTCCAGCCCATATAGATCGACATTTCTACTTTCCAAACTCCTACTTCTGTGTAGTTCCTCCACTTACAATTGTGACAACCACAAATTGGCATCCAATACCCAAGAAGTAAAATTTGCGAAATTTAATGTCTATAACATTAATACCTGAAGATGAATCAACCCCGTTCTTCACATCTTCTTTGAACTTTGGGCAAGTTAAATTATTCTCAATAATTGATCTATATTCGACTTCTCATTCAAAATTATCCCAATATCAAAACGTGATAAATCGTAAGTGAAAAGTCGAACTTTTCTAACCAGCGATATTATCATGCAATTGAAGCCCTATCTCTCATAAAATATGAGGGAGCCAACCAGACAATCGACTAACGCCATCCCATGACTCGAAAGTCTCTAATTTGTGTCATTGATGAACTAAGTGTTTTGGATTAAATCACTCCCCGAGGTGAAAATAATCCTAACTTTAGAATCCATCATATGAAAGACAAATTAGGCATTTGTTTTGGAACTGAATAAAATATGAATTTCTACATATTTGCAAGTAGTGTCCAACACCTTTGCAATAGACGCATTCAGATTCCCTAGGAACCCTAGTATCCTTCTTGCCCATGCTCTTTTGATTACCTCATCCCTTATCATAAGAATATCCCTCTTAGGATCCTTCTCAATCGTCGGCTCTACAACCTTGAGCATCCCGTGGATCTCACGTAGCGATTTCTACAAATCATTCATATGGAAAATTTAGCCTAAAGGCATCATAACCATCATGATGGGATTGAAGTATGAAATCGGTTGCCAACTCATCATCTTAGGAAAAACCTAGGCGATCACTTTTAATCAAATAATCCAATCATTTGATCCACATGTGGTCCCTTAGGTTCCCCTTTCTCAGCCTAGCTGAAGCGATGGCCTTGGTCACACCGAACCGCTCAATCATTGCATGTTCCCCGAACATGCTATTGAGTTGTTCAATGATATCATAGGATGCGGTTATCTAACACATTTTTCTTGTCTTCGTATTTGAGGACCATCCTCAAATTACGTTGTCAATTAAGAAAATTTATGTTGTTCAATTTTTCACAATCAAGAATTGAACCAAACTTGAATTGAGTTGATATTTGACATGATAAACTACAAAAGAAAGATAACTAAAGTATGTAAACATCCACAAAGCGGTAAACAAATAAGGTTGTCTAACAATTGTACTTATTTATTTCATTTTGTTCAATTGATATCCAATATCATTGTCCCTTAGAACAAAACGATTCCGAGATCCTCATCTTGCAAATCTTTAAGCCGACTGAGTCCGCACTTAAGTATTTCAAGATAGGTAGACATACCCATGTCAATGATATCTAATATCACTCTCGGTCGATGAGAGTCCCATTCTCATCTCATGTCTTGATAGCCACGCCTGCAGTGGATCTATCGATGAGAAAACCAAAGTCACGTGTAAGGGTCTAACCCTTACTCCCACTTATCCCAAGATAACAAGTAGTACCCCGCTGAGGCGGACCTACCAACTTATGATCGAGGGCTTCATGAGTGTGATGTTTTTGGACAAGACATTATACTCATTATTTTGGGAACTTGCATGCATAGGTGTTTATATGTAAGTTGAACATTTATAACATAAAACATCCTATAACTAGCAAAGCAAATAAAAACGTAATCGAAAGACCCCTAGAACCTCACAACTCTCAAACAAAAAGATTAAAAGCAACAAAATAGGCCTTGAACATCATCTGGACTGGTCCACGCTCGCCGTTTCAGTTTCGCGCTCGCCAATTTTGGTCAAACCAAGTCCGTACCCAAAAAACCACGAACGGCGCCCGCCGTTTCACAAACGGCGGTCGCCGAACACACCCAGCGGTCGCCGTTTCCAAAACGGCGCCCGCCAAAAGGGTACAGAAGGGGGCAGATCCTAAATCAGCCTTTCGGCGGTCGCCGTTTCCAAAACGGCGCCCGCCGAACCAAAACGGCGCCCGCCAGAGCTCCAACGGCGCCCGCCGTTCGGCTCCAGCAGCCCCAATTTCGCCCGTTTTGCTTCGTTTTGCTTCGCTTCTTCTCGTTTTCGCCGGAGATCCGATATCCAATGTTGATCCATGGATTCAATCCATTGCTTACACATTGAACAATACAATATTGAATAGAAAAACCTATCTATTACAAAAGATTCCAAGGGACGCAGCCCTCCAAAACTATGGCCAATCGTACGCAAAAAACAACAATTTCATTCACCCGACCACTAACGGTGGCCGGCCTTACATCTAATCATATAATAACAATTAAACATATAATCCAATTATGTTGATTTAACCTTCGTGTCCAACACAAAAGTGTGCACGAGCCCTAGGCTCTGATACCAATTGATGGTTTTCGAATGTCGATCCAATCGCTCGATTACCTTGTTCGTGTGTGCGGAAGCGTGTAAAACAATAGAACACGAACAACATGAAGATCTAGGCACACATTATATGTATAGACACGTTTATATATATACATCCAATATATATATATATAGAGAGAGATTAACGAGATCACTTACAACCGGTGTAGCGTGCCTCGTTGATGTTGATGAAGGTGGTGTTGAGTCGATTGAACCACCTTCATGGATCAGTTACTAGATGCTCTCCTTGTGAATGACCTTGTCACTTCTTTAGATCGTCCGGATGTGGAAGCCGCACAAATGGCCCGGCCTCTACGTGTTGCACACGAACCCGGATAATGAACACCTTGTTTGCTTGAGAATGGATCTCCAAGATCACCTCTTTTCTCTCTATTTGTGTGGAATTTCGTGGCTGAATAATGTGTGTGATGAAAATCAGATTTTCATCTATATAATCACTTCATTATGCACACCATTACACCTCCTTGTAACCTCCATCATAATGTGCATAAAGATGCACCATTTAACACACAAAAGGGGTTACAAAGGAGGTGAAAGGTCATGCCACATACACATGCCACAATGCATTGTATGTGGTCCCACTTGCTTGTTTGGCATGCCATGTTACACTATGTGACATGCATCCATGCAAGCCATGCATCCCATACATGTTAATTAATTCCACGTAAATATTGATTCTAAATCAATATATTTATCAAGCAACGTACATCATCTTTGAGTCCGTGTGTGACCCTGTAGGTATGATTTAATTGATCAATATTATATTGTTCCCAACAATTAATATTATCAAATAATCATTTAACATCCATAGACGACCTTATGACTTTATCGATTGCACACGTAGGATCGAAGGACATATCCCAACACAAAATTGGCGCCGTTGCCGGGGAAACGGATAGTTTTGTTAA
>CATPAB010000258.1:0-173058 GCA_954870475.1 Euphrasia confusa
TAAATTTATTATTGAAAAAACCTAAATTAATTTTTTTAGTTTTTGTATTAGTATTAATAAAAACTAATTAATAAAAATAAATTATGAAGATATGTTGATGTCCAATAAAAACATCAAAATTTATAATTAAAAAATACTTAAAGACATATTTTTTTATTTTTAAAATCATTATAAATATAAATAAATAACACGATATTATTGAATTTTTCTCGAATAGTCAAATTATTCAAATTTGTCAACTAGATTTCTATTGACCAATAAAATACTCAATTTATCCATCCTCAAATTTTTATCATTTAATTTTATTTTTATATTGTATTCCAATAGCTAATGAAAACCTTCAATTTTGGCATATAGATTTTTTATTTACCAATAGGAATGCTCAATTTATCAATCCCCAATCTTCTATATCATTTAATTTCGATCAACTATTTCAATTACTAATTTAGTACATTATTTTTCGCTTCTTCATCTTCTCATTCTCATTCTCAAGTTTTGCAGATATTATTCTCATTTCATTTTTCTCGGTTAAATTTTCAAGTTTTTAAGGTTTGTATAATTATACTGATATTTTTTTTTTTGCAGTTTCTGAAATTCAATAATTTCAGAAAATCGATTCTCTTCTTCCAAATTCCTAGGTTTCTATTTCTTTCAGTTTTCTATACGGTTTCGTGTATTTTTCTCTAATCTTCTTTCTCAGTCCATACACGCAGTTATCTTTGTCCTTTATAATTTTGTAGTATCAGAATTCATCAAATTGATAAATCGTTTATTCTGGCCTATTTTTTGAAGGATAATTCTCATCCTTCATCGTGCCCCAAATTCGTAAGTTTCCCAAATTCGTAAGTTTCTCTGTAGATAAGATTCTTATACCTCATCATATGTCAAATTTGTCTTGCCCCCAGTTATCTTGGCACTGATCTTATTATTCCTTTATAATTTTACAGTATCAGAATTCATCGATGTTATAAATCGTTGTTTGTGGCCTATTTTTGGCAGTGTAATTCTCATCCATCTTCGTGACCCAAATTCATTCAATTCTCTGTAGTTCATATTCTTATTACCAGGTTCATTATCCTTGTTATCTTTACACTGATTATATTCATCCTTTATATTTTTGCAATATCATAATTTATCAATTTGATAAATCATTGTTTGTGATCTATTTTTTGCAGTGTAATTGTCATCCCTCTTCGTGCTCCAAATTCGTAAGTTTCTCTTTAGTTCATATTCTTATCCCTCATCATATCCCAAATTCGTATTATTCGGTCCATTCCCCCTGATATATTTATACTACTTATATTGATCATTTATATTTTTGCAGTATCAGAATTCATCAATTTGATAAATCGTTGTTTGTGGCCTATTTTTTGCAGAGTAATTCTCATCCCTCTTCGTGCTCCAAATTCGTAAGTTTCTCTATAGTTCAAATTCTTATCCCTCATCATATCCCAATGTCTTATTACTCGGTCCATTTCTCCTGTTATCTTTGCAGAATAATTCTCATCCAAAAACTTATCTCAAATTCGTAAGTTGTTATGTATCTCAGATTCCCAAAGTTTCTGATTTTCATTTTCAAAGAGATAGATTCATTCTATTTTCTTAAACACAGATACGTATACTATTTTTTTCTTAAACCGTTTATTTACCCTGTTTTCTTGAAAGCATACTGCATATGTCTTGTTATCTGAAATGTTTGCAATATATTCATTTATTAACTAAATATTTTGATTGTTAGCATAGATCGTTGCATTGTAGGTTTGTATATCAAAATTTATTATATAATGTGTTCTTTAAACATAACGTCTTCATGATATATAATATGTTGATTTTTGTAGCTTCTAACCATATTCAATAATAAATTTTCAGCTATATCTTAAAATTTTAAAATATGAATAAAAAAATTAAAATGACTAAACTAAACTTAGTAAATCTGAAATAACTGAACTTCACTTAATTATTCAACTATTTAACTTCATTAACTACCTGATCATTCAATACCCACAATTTAACTCCATTAGCTAATTGTTGTGAATGTTTAATTTTAAAAATATATTTGTTTATGTCAATTTATATTAATGAATGATAAAATAAATAATATAACTAATAAATATATAACTATTTAAACTTTTATTTGAGATAGTTAAAATAAAAACAAATTAATTATTCAACAATTTTATTTTATTAAATACTCAACTAATATATTATATAATTCACAATTTACATACACTTTTTATTTTATCTTTATATTCCTTAAAATTATTAACACAAATAACTTAATAACAAAATTGAAAAGTGAGATAATTAAAATAAAAACAGAAATAATTATTTAATTATTTATTTTTATTAATTATATAACCATTCATGAAAGTGCAAGAAATTTAAGTGATCCATGAAAGTGCAAGAAATTTCTCCATTATGTTAAAACACTTCAATAATTTATTTATTTATTTTTTATATCAAATGTTCAATAAAAATAGTTGTTGAAGACCGGTGTTCACACACGGACAATTATAGGTTGCAGTTTCTAGAGTGCAGGATTGAAATTCTTAATTTGTGATTTGAATGGGGAACTCACGAATAAGGCTACAAATGTCGTTTACAAGAAGGTATTTAGAAATATGAATTGATCTTCAAAATTTGTTATTATTTTTTTAAATCTACTATGAGGTAAGATTATTTTTTCCAATAGTTGTCCTCATTATTTGTAATTTATATTTAAAATTTTTTTTAACTTTTTTATTAGTATACTTATATTAAAATAGTAACCGGAGAAGCTTCTGAAAGTTAATTCCGGTGCATCGCACGGGTCGAAATTTGTTTAAAATTTTAAATTAGCATGGTCCTTTTGAAAGCTTCTTGATCAGATTGCAACAATTGGAACAGTAACTTGACTAATAAGACTAAAAATGTTGTGCTTCTTAATATGTGATGAGAACGATAATTTGACTAATAAGACTAAATATGTTATGTATAATGAGGTTTTCAGAAATTTGAATTGAATATAAATAAAAAAATTTATATTTTTATCTAGGTTTGTTAGTTATATTGTGTCTATAACATTGTTAATTTTTAAAAATCCTAAATCAATAAAACATTGTCAAAACATCTAAATTGTTTTTTTTCAAACTTATGAATATAAACATAAATTTTTATACAATTATTTTAACATATACAATAAAATCAAGATTAAAATAAATCCGGACGAAGCTTTGAGAGGTACTATCCGTGCATCGCACGGGAAGAAGGATCTAGTTCTCAATAATTAATTACATTAATATCTTTTAAACATTACAGTACTTTTTAATCAACTTGATGTGGATTTTCACAATAAAAAAATACTGTATAATTATTTAAATAACAAAAAAAATCCGAGAAAACTTTTTCAAAATTCTTATCAAGGCTCGTTTTGCTTTAGCAATACGAGTAATTTATTTCATTTTTTATTTTGCTTTCCAAAGTCTTGTTTGGCTGTCTCATTATTCAAACCCCACTTTATTTTTTTTATTTTTCAAAAATACATCAAATAAAAACATGTTCTTCCTCCTCCTCTCCTCTGGTTCTTCATTCTCTCTCTAATCTAAACCATTTCTCAATTTTTTTTCTTTTCTTGCATTCTCTGTTTCCTCTGTTGTAAAGACAAACAAAAACAGAAGCTAGGGTTTTCCCAGAAGCCATGGCGGCGAACAGATTTGCGACCCTCTTGCACAGAAACACCAACAAAGCCACGCTGATTCTGACATACGCAGTTCTCGAATGGATTTTGATAGGTTTCCTCCTATTGAACTCCCTCTTCTCCTACCTGATCCTCAAGTTCGCCGACTTTTTTGGGCTTGAGCCGCCGTGTCCATGGTGCACCAGGGTCGACCATCTCTTCGATCCAGTAAATGGGGATAAGACGAACATGAACACGGATCATCTCTGCGAAGTTCATTCGAAGGGGTTTTCAGAATTAGGGTTCTGTTCGAACCACCGGAAGCTCGTTGATGTTCGACAAATGTGCGACGATTGCTCGTCCTCGAGGAATTCCGGTTTGCTTGGGGAGGTATGTTTGAACTGTTCTTGTTGTGGGTTAAGCTTGGGTATATATTCTTCGTATATATTGGTTAAAACATCTTCTTGGGATGCTGTTTTGGAATGTGCCGAGAAACAAAATCTGATCACCGAGTCGGAAGATCATGATTTTTCAGTTGATGATGGTAATGTGTTGGGAAATAAGAGTGAAAATCGGATGATTTCTGAAGGAAATTCGGGAAATGTAGAGAATGACACTGGAGAAAATGGGTTTATTTATGCCACTGTGAATGAGTCGGAAGAATTGGAAAGAGGGGAGAAGGAAACAACGATGAAGGAGGAAAATAAGTCTATCCGGGTGTGTGTTGGAGAAGATGCTCCTCTTCAAATCTCCTCTGAGCATTTGGAATTTTTTCTGGACTATAGTGGTCATAAGTTGGTCCCGGTTGAATTAATGGATTTTGTTACAGAAGAACATCAGATTGAAGAAGATTATGTAACGAAGGATCAAGAAGTCGACGTGCATTCTGAAGTTCAGGTCGAAGTAAAAGAGGAGGTTGTTGTTGTTGAGAGGAGGACCAAAATAGAGAACACATTTCTTGATTTTGATTTAAATGAGGAACCTATTTACGAACTGCCCAACTCCATGGAAATAGAAGAGGATACGAGTTCTCTGTTTTTTGAAGCAAACGGCTCTCATTTAGAGACGGAGGTATTTAAACATTTCGGAGTTTTTCCACTAGCCCGGTGTCCTTCGGATGAGGCCGGTGAAGTTCTGGAACCCGAAGAAAAGGAAAAGCATTCAGATATTCAAACAGGTATATATACAACTTCTTTTAAATTTTTTAAGAATAATTTCATTAATAAATGAAGTGTTATGTGAAATGATAATGGACTAAAACAATGCTGCCCTTATCCTTGATTATGCAGCTTGTGAAGAAGCTTCTCAGGGAAACAATGAAAGCGAAGCAGATGTATCAATCGGGACAGAAATTCCAGATTTAGATACAACAGACGAAATACCAATACAAGATTCCAATCATTCATCTAAACCCATTCATGATGACCCTTCAACCAATTCTGCAATCGATGATCACGGTAAATATCTGGTTTTATTTTACCTCTCATGACATACAACTCTAACTTTGTGGTGCCTTTTCACTTAGTTTCTTAAAATCTCTTTCTAACTTTCTATTAGGTCCTACTCAAGTTGAGGAACAAATAGTTGGAACACAATCCATTTCAGTTCACGATGGGGATAAATTTATCCCTAACAATACGCCATCAGTTCAAATGGAGCTAAAGGAGACAGAAGAAGATAAGGTTCCAGACACACCAACATCCATGGAGAGTCTAAATCCGGACAAGAACTTATTATTATTCGAGAAAAGGTATTACGGGACTGAAGAGTCATTAGATGGAAGTGTAACAAGTGAACTGGACTGCGGTGATGGAGTTGTCACCATTGAACGCTTGAAATCAGCATTAAGATCGGAGCGCAAGACTTTGCAGGCACTGTATACTGAATTAGAAGAGGAAAGAAGTGCTTCGGCTGTGGCTACAAATCAAACAATGGCAATGATAAACCGACTTCAGGAAGAGAAGGCGGCCATGCAAATGGAAGCTCTTCAGTACCAGAGAATGATGGAAGAACAATCTGAATATGATCAGGAAGCTCTGCAGCTTTTGAATGAGCTCATGGTGAAGAGAGAGAATGAGAAGCAAGAGCTTGAGAGAGAATTGGAAGTTTATAGGAAAAAGGTTTTAGATTATAATATTAAGGAGAAGACGAGGGTATTGAGAAAAGGCAGAGATGGGAGTTGTAGAAGCGGGTTCTCGTCCCCTTGTAGCAATGCCGATGATAGTGATGGGTTGTCTGTAGATTTGAATCAGGAGGTGAACGAAGAGGATGACGTTCATGGAAATTCAAACAATACAAGTCAGAACACGCATGTGGATGCAGTTGTCAACTTGGAGGAGTCTTTAAAGGTTTTTGAGGAAGAGAGACTGTCCATTCTTGAGCAGCTTCAGGTTCTGGAAGAAAAGCTTCTGACGTTGGATGATGAGAATGAACAATCTTTTGAGGATGTCAAAGAGACAGATGAGAATGGAGACCACTCCTATGGTGAATCAAATGGTTATTCGAACGGGAAGCATCATTATAACAAAATTACTGGTCCGGAGGGAAAGTCGCTTCTTGCGCTATTCGACGCTATATCTGATGAAAATGGAGATTTGGGGATGGTAAATGGGAACATGTCCGATCACGATTCATATGAACCAAAGTGCGAAAAGGAAGGAAACAAGAAGGTTGCCATTGAAGAGGAGGTGGATCATCTTTATGAGAGGCTCCAGGCTCTAGAGGCGGATAGGGAGTTCCTTAAGCATTGCATTAGTTCTTTGAAGAAAGGTGACAAAGGCATGTATCTTCTTCAAGAGATCTTGCAGCATCTTCATGACCTTCGGGGTGTGGAGCATCGTGTCAGAAACATTGGTGACGGTGCCGTAATATGAAGCAACGAGCAGTCCATAAGGTGTGATTGAGGTCTCTGCTTGGTACTTTTTTCGTGTGTGTGTGTGTGTGTCCATCTGACCTCTCTTTTTCGGGAAAAGGGAGATGATGAATTTGTGTGCGTTGTTTAGTGAGTAGGAATTATTAGTCTCTCTGTCGTTTTGTGTGTGAAAAATGCCTTTCCAGAAGAAAAGGGAATGGTGAATGGATCTAACGAAGATTCCAGTTCATAGGCATTAGTATAGTAGCTAGCAGATTTAAGGATAACATATTTTTTTTTCTTCTTCCCAAGCTAAGGAAAATGTTGTGAGGAACTTCGATTTCCTAGTCCTCATCCTTTGCAATCACATATTAGAGTTTGTCTTTTGTTTTGAAAAGCTCTGAGCTGGTCTAGTTGTATACTACATACATTTATCCATCTGTAAGTATATCAAAAGTGAGTGTTTGTATATTCATCTTTTTTCTCATTTTTGACGTATTCCATTAGATTAGAAATCGTTAAATGGATTAGATTCCTTATGATTTTTAACCTTTAAGCTTTTCGGTGATTGAAAATGTATCAAAATATTTATGATTCTGGAATAGAATATTCCTTTCTATCTAAAATCGACAACCATTGCTTTGGAGTATTTTAGAATTGAGATGGAAAAGAAAAAATATTCAAGCATAAATCCAACCTAGACCTATATATTCAAATCTCAAACACATAATATAATGATTTTCACTTGAATGCTAAAGTTAGAGTTCATATTAAATTTGTTAAACTTCATAGTATATTCCTAATACTACTAGTATAATATTTCACCTGTCATGTCTCATGTGCCATAGAAATAGATGTACACTATTTTTTTAAATACAGAAAAATGTTGTTTTTGCGCGTGCCTCGGGTGCGATGGCTGGGTGCAATTCGGGTCAGGAGCTTCGTCGTGAACACAACAGGCTCGCTGGAGGTCGACTGGGCTTGTCCGGATGTTCGAGTAGTCGAACGGACTTGTCCCGGGTAGTCGATTTCCAACACCAACTTTACCGGTAATTGACCAGATATTCTAATCGGACAATTTCTTTGGAAAATCCAAGTCACTTATATTAAATATACACACCCGCAATAGTATCGGGGATTAAGAATAAAATACTCTGAGATTTAAATCAATTATCAAAGGCAATCCTAATTGATAAATCTCAAGCGATCCGCCCAATATACCAAGTGTACAAGTGTGATAAAATAATTAAGACAAATTATTTTCTCTCTCACACAACGACTATACCGATGGATTGGTCCGTGTCCATCTAGGTCGTGAGCAACTGTTCGATTAAATACGAGTAACCGATAGTATGATCTTCCGTGTGACGATGCACACCATACTAACTACAACGTATGTAATCTAGGACTATATTTGCATATATTTAATTATCAAATAATTAAAAGCAAACAATTGTTTATTTAATTAAATAGATTAAATGCTATGATCGGAAGTTTCCGTTACTTAAATCTAGACATTAAGTATACAACTCCAACAATCTCCCACTTATACTAAGGTCTAGTCATTTCTTCCAAACTCCCGACTCCCATACCCATCACGTGCTTAAAGTGTACTTCGAAGAAGTACCATGTGAATGAGCAATCTAGGTTGCCGTTCTGAAGTTATCTTGGTGACTACAGCGTCGTCTCACTAGACTATGACTCGAATCAGGTGGTACTTGCTCTATGTGTTATCATCACTTTTTGCACTTATAAATTCTTTCAGTTTACCATGCACCGCTATATACATAGCCTTTGGTGAACCAAGAATCATATCCAAGTCCAGAGGTTATCCCGGAGCCTAACCAAAATTCCCGCTGCCTCTGAGGGCTGCCATTCGGTTTATGACAGAGTCCGAAAAGCATCGTGCTTATCACTCTTTCATCTTAAGGTTCCACCTCTTTCAAAAATGAACACATAGCCTGATATCGACTTACACCGGTCCTTCTCTGATTTGAGATTTGAGAAAATGTAATCCAAGAAGAATTCGTGTTGCTCCGTAATCCAGTACTTCGAAAGTACTTTTACAGCGTTCGAATTTCTCTTCACGAGATTACTTTGATATCCTCCCACTACGCTAACCGCATAGTTGATATCAGGTTCTCGTTTTTCAACATTGCATTCATTAAGCTTTCCACACTCAAGATGTAGGAAACTGCTTTGCCTGCGTCTATCTCCTTAATGTGTTCAAAACACATATCTTTATATAGATGCATTCTCTGTCTGAAAGGCAATAACCTTTCTCAGAATTTTGCATGTTTAAAACGAACCATAATCGTATAAGATATCTAGGAGAAGTACAATGTTCTTGTCTTGAGATCAAGGATCTTAAGAACATGCTCTAACTTCTACTCAATCTTATATCTCGATTTATTTAGACAACCATCATTTTATGTCTGACAATATCTTTACATTGTTGCCAATGATAAAATGTCATCTACATAAAATTACAAGAAACATCACATTGTTTCCATCATGTTTCTAATACACCTTTCTCGTCTATGCCCTTTGATGAATCCATCAAATGGACTATCTCATCAATTCGCAAGTTCCACGATTCATAGCTTTGTAACAATCCATAAATTGATTAACTAAGCTTGTATTCTAAATGATCTTGCCTCTTAACAATAATACTTATTGCTTTATAAGTAGGCACATTTAGATTTAGTACTGCAATGGCATTCCGGTGTATAAACAGTAATAATAGTAGGTGCAGTTAGTGGTGCACTGCTACTCAGTTTGGCTGGTTCCCAGTCTTCTTTTCTCTCAATCTAAAGTATTACGTCACTTCGGGCTTTGTAGTTCATCTAATAGTCTTCCTTTAAGAACCGGGCGATAGAACTTCCTTCTGGTTCATAGTACTATTGAACACACAATCTTTTGTTCTTCCAGAATATCCTATAACCACATTTGAATGTGCCGTTGTTTTCCAGAAATATCCTTAGAACATAGGTAGTTCCGAATAACTTTTCCTTTCACTATTAGAATTCCATTTCTTATTTCCCGACACACCATTTCTACACAAGAGTGTATGATGCAGTCATTTGGGATCCAATCCCATTCTCTGATTTATGCTATGTGTTACTTAGATAGGTGGTAGCCTCCGCGATCAAATCGCAGGCTTCTAATGGATATACGTTGAAGGTTCCCCACAATAGCTTTGTGTCCATTGACTTGTCAAAACACTTTGCTTTTGTGGCACATCAAGTACTCTAATCCATTTTCGAGTATTCTTAAAGAATCACTCGCACTATTACAAGTACACATAGTCTGCATAGATCAATCAATTCCAATACTTGTCTGGATTCTATCCTTTAACATAAAGGCTTGCTTAGTTGTATTTGTCAAATTTCAAATGGGGGTGTTCAAGTGCGGTCCCACGCCTAGCGCACACAAACGAGAGCGGGAGCTTGAATATGCACTAGAGAGCCTCAATCTATCTCAAAACCATATGGTACTAAGTAGGAGAACTCCCTAAGCTTATATCATAGACTCCCCTCTCACAATTATTCGATGTGGGACAACTCACAAGTGGACTTCAACACACCCCCTCCACTTGTGAGTCCTAGTCAAAGGGTGGTTATAACCACTCACAAACAGGATCGAAACCTGCTCTGATACCATGTCAAATTTCAAATGGGGGTGTTCAAGTGCGGTCCCACGCCTAGCGCACACAAACGAGAGCGGGAGCCCGAATATATCATAGACTCCCCTCTCACAACTCACAAACAGGATCGAGCTCCCGCTCTGATACCATGTCAAATTTCAAATAGGGGTGTTCAAGTGCGGTCCCACGCCTAGCGCACACAAACGAGAGCGGGAGCTTGAATATGCACTAGAGAGCCTCAATCTATCTCAAAACCATATGGTACTAAGTAGGAGAACTTCCTAGGCTTATAATATAGACTCCCCTCTCACAATTATTCAATGTGGGACAACTCACAAGTGGCCTTCAACACACCCCCTCCACTTGTGAGTCCTAGTCAAAGGGTGGTTATAACCACTCACAAACAGGATCGAAACCTGCTCTGATACCATGTCAAATTCCAAATGGGGGTGTTCAAGTGCGGTCCCACGCCTAGCGCACACAAACGAGAGCGGGAGCCCGAATATGCACTAGAGAGCCTCAATCTATCTCAAAACCATATGGTTTTGAGATAGATTGAGGCTCTCTAGTGCTTATTCAAGCTCCCGCTCTCGTGTGTGCGCTAGGCGTGGGACCGCACTTGAACACCCCCATTTGAAATTTAACAGTATTATCTTCCAAATTCAACTCTTAGGTCGGAAGGTCCATTCCTTCAACTATAATTGATCAAATCAATTTCGACCTTTTGAATCTTATTTGAATAAATACTACTAAGTACAAGAATTCACAAGTATAATGATTTAATAAAGAAATACATCTAATAAGTAAAACAAGTTATAAAACGGTTTGTTGCATCGTGGTAGACTTAGGATTCATCATTCATATATTGCTATCTAATGTACCAGAATATATAATACCATTATTTCTTATCAAAACCATCGAATGATTAAAGAAATAAAATATCCATTCATTAATAATAGAAAACCAGAACGAAGTTCTTTCTAAAATAAAGGGGTACATTAAG
The DNA here is from genome assembly GCA_954870475.1 of Euphrasia confusa. Lineage (NCBI taxonomy): Eukaryota > Viridiplantae > Streptophyta > Magnoliopsida > Lamiales > Orobanchaceae > Euphrasia > Euphrasia confusa. Next base: position 11,156 of record CATPAB010000258.1, read on the forward strand.
CAATAAACTTGAAATGAAATCCTATAACTACTAAAGCTGATAAATGTCTTCCACTGCAACAGCTGCCTCATCTACAGCTTTGCCCATGTAGACTTGAACTCTTCTTCTCTAAGTCGCCGGGTTTTCTGGAACCCCTGCATTAAAATGCACATACCGTCAGTGGTTTCCATATCTACACACCAGATTTCTGGTAGATAATACCGCTGACTATGTTTTCACAACTAAAGAAAAGTTCGTACCTTCTTGGGGAGAAAATATAGACCTCCAGTACCCAGACTGTTTTTGTTGGAATTCGATATCCCGGGTTATTTAAATTTGCGGAAACCAATAACCCGAACGAACCCTTCGCCGGAGATCACATGAACGCCGACTCATCCACCGGAGTCCGGCTTTTGGAGACCACGCGCTCGAAGGCACGCAGCCCGTCCCTAGCCGAACCCCCGCGAGCCGGGGTTCACACGATAGAGGGATCGATCGCACGCCGGCGATCGATCGGGGTGGGGCTGCCCAGCAGCCCCCGCGGCGAGTCCGGCGACTCGCCGCCACCAGGAGGCCCCCGCTTGCTGGGATTCGATGTCCCGGGCTATCAAAAAAATTGCGGAACCGATAACCCGACCGAAAACCCTAGATCGCCGGAAGACCCGAGCGCGAACCACCTCACGAGCCGGGGCCCGACCGAACGCCCAGCGAGGCCCGAAGGCCGCGTGCGCCAGCCGAGCCCCCGCGAGGGGCTCGCGATCGTCCTCGGACGATCGCTGGGGATGCACGAGGCATCCCCGTGGCTGCTCGTAGCAGCCCCGCAGCGAGTCGGGTGACTCGCTGCCCGCGAGGGCATCGCCCTCGCATGACCCACTACGGGCGAACTCGTAGCTCATGCGAGGCGGCTACGGGTGACCCCGCAGCAGCCCGCGATCGATCCTCGCGATCGATCGCACCCCTCGGCTCCAGCCGAGGGTTCCCGCGGCACGCGCCTCCGACGACGGCGGCTGGGGTCCGCCACGGCACCAGCCCGTGGCACCCCGGCGATCGACCGAAGTCGATCGCATGCCCCGGCGTCCAGCCGGGGCTCGCCCTTCGTCGCGCGTCGCGGCGGTCCGAACCCTAGGGTTCGACCGCCTCCTTCGATCCTCGCCGGGGATCTCAAATCCCCGTCCCCGAGGTTCGTCGTTTTCCCGGATCGTGCGTTCATGTATATATCACAATTAATACGCACAAATAATCATGAAGGGGGTTTTTGATTATTAACTCGATTCGTTGTACGGAGAAACGAATTAACGATGACCTTGCGATCTTCCTACGTATTCCTCGCACCTCGTCCGAACGTCGTGTGGGCGACGATCTATCGAACTCCTATGGATCTCCTTCACTCTCCAAGACTTTATGATTGGCGTAGATCAAAATCAAGTTGTGAAAAGTGAAGACCATGTAGTGCTTATATAGGCTACGTAGGGGATCATAAGGAGATTAAATATTGGGCTTCTAATATTGAAGATTAAATTGGGTCCAACCCAAATCCATTAATCCTTATCAATATTAATTTTATTTATTTTCCACTATATAAATAAAATTGCACTCCCAATAATTATCCATATTATATCAAATAATATTTCTCCGGTTAGTATTATTTATTCCGTGTATTTAAGATTTAAATATCCATGAATAAATTTATTTATTGCTCAATAAATAATATTCATCTCTTATATCCGAGACTAGTACCGTTCAACCTTTATTATTGTGCGGAACGAATCCACTCATGAGGTTTACACAATAATTCCTTATGAACTCATCTCGGGGATATTATCAACCCTTCCGAGATACACTTTCCCGTCAAGTATTCACGGCATGTCGTATATAAAATATAGCGACCCAATTTTACCGGTAATTAACCCAATAATTAAATCGGTTAATTCCTTTGGAAAATCAAAGTCTCTAATATTAAATATACACACCCGCAATAATTTCAGAGATTAAGAATAAAATACTCTGAGATTTAAATTGATTATCCAAGGCAATCCTAATCAATAAATCTCAAGCGATCCGCCCAATACACCAAGTGTACAAGTGTGATAAAATAATTAAGATAAATTATTTTCTCTCTCACACAACGACTATACCGATGGATTGGTCCGGGTCCATCTAGGTCGTGAGCACCTGTTTGATTAAATACGAGTAACTGATAGTATGATCTTCTGTGCGGGCCCGACACACCATACTAACTAAAACGTATAAAATCCAGGACTATATTTTGCATAATTAATTAATAATAATTAATTGCAAATAATTGTTTATTAATTAAATAGATTAAATTCTATGATCGGGAGTTTACCGATACTTAAATCTAGACATTAAGTACACAACTCCAACAATCTCCCACTTGTACTAAGGTCTAGTCATTTCCTCCAAACTCCCGACTCCCATACTCATCACGTGCTTAAGTTATACTTCCCAGAAGTATTATGTGAATGAGCAATCTAGGTTGCCGCTCTGAAGTTATCTTGGTGACTACTGCGTCGTCTCCCTGGCGATGACTCGTATCAGGTGGTACTTGCTCTATGTGTTATCATCACCTTTTGAACTTATGACTTCTTCCAGTTTACCACGCACCGCTACATAAATAGCCTTTGGTGAACCAAGAGTCATATCCAAGTTCAGAGGTCATTCCGGAACCTAAGCAAAACTTCCGCTGCCTCTGAGGCTGCTATTCGGTTTATGATAGAGTCCGAGAAGCATCACGCTCATCACTCTTTCATCCTTAGGTTCCACCTCTTCTAAAAGTGAACACATAGCCTGATATCGACTTACACTGGTCTTTCTCTGATTTTGGATCTGAGAAACTGTAATCTAAGAAGATTTCGTTTTGCTCAGTAACCCAGTACTCCAAGTACTCTTACAGCATTCGAATATCTCTTATACAGATTACTTCGATATCCTCCCACTACGCTAACCGCATAGTTGATATCAGGTTCTTGTTTTTCAACATTGCATCTACAAAGCTCTCTACACTCGAAGTGCAGGAAACTACTTTGTCTTTATCTATCTCCTTTATGCGTTCGAAACACATACCTTTAGATAGATGTATTCTGTTCCTGAAAGGCAATAACCTTTCTCAGAATTGTGCATGTTTAAAACAAACCATAAGATATCTTAAGAGAAGTACAAATGTTCTTATCTAGAGATCGAAAGATTTCTAAGAACATGATCCAACTTCATCTTAATTTCATATCTCGATTCATTTAGACAACCTCTATTTTATGTCTGACAACACTTTTTCATTGTTGCCAACGATGAAGTGTTATCTACACAAAATTCCGAGAAACACCACTTTGTTTCCATTACGTCTCCAATACACCAATCTTGTCTATGCCTTTTGATGAATCCATAAAATGGACTATCTCATCAATTCGCAAGCTCCACATTTTTCAGCTTTGTGATAATCCATAAATGGATCCACTAAGCTTGTACTTCTAAATGATCTTGCCTCTTAACAATAATATTTATTGTTATCCAAGTAGGCACATTTAGATTAGCCTCCTATGCAGAACCAGGGATCGATTTCATGTCTACTAGATCCAGAGTTCAAAACTCCTCCAGTCTTATGAACATCTCTGGTTGCTTAACAACCTCCCACTGCAACGGCATTCCGGTGTATAACAGTAATAACAATAGGTGCAGTTAGTGGTGTACTGCTACTCGGTCAGGCTGGTTCTCAGTCTTTCCTTTCCTCATTCTAAAGTACTTTGTTAATTAGGACATTGTAGTTCATCTAATAGTTTTCCTCTAAGAACCGGGCGAGGACACCCCTCTGGTTCGTAGTACTATTGAACATACAATTACTTGTTCTTCTAGGATATTCTACAATCACATTTAATATGCCGTTGTATCCAGAAATATCCATAGAACATAGGTAGTTTCGAACAAACTTGTTCTTTTACTATTATAATTCCATTTCTTATTCCTGACACACCATATCCACACAACAGTGTATGGTGTAGTCGTTTGAGACTTAATCTCAATCTTTGATTTATGCTATGTGTTATTTAGATAGGTGACAGCCTCCGCGAACAAGTCGCAGGCTGTCAATGGATATACTTTGAAGGATCCCCATAATGGCTTTGTGTCGAAAAACACTTCGCTTTTATGGCACATCAAGTATTCTAATCCATCTTTGAGTATTCTTGAAAGAACGACTCGTACCTCTCTAATTACACATGTCACCGCATTAATCATAAATCATTTTCAATACTTGTCCGAATTCCATCCTTTATCCAGAAAGGTTAACTTAGTTGTATCATCTTTCAAGATCGATTCTCAGGTCGGGAGGTCCATTCCTCCAACTATAATTGATCAAATCAATTTCGACCTTTTGAATCCCTTTTGAATAAATACTACTAAGTTCAAGAATTTACAAGTATAATGATTGATAAAGAAATACATCCAATAAGTAAAACAAGTTATACATAACGATTTGTTGCATCGTGGTAGACTAAGGATTCATCATTCACATATTGCTATCTAATGTACCAGAATAGATAACACCAATATTTCTTATCTAAATCACTCAATGATTAAAGAAATAAATATCCATTCATTAATAAAGAAAACCAGAACAAAAGTCCTTTTTCAAAATAAAGGGGTACATAAAGCAATAACTTTAAAATGAAATCCTAAAACAGATAAATGTCTTCCACTGCAACCGCTGCTACCCCAACAGCTTCGCCCATGTAGACTCGAACTCTTCTTCTCTAAGTCGCCGGGTTTTCTGGAACCCCTGCATTTAAAACAATGCACATACCGTCAGTGGTTCCATATCTACACACCAGAATTCTGGTAGATAATACCGCTGACTATGTTTTTACGACTAAAGAAAAATTCGTACCTCTGAGAGGACATTCAGACTTCCAGTGTCCAGACTTGTTGCATCGGAAGCACTTGCCTTTTGGCTTATAAGCCCCCACTCGTGGTCCATTCCTCTTGGCACCACTGGGTTTTAAGGCTTGCTTCCTTTTCTTGCCCCTACCTCCAACAGCTTTCAAGCTTTTGGACTTGGTAGCTACAAGCGCTTGAGACTTGCCCTTCTTGTAGATCCCCTCCGCCGCCTTCAGTTCAGTCAGGAGTTGCGCAAGAGTATAAGATAGTTTACCCATATTATAGCTCATACGAAACTGCTCAAACCTAGGGGTCAGAGACTGGAGTATGATGTCGACTTGCGTCTCACCATCAATCATAGCTCCTAGGACCTCCAATTCATTCAACAGACTCATCATCTTGAGAACGTGCTCCTCAACGGGCGTTCTTTCAGACTGAGTAGTCGACATGAGGACTCTCATGGCTTCTTGCCTACCCGCACGGTCATGATGCCCAAACATCTCCTTGAGGTTAAATAACATATCCTCGGCAGTGTTCATCGACTGATGCTGGGTTTGGAGTACATTTGACATAGAAGCCAAAATATAGCACCTAGCCATCTCATCAGCCTTTTTCCACTTCCGATATGCTTCTTTTTCCTCATCAGTTGAGGCGGCCGTGGGTTCAGCAGGGCATTGCTCATAGAGTACAAACTTGTACTCTTCAGCAGTCAGGACAATGTCTAAATTTCTCTTCCAATCAATGTAGTTTTGACCAGTGAGTTTTTGTTCCTTGAGTATCACAGAAAGTGGATTCATAGCTATTCTCTAAACCTATAAGCACATGTAAACAAACAATCAATTTAATGTCCGATATTATCTCCCTTAAATAATATCATTAAATTACTAATTGCGTCTAAAATCCCATCAGGTAAGGCAAGCCACGTTCGTGTGGACGTTTACCCACCCAAATGATTTAGCAATTAGGTTTGCTTCGGTCGTACATCATTATAGCGTTACTTCGTTGGGAAGAATACTACAAAGCGTACCTAAGTGTAAACCATCACTCAGTACTAAGGCGAATCGTTTAGAATTGTTACGTCACCGCAAGCCACGTTCGTGTGGACGTTTACGATAACTCGCAATCCCTCACAATTTCCTATAACTGTCTACATCAATTATTCTAAAATCCCATTCAGTATAGCAAGCCACGTTCGTGTGGACGTTTACTACACCAAAAGATTTATATAATTTGAAATCCAATTACTTGATCCATTTGATTTTGTAAATCAAGACGCGGAGAATCATAAGTGAAACTCGAAGTTTCTAACCAGTGATTCACCATGCAAACGACCCTATCTCTCATAAATGAGGGAGCCGAGCAGACAATCGATCCATCTATCAAAGAATGGCACGAAGGTCTCTAATTTGTGTCATCCACATGACCAAGTGGCTTTGGCTCCATTCCACTCCCCGGGGTGAGAATGAGTCGACTTGAAGTCAGTTTCAGAAAGACAAATTAGGAATTGTTTGATAAACTTGATCAATGTTTCTTGTAAAAGGAATTACAAGAATTCTCCTCCAATGACTCGTCTATATGTACTTCAAAAGTCCATAAGAGTCATCAAGAGAACAGCGATGGAGACCATGGGAATGTTTCCATCCCCTCTCCCACTTAGCTTTTTCCCGACTATCATGGCTTTATTCCATCTTCATATGCATCTTCTAGTCTTCAGTCTTCGTTTCTTGAATGCTCCATGTGACAAGAATATTAATCTCCAATATTTAAATCTATTTATTTTCAATTAATCCAAAAGTTACTTAATTCGAAAATTAAGTCAATCGAATATATCAAAAATAAAATTAAATATTATTAATATTTTTATTTATTTATTTTCCTATCTAATTCTATTAAATCTCTAGAATAATCTATCCAAGTAAAACTTGGAATATTCTAGAAGACTTCTATAATAGAATAAGAAAAATAAAATAATTAGGACTCTTCTACTTTCCATTATTAATTAATTTCCATCTAATGAAAATTCCAAGAATAGGAATAATCAAATAGGAAATAAATTAATACCAAATCAATTATATTCCTAATCCATGAATATCTCTATGAAGGAAATAAATCAATAGGAATAAAATTAATTCCAATTAATTCTTTTCCTATTCCATGAGAGTTTCCTAAAAGGAAAACACTCAAATAGGAAAACCGAATTAATTCTAGAAAGTGAATATCGGTAGAAGTGGCATTGGGTTGGGAGATCCCCATACCACCATCGACCGCCGCCATCACGGGAAGAGGGAACCGCCGCCGCCACCCCAGCTGGCCGGCCACCACCGCCGGCGGCAGCCCCAGCCGAGGGGCGATCGACCCCTCCCCATGGCTTCGGTCATGGGGTCGATCACGGGGTTGATCGACTCCCCGGTTTTTCGTCCTCTTCGTCTTCGTCACACGTCTTCGTCTTCCGGCAATCGTCTCATCATCGAACCAAGTAAAAAAATTACAAAATTTAAATTACACTATCCGGTATCGATTCTATACATGAAATCGACCCTATACATTTTCCGGAAAATAAAGAACGTAATAATAAATCCTAAATTCGGTCAACCCCCGAATTTTTACTATTACAAACATTCAACCACACAAAAACGAATCTCGACATGTCCGAGAGTTTAATAAACGAATAATCATGATAATTAATTAACACAATAATTAAATCCAACCATGATAGCCGGAAATCCTGCAAGGTAGAACAATAATCGAACATATACATGAACACGAAACCAAACGCTCTGATACCAGTTGCTGGGATTCGATGTCCCGGGCTATCAAAAAAAATTGCGGAACCGATAACCCGACCGAAAACCCTAGATCGCCGGAAGACCCGAGCGCGAACCACCTCACGAGCCGGGGCCCGACCGAACGTCCAGCGAGGCCCGAAGGCCGCGTGCGCCAGCCGAGCCCCCGCGAGGGGCTCGCGATCGTCCTCGGACGATCGCTGGGGATGCACGAGGCATCCCCGGGGCTGCTCGTAGCAGCCCCGCAGCGAGTCGGGTGACTCGCTGCCCGCGAGGGCATCGCCCTCGCATGACCCGCTACGGGCGAACCCGTAGCTCATGCGAGGCGGCTACGGGTGACCCCGCAGCAGCCCGCGATCGATCCTCGCGATCGATCGCACCCCTCGTCTCCAGCCGAGGGTTCCCGCGGCACGCGCCTCCGACGACGGCGGCTGGGGTCTGCCACGGCACCAGCCCGTGGCACCCCGACGATCGACCGAAGTCGATCGCATGCCCCGTCGTCCAGCCGGGGCTCGCCCTTCGTCGCCCTTCGACCGCCTCCTTCGATCCTCGCCGGGGATCTCGAATCCCCGTCCCCGAGGTTCGTCGTTTTCCCGGATCGTGCGTTCATGTATATATCACAATTAATACGCACAAATAATCACGAAGAGGGTTTTTTATTATTACCTCGATTCGTTGTACGGAGAAACGAATTAACGATGACCTTGCGATCTTCCTACGTATTCCTCGCACCTCGTCCGAACGTCGTGTGGGCGAGGATCTATCGAACTCCTATGGATCTTCTTCACTCTCCAAGACTTTATGATTGGCGTAGGTCAAAATCAAGTTGTGAAAAGTGAAGACCATGTAGTGCTTATATAGGCTACGTAGGGGATCATAAGGAGATTAAATATTGGGCTTCTAATATTGAAGATTAAATTGGGTCCAACCCAAATCCATTAATCCTTATCAATATTAATTTGATTTATTTTCCACTATATAAATAAAATTGCACTCCCAATATTTATCCATATTATATCAAATAATATTTCTCCGGTTAGTATTATTTATTCCGTGTATTTAAGATTTAAATATCCATGAATAAATTTATTTATTGCTCAATAAATAATATTCATATCTTATATTCGAGACTAGTACCGTTCAACCTTTATTATTGTGCGGAACGAATCCACTCATGAGGTTTACACAATAATTCCTTATGAACTCATCTCGGGGATATTATCAACCCTTCCGGGATACACTTTCCCGTCAAGTATTCACGGCATGTCGTATATAAAATATAGCGACCCAATTTTACCGGTAATTAACCCAATAATTAAATCGGTTAATTCCTTTGGAAAATCAAAGTCTCTAATATTAAATATACACACCCGCAATAATTTCAGGGATTAAGAATAAAATACTCTGAGATTTAAATTGATTATCCAAGGCAATCCTAATCAATAAATCTCAAGCGATCCGCCCAATACACCAAGTGTACAAGTGTGATAAAATAATTAAGATAAATTATTTTCTCTCTCACACAACGACTATACCGATGGATTGGTCCGGGTCCATCTAGGTCGTGAGCACCTGTTTGATTAAATACGAGTAACTGATAGTATGATCTTCTGTGCGGGCCCGACACACCATACTAACTAAAACGTATAAAATCCAGGACTATATTTTGCATAATTAATTAATAATAATTAATTGCAAATAATTGTTTATTAATTAAATAGGTTAAATGCTATGACCGTGAGTTTACCGATACTTAAATCTTGACATTAAGTACACAACTCCAACACCGCTTTCACGGCGGGGTAGGGCACGACACCAGCCCGTGCCCAGCGATCGATCCACGTGATCGATCGCTCACCCTCGGCCCAGCCGAGGGTTCGCCCCCATGCCCACGGCCGAAACCCTAGGCGGCGATCCGCGGTCCGGTGGCTTCGCCACCACCGCGTGATCGTTCGTCTAATCCGGGCTTCGATCTCGGATCTTCGTCCTACGGTATTTTCAATAATCGAATCAAATTAAAATCATAAAGCGCGTTTAGATTTTTACCTTTGATTCGTTGTTCGGAGAAACGAAATCAAGATGACCTCGCGATCTTCCCACGTATTCCTTGCACTCCGTTCGAACGTCGGGTGGGCGACGATCTATCGAACTCCTATGGATCTTCTTCACTCTTCAAGACTTTATGATTGGCGTATCTTAGGTTAATTAATTGTAAAGACCATGTAGTGCTTTTATAGGCTACGTAGGGGATCAAAAGGAGATTAAATATTGGGCTTCTAATATTGAAGATTAAATTGGGTCCAACCTAAATCCATTAATCCTTATCAATATTAATTTTATTTATTTTCCACTATATAAATAAAATTGCACTCCCAATATTTATCCATATTATATCAAATAATATTTCTCCGGTTAGTATTATTTATTCCGTGTATTTAAGATTTAAATATCCATAAATAAAATTTATTTATTGCTTAATAAATTTATTCATCTCTTATATCCGAGAATAGTACCACTCAACCTTATTTATTATGAGGAACAAATCCACTCGCGAGGTTTACATAATAAATCCTTATGAGCTCATCTCGGGGATATTATCAACCCTTCCGGAATACACTGTCCCTTCAAGAATTCACGGCATGCCATATATAAAATATAGTGACCAACTTAACCGGTAATTAACCCAATAATTAAATCGGTTAATTCCTTTGGAAAATCAAAGTCACTTATATTAAATATACACACCCGCAATTGTTTCAGGGATTAAGAATAAAATACTCCGAGACTTAAATCAATTATTACAGAGCAATCCTAATTGATAAGTCTCAAGCGATCCGCTCAATACACCAAGTGTACAAGTGTGATAAAATAATTAAGATAAATTATTTTCTCTCTCACACAACGACTATACCGATGGCTTGGTCCGTGTCCATCTAGGTCGTGAGCAACTGTTCGATTAAATACGAGTAACCGATAGTATGATCTTCTGTGTGGGCCCGACACACCATACTAACTACAACGTATAAAATCCAGGACTATTATTTGCATATATTTAATTAACAATAATTAAAAGCAAATGAATGTTCATTATAAATAGGTAAATGAAAGTGTACACAGAGTTCAGAATACTCAAATCTAGACATTAAGTATACTACTCCATCAATCTCCCACTTATACTAAGGTCTAGTCTTATCTTCCAAACTTCTGACTCCCAAACCCTCCAAGTGCTTGTAATATACTTCCTTAGGAAGTATCTTGGTGAAAGGGTCTGCTAGGTTGTCTTCCGAAGCTATCTTGGTGACTATCGCATCGCCCCTCTTGACGATGTCTCGAATCAGGTGGTACTTGCGCTCTATGTGTTTCGTAGCACTATGGGACCGTGGTTCCTTACTGTTTGCCACTGCACCGCTATTGTCACAATAAATTGTCATAGCCTTGGGCAAACTCGGAATCACATCTAAGTCCTGGAGGAAATTAAGGAACCACACTGACTCTTTCGCTGCCTCTGAGGCTGCAACATATTCAGCTTCCATGGTAGAGTCCGAAATGCACTTCTGCTTAACACTCTTCCATGATACGGCTCCACCTCCCAAAGTGTACACATAGCCTGATGTCGACTTACGCCGGTCCTTATCAGCTTGGAAATCCGAATCTGTGTAACCCAAAGGAATCAGATTGTCTGCTCCGTATCTTAGAACATAATCCTTAGTATTTCGCAAATACTTGAAAATGCTCTTTACGGCAGTCCAATGAGCCTTTCCAGGGTTACTCTGATATCTCGCTACTATGCCAACGGCATAACAGATATCAGGCCTCGTGCATAACATTGCATACATTAAGCTTCCCACAGCCGAAGCGTAGGGAACTGCTTTCATGTCATCTTTCTCCTTCTGTGTCTGAGGACACATCTCCTTAGAAAGATAAGTTCCTTTACTGAAGAGTAGATCACCCTTCTTGGAATCTTGCATGTTAAAACGAGCTAGAATCGTGTCTATGTAAGATTGCTGGGAAAGGCACAATGTTCTATTCCGGCGATCCCTTATAACTTTGATCCCTAGAACATGTCCAACTTCCCCCAAATCTTTCATATCGAATTGTCTAGACAACCATCCCTTTATGTCTGATAACATCTTTACACTGTTGCCAATGAGAAGTATGTCGTCTACATAAAGCACGAGGAACACCACCTTCTTTCCATCACGTTTCCAGTACACACACGATTCGTCCATGCTTTGAATGAATCCAAAAGATTGGACTACTTCATCAAACCGCAGGTTCCACGATCTCGAGGCTTGTTTCAATCCATAAATGGATCGATTAAGCTTGCACACTAGATGATCTCGCCCCTTAGCAATGAATCCTTCTGGTTGTTTCATATGAATCGTCTCGTCAAGACTTCCATTAAGGAAAGCTGTCTTGACATCCATTTGCCACACCTCATAATCCATATGAGCTGCTATGGATAAGAGAATCCGGATCGACTTTATCTTGGCTACCGGCGAGAAGGTCTCCTCATAATCGATTCCCTCTTTCTGAGTATATCCTTTCGCAACAAGCCGAGCTTTAAAGGTTTCAACCTTTCCGTCAGATCCTCTCTTTCTCTTGTAGACCCATTTACACCCAATTGGCTTTACGCCGCTTGGTGGTTCTACAAGATCCCAGACTTTATTAGAATCCATAGATTCTATTTCGGATTTCATCGCTTTCTTCCAAGAAGGCGCATCTATATCTTGTACCGCCTCATCATAGGTCCAGGGATCGACTTCATGAACTCCGGGTGCCGAGTCCGAAGACTCACCCAGTCCAATCCATCTGTCCGGTTGTTTGACAACCCTCCCACTACGACGGCGTTCCGGTGTATCAACAGTGACAGTATTAGGTACAGGTTCTAGTGGTGTATCTACACTCGGTTCGGCTGTATCTGAGTCTTCCTTGTTACCTCTCAACTCATCAAGTATTATGTCACTCTTGGGCTTGTGGTCCATGACATAGTCTTCCTCTAAGAACCGAGCGTTAGTACTTATAACGATCTTCTGGTCCGTAGGACTATAGAACATGCCACCTTTAGTTCCTTTTGGGTATCCTACAAACAACCGTAATTCTGATCTAAGTTCTAACTTATCGGCCCCTTGTCGCAACACATGTGCTGGACATCCCCAGATCCGAAGGTGCCTGAGGCTAGGCTTGCGCCCGCTCCACCTTTCCATGGGTGTTGTGGGTACCGTTTTTGTTGGAACCATGTTGAGAATTTACGCCGCTGTTTCCAAGGCATGTCCCCAGAACATAGTAGGTAAGTCCGAGTAACTCATCATTGAACGCACCATCTCCATAAGAGTCCTATTCCTTCTTTCCGACACACCATTCTGCTGGGGAGTATATGGTGATGTCATCTGGGAATCAATCCCATTCTCTATTAAGTATGCCTTGAATTCTCCAGACAGGTACTCGCCTCTGCGATTAGATCGCAGGCATTTAATGGATTTACTTTGAAGGTTCTCCACAAAAGCCTTGAACTCCTTGAACTTGTCAAAGGATTCGCTCTTGCGGCGCATCAAGTACACAAATCCATACCTTGAGTAATCATCAGTAAAAGTGATGAAGTACTCGTACCCTCCCCTTGCCTGAGTAGACATAGGTCCGCATACATCAGAGTGAATCAAATCCAATACTTGTTCAGCTCTATGTCCTTTACCAGAAAAAGAACGCTTGGTCATTTTACCCTCCAAACAGGATTCGCAGGTTGGAAGGTCCTCTCCTTCTATGCCGCTAATGAGACCATCAGCTTTCAACCTTTGAATTCTATTTGAATTAATATGACCTAGCCTTAGATGCCACAAGTATAATTGATTCATTTTAGAAGACTCCTTTCTCTTATTGGTGTTTGTAGATGTGTTATTACTCTCGGTTAGTTGCATCGTGTTAGACTCAGGATTTAGAACATACAAATCGTCTATCAATGTACCAGAATAGATAATCTCACTATTTCTTCTTATGACCACAGAGCGATCAAAAGAAACAGAATATCCATTCAGAATTAACTTAGAAACTGAAATTAAATTATTTCTAAAATTCGGTACATAAAGACAATTTTGTAAAACTAAAACCCTATCACTACTAAAACGTAAGTGAACGTCTCCCACTGCAACAGCCGCCACCTTCGCGGCATTGCCCATGTAGACCACGATTTCTCCCTCTCTAAGTCTCCGGGTTTCCTGGAACCCCTGCAATGAATTGCAGACATGGTCAGTGGCGCCCGTATCTACACACCAGGTGCTGGTAGATATCACCGATGACAATGTTTCAGTGACTAAGGAAAATTTCGTACCTTTGATGAGAGGACAATCAGACCTCCAGTGTCCAAACTGCTTGCATCGAAAGCATCTGCCCAAAGGCTTGCTTCTCCCAGTCCGTGGCTTTAAACCACTGGGTTTCTTTGCACGCTTTTCCTCTAGCCTTGCCACAAAAGCTTGTGATTTTCTTAACTTACGCACAAACTCCGCTTTCGCCGAATCCTTTTTAAGGGACTCATTGAGAGAGGATTCTGCGAGTATGTTAATCACCTCTTGTCCGGCTTCCACGCCATGTCTCAACATCATCCTGAGGTCATTTCGAATGTCCTCATCAGTTGGGACAACAGTGGATTCGGAAAGCTCAACAGTCTGAACAATGTCCAGATTTCGTTCCCAATCATTACTAAATGGAACCGGTGAGTTTTCATCCTTAAGTATATCACAAAGTGGGGTCACAGTCATTCTTAACCTATAAGCACATAAAACAAACAAACAATTTAATACCGATATTATCTCCCTCAAATAATATCATTAAATCACTAATCACATCTAAAATCCCATCAGGTAAGGCAAGCCATGTTCGTGTGGACGTTTACCCACCCAAATGATTTAGTAATTAGATTTGCTTCGGTCATACATCACTTATAGCGTAACCTCGTTGGGAGGAATACTATAACGCGTATCTAAGTGTAAACCATTACTCAGTACTAAGGTGAATCGTTTAGAATTGTTACGTCACCGCAAGCCACGTTCGTGTGGACGTTTACGACAACTCGCAACTCTTTACAATTCCCTATAACTGTCTACATCAATTATTCTAAAATCCCATCCAGTACAGCAAGCCACGTTCGTGTGGACGTTTACTATACCAAAAGATTTATATAATTGAAATCCAATTACTAGATCCATTTAATCTTGTAAATCAAGACGTGGAGAATCATAAGTGAAACTCGAAGTTTCTAACCAGTGATTCACCATGCGAACAACCCTATCTCTCATAAATGAGGGAGCCGAGCAGACAATCGATCCATCTATCAAAGAATGGTACGAAGGTCTCTAATTTGTGTCCTCTACATGACCAAGTGGCTTTGGCTCCATTCCACTCCCCGGGGTGAGAATGAGTCGACTTGAAATCAGTTTTGGAAAGACAAATTAGGCATTGTTTGATAAACTTAATCAATGTTTCTTGTAAGAGGAATTACAAGAACTCTCCTCCAGTGACTTATCTATATAAACTTTAAAAGTTTATAAAAATCACCAAGAGAGCAGCAATGGAGACCATGGGTATGTTTCCATACCCTCTCCCACTTAGCTTTTTACAATAAAGGGATACGCTATCTAGTGCATAAAGTAAACACATATAGCATGCATACATGTAATAAAGCACATAGTATTATCACATAATCAAAATAATACTAGAATATTATTTTCCGACTATTATGGCTTTATCACATCTCCGTACGCATCTTCTAGTCTTCAGTCTTCGTTTCTTGAATGCTCCATGTGGCGAGAATATTAATCTCTAATATTTAAATCTATTTATTTTTAATTAATCCAAAAGTTACTTAATTCGAAAATTAAGTCAATTGAATATATCAAAAATAAAATTAAATATTATTAATATTTTTATTTATTTTATTTTTCTTTTCCACTCCATTAAATCTCTAGAATAATCTATCCAAGATATTCTTGGAATATTGTAGATGATATCCATAATGAAATAAAGAAATAAAATAATTTAGGACTCTTATACTTTCCAAATTTATTTTATTCCTAATCCATGAATATTCCCATGAGTAGGAATAATCAAATAGGAAAAATAAATTTAGTACTAAATTAATTCTTTTTCTATTTCTTGAATATTCCATAAAGAAATAATCAAAATAGGAAAAACCGAATTAAAATAGGAAAGTATATTTCCGGTAGGAGTAGCGTGGATTGGGAGGCCCCACGCCACCCCCACCTTCGCTCGATCGGCCAGCCACGGGGAGGAGCCCCGCCGCCCAGCCACGCCGGCCAGCCACCGAACCGGTGGTAGCCGTGGCTAGGGCAACCAGCCCCCGACCCCTTAGCCTTCGATCGGGCATCCATGGGATCGACCCAATCGATCCCTAGCCCTCGTCCATCTCGTCACTTCGTCTTCTCCGGCGGTCTTTGATTCGTCGATCCAATCGCAAAATAAATTTACAAAAATCTAAATTACAATTCCGGTATCGATTCTATACATGAAATCGACCCTATACATTTTCCGGAAAAACGATGAACATAATAATAAATCCTAAATTCGGTCAACCCCCGAATTTTTACTATTACAAGCATTCACCACCAAAAACGAATCTCGACATGTCCGAGAGTTTAATTAAAACAAACAATCACATGACAAAATAATTAAACGAATAATCATCAAGCCATAATAGTCGGAACCCTGCAAGGTAGAACAATTTTATCGAAAATACCGCGAACGTAAACCACACTCTGATACCAGTTGTTGGAATTCGATATCCCGGGTTATTTAAATTTGCGGAAACCAATAACCCGAACGAACCCTTCGCCGGAGATCACATGAACGCCGACTCATCCGCCGGAGTCCGGCTTTTGGAGACCACGCGCCCGAAGGCACGCAGCCCGCCCCCAGCCGAACCCCCGCGAGCCGGGGTTCACACAATCGAGGGATCGATCGCACGCCGGCGATCGATCGGGGTGGGGCTGCCCAGCAGCCCCCGCGGCGAGTCCGGCGACTCGCCGCCACCAGGAGGCCCCCGCTTTCACGGCGGGGTAGGGCACGACACCAGCCCGTGCCCAGCGATCGATCCACGTGATCGATCGCTCACCCTCGGCCCAGCCGAGGGTTCGCCCCCATACCCACGGCCGAAACCCTAGGCGGCGATCCGCGGTCCGGTGGCTTCGCCACCACCGCGTGATCGTTCGTCTAATCCGGGCTTCGATCTCGGATCTTCGTCCTACGGTATTTTCAATAATCGAATCAAATTAAAATCATAAAGCGCGTTTAGATTTTTACCTTTGATTCGTTGTTCGGAGAAACGAAATCAAGATGACCTCGCGATCTTCCCACGTATTCCTTGCACTCCGTTCGAACGTCGGGTGGGCGACGATCTATCGAACTCCTATGGATCTTCTTCACTCTTCAAGACTTTATGATTGGCGTATCTTAGGTTAATGAATTGTGAAGACCATGTAGTGCTTTTATAGGCTACGTAGGGGATCAAAAGGAGATTAAATATTGGGCTTCTAATATTGAAGATTAAATTGGGTCCAACCCAAATCCATTAATCCTTATCAATATTAATTTTATTTATTTCCACTATATAAATAAAATTGCACTCCCAATATTTATCCATATTATATCAAATAATATTTCTCCTGTTAGTATTATTTATTCCGTGTATTTAAGATTTAAATATCCATGAATAAAATTTATTTATTGCTTAATAAATTTATTCATCTCTTATATCCGAGAATAGTACCACTCAACCTTATTTATTATGCGGAACAAATCCACTCGCGAGGTTTACATAATAAATCCTTATGAGCTCATATCGGGGATATTATCAACCCTTCCGGGATACACTGTCCCTTCAAGAATTCACGGCATGCCATATATAAAATATAGTGACCCAACTTAACCGGTAATTAACCCAATAATTAAATCGGTTAATTCCTTTGGAAAATCAAAGTCACTTATATTAAATATACACACCCGCAATTGTTTCAGGGATTAAGAATAAAATACTCCGAGACTTAAATCAATTATTATAGAGCAATCCTAATTGATAAGTCTCAAGCGATCCGCTCAATACACCAAGTTTACAAGTGTGATAAAATAATTAAGATAAATTATTTTCTCTCTCACACAACGACTATACCGATGGCTTGGTCCGTGTCCATCTAGGTCGTGAGCAACTGTTCGATTAAATACGAGTAACCGATAGTATGATCTTCTGTGTGCGCCCGACACACCATACTAACTACAACGTATAAAATCCAGGACTATTATTTGCATATATTTAATTAACAATAATTAAAAGCAAATGAATGTTCATTATAAATAGGTAAATGAAAGTGTACACAGAGTTCAGAATACTCAAATCTAGACATTAAGTATACTACTCCATCAGTTTTCTTTGAGGATAATTGCCAGAAGGCTTTCTTATCTCACCTTGTGGTCCAAGTACTTTAGGACTACTAGGTTTCTTTGCTCGCCTCTCCATTCCCTGATCTATGACCTTAGGTTCGAACCTTTGGCCTTAGCTATAAGAGCTTGCGATTGTCTCAACTTTTCCAAAAGGTCCAACATCTCGAAAACGTGTTCAAGCGTTTCCTCGAAGCAACTGAACTTTATGAGTATCCTCATCGCCTCTTTTCTAGCCTTTACATTGTGTCTAAACATCAGCTTGAGTTTGAGCATGATATCCTGATTAGTGGTTAATGCAAAAGCATTGTCCCACTTTTCAAAATCAGCTATTTCCTCATTAGTTGAGACACTTGTAGGTTCAGGAGGACAAAACTTACTAAGTACATCATTGTACTCTTTAACGGTCTGGGTAATGTCTAGTTCTCTATTCCATCCAACACAATATGGAACCAGTCCATTGAACTCCTTGAGTATCAACGAAAGTGGATTCATAGCTATTCTCTAAACCTATAAGCACATATAAACAAACAATCAATTTAATTCCGATATTATCTCCCTCAAATAATATCATTAAATCACTAATCACATCTAAAATCCTATCAGGTATGGTAAGCCACATTTGTGTGGACGTTTACCTACCCAAACGATTTAGCAATTAGATTTGCTTTGGTCGTACATCATTATAGCGTTACTTCGTTGGGAAGAATACTATAAAGCGTACCTAAGTGTAAACCATTACTCAGTACTAAGGTGAATCGTTTGGAATTGCTACGTCACCGCAAGCCACGTTTGTGTGGACGTTTACGACAACTCACAATCCTTCACAATTCCCTATAATTGTCTACATCAATTATTCCAAAATCCCATTCAGTATAGCAAGCCACGTTTGTGTGGACGTTTACTACACCAAAAGATTTTTATAATTTACTCCCAATTACTTGATCTATTCGATTTTTGTAAATCAAGACGCGGAGAATCATAAGTGAAACTCGAAGTTTCTAACCAGTGATTCACCATGCGAACAACCCTATCTCTCATTAGATGAGGGAGCCGAGCAGACAATCGATCCATTTCAAGAAATGGTACGAAGGTCTCTAATTTGTGTCATCCACATGACCAAGTGGCTTTGGCTCCATTCCACTCCCCGGGGTGAGAATGAGTCGACTTGAAGTCAGTTTCAGAAAGACAAATTAGGCATTGTTTGATAAACTTAATCAATGTTTCTTGTAAAAGGGATTACAAGAATTCTCATCCAATGACTTATCTATACGAACTTCGAAAGCTCATAAAAGTCATCAAGAGAACAGTAATGGAGACCATGGGATTGTTTCCAATCCCTCTCCCACTTAGCTTTTTACAACAAGGGATACGCTATCTAATGCATAATTAAACACATAAGCACGCATACATAAAATAAAGCACATAAAGTATTATCACATAGTCAAAATAATACTAGAATATTATTTTCGGACTATCATGACTTTATTCCATCTCCGTACGCATCTTCTAGTCTTCAGTCTTCGTTCTTGAATGCTCCATGTGACGAGAATATTAATCCCAATATTTAAATCTATTTATTTTCAATTAATCCAAAAGTTACTTAATTCGAAAATTAAGTCAATCGAATATATCAAAAATAAAATTAAATATTATTAATATTTTTATTTATTTTTAATTTCCTTTCTAATTCCATTCTAGAAGACTTCTATAATAGAATAAGGAAATAAAAGAAATTAGGACTCTTCTACTTTCCATAATTAATTAATTTCCATCCATGAAAATTCCCAAGAATAGGAATAATCAAATAGGAAATAAATTAATTCCAATTTAATTCTTTTCCTATTCCATGAGAGTTCCTAAACTTAGGAATACTCAAAATAGGAAAACCGAACTAAATTAGGAAAGTCGGATCTTGGTAGGAGTAGCACGGGTTGAGAGTCCCTGCACCACCCCCACAATCGACCGCCGCCACCGGAGAGGAGCACCGCCGCCCAGCCGGCCGGCCAGCCACCACCAAGACCGGCGGCAGCCCCAGCCGAGGGCGATCGAGCCCCCTCCTCGCGGTCGACCTTGAGGGTCGATCATGGGGATGATCGTCCCTCTCGTCCTTCGTCTTCTTCGTCACATCTTCATCTTCCGACGATCGTTCCAACATCGAACCAACGTAAATAAATTACAATTCCGGTATCGATTCTATACATGAAATCGACCCTATAATTTCCGGAAAACATAGAACAATAATAATAAATCCTAAATTCGGTCAACCCCCGAATTTTTACTATTACAAGCATTCATCCACAAAAAACGAATCTCGACATGTCCGAGAGTTTAATAAATGAATAATCATGAAAAAATAATTAACGAAATTATTAAACCATGATAGTCGGAAACCCTGCAAGGTAGAACGATAATCGAATACATAGATGAACATGAAACCAACGCTCTGATACCAATTGTTGGAAATCGATATCCCGGGCTATCAAAAATTGCAGAACCGACAACCCTACCGAAATCCCGTCGCCGGAAACACGATCACGAACACCACATGAACCGGGCTCGACAATAGAATCGCCGCCGCGGGATAAGCCCGCGGCCGAAACCCTAGCCGAACCCCACGCGGGGTTCGCGATCGCCGTGCATGGCGATCGCCGGGGTTGCGGGTGCAACCCCGCGGGGCTGTGCGGAACAGCCCCCGGCGGTGAGTCCGGCGACTCACCGCCACCACCGCACGGGGAGAGGGCGTCCAGCCGCGGCACCAGCCCGCGGCTGCCCTCGCGAGGGGGTGGCCGGGATCCGCCGCGGCACTAGCCCGCAGCATCCCGCGATCGACCAAGGTCCATCGCATGCCCCGGCGTCCAGCCGGGGCTCCCCTCGTCGCGCACGCCGGCGGTCGAAGCCCTAGGAATTGACCGCCACCCTCGACTCATGTCGAGGGTTGTTCTCGATCTTCGCCGAGGATCTTGAATCCCCGTCCACGAAGTTCGTACGTCCCGGATCGTCCGTTCATGTATATATCACGATTATTAAACGCATAATCATAAGAGGGGTTTACGATTATACCTACGTCTCGTTGTGCGGAGAAACAAGATGATTTGAAGACCTTCGAATCTTCCCATGTATTCCTTGCACTTTGTTTGAACGTCGTGTGGGCGACGATCCTCCGAACTCCTATGGATCTCCTTCACGAACTCTCTAAAATATCAAGTATGATAATCTTATGGTGTCTTGAATTGTGAAGACCATGTAGTGCTTTTATAGGCTACGTAGAGAATCTAAAGGAGGTGGAATATTGGGCTTCCAATATTAATGATTAAATTGAGACCAAGCCCAAATCTATTAATCCCATTAATATTAATTAATTTTATTTTCCACTATATAAAATTAATTGCACTCCCAATATTAAACCATATTATATCAAATAATATTATCTCCGGTAGTATTATTTATTCCGTGTATTTAAGATTTAAATATCCATGAATAAAATTTATTTATTTCAAAATAAATTTATTCATCTCTTATATCCGAGAATAGTACCATTCAACTTTAATTATTATGCGGAACAAATCCACTCATTAGGTTTACATAATAATTCCTTATGAACTCATCTCGGGGATATTATCAACCCTTACGGGATACACTTTCCCATCAAGAATTCACGGCATGTCATATATAAAATATAGTGACCCAACTTTACCGGTAATTGACCAGATATTCTAATTGGACAATTCCTTTGGAAAATCAAAGTCACTTATATTAAATATACACACCCGCAATAGTATCGGGGATTAAGAATAAAATACTCTGAGATTTAAATCAATTATCAAAGGCAATCCTAATTGATAAATCTCAAGCGATCCGCCCAATACACCAAGTGTACAAGTGTGATAAAATAATTAAGACAAATTATTTTCTCTCTCACACAACGACTATACCGATAGATTGGTCCGTGTCCATCTAGGTCGTGAGCAACTGTTCGATTAAATACGAGTAATCGATAGTATGATCTTCCGTGTGACGACGCTCACCATACTAACTACAACGTATGTAATCTAGGACTATATTTGCATATATTTAATTATCAAATAATTAAAAGCAAACAATTTTTTATTTAATTAAATAGATTAAATGCTACGATCGGGAGTTTCCGTTACTTAAATCTAGACATTAAGTATACAACTCCAACACTCCTCACTCATTTGCCCAGACCATTCAAGAAACGGCTCCCACCCAATAGCTTTGAAATAGCCCCACACTTCCTTATCCACACCATCAGTTTGAGCGAGTCGAAGCACACCGTTTTGGGGGCCGCGATTTCGCGCGGCGATGTGTCGACTGGCTTTCTCTCCTTGGTAGAAGTGCGGGTTTTGCTCCTTGGGGTTTTGTAGGTCACCTTCTCCACCTCGTCTTCCTCCATCTGGGCATCGTCGGCGGCAGTCGATTCTTCCGCCTCCTTGCCGTAAGAGGTAGATCCGGCAGTGGAGTTAACCGAATCCTTCTTTTCGCCCTTGCCCGCCGCCTTTTTCTGCTTCTTTTTCGGGGGGCTATCGACGGCTTTGCCCTCCTCCTCCTGAGCGGCGGTGGCTAGGGTTTCCAGATCTTCCTTCTCGCCGGTGGTTTTGGACTCGTCGATTTCCTTGGCGAAATCATCGACTGGGGTGCTCTCCGTTCCGGCTGGGCTCTGCGGTAGGGTTGCGATGGGTATGACATGGAGGGCTTCTTCGGCAGTGGGGGATTTGGGCTTCGCTGGGCTTGGCTTTTTCGGTGACACCATTTTTTTCAGTTTGGTTGCAGCGGTTCCTATGGTTAGATCTATTAGGGTTCCGGTGGGTATTTTTCTGAGTTTATTTTTCGCACGGGTAGATACCATGGAGAGAGAAGGGGGGTTATATTTTGAATTTCCGAAATTAATGGTAGTGGGAGTGGGCGGTTATTGGGGAATGTGAGTCATGATGAGAAAAGGTAACTGCAGAGTCCTTGGATGGGACGGTTTTTTTCCTCAAAAATCGCAACTGCCCACTTGCTAGCTCCCCTTTATTTCCATAGCCCCTTTGCCCATACCTCTTGTTCCTGCAAAATTAAAACAAAACACCCTTTCTCGCGGCATAGTCAAAGTTCCTTGTTACAAGTAGTTTTATTCCTAATCTAAATGAAAAATTAAATAACAAAATTATAAAAACGTACCAGGTTGCCTCCTGGCCAGCGCCCTATTTATAGTCCCGGGCATGACCCAATTGCTTTATTCGATTACTCAATCAGGGCAAGCTGCCCTGATTGAGGTGGCAACCTTTTATTCGATGTGTATGAGGTACAAAGGTTAGTTATTCTGCCTAAATCATGCAAGACATGCTTTATGTATTTCTTTATTAAATTTAGCATTAATTATTTTTATGTTCACAATTAAAGGTTGGTAGATACCACCTTTTGGTATGTGGCACAACACCTTGCATGATTAGGGGTTCTAGAGAAATTGAAGAATCATTGCTGAGCCATTTAGGGGTAAAGCGCAATGGTAAACTCCTGTTTTTTGTTTTTTGTGTTCTGGCTTCTGAGTTATATATTATTTGAGCCTTGGGTGTGTTTGAAAAGTGAAATCTTGAATAGCCCGTTATAGTTGGAATCTGAGCTCATAACTTTGTTCCATTTTGTAGAAGTAACCAAGGATGGCCTGTTCTCTGTTGGAGAAATGGAGTGTATGGTGAGTTATCCTATAAGATTACCTTTCTGTAAGAATCGTCTTTGTTTTTGTTCTGAATATTATGCTCATTGTGCTCAACTTGACGAGACAACATTTAGTGTTAGTTCTCCAACTCTGTAGTGGAGAACCTGTATGAGCGAGTTTAGTATAAACTGAGATCCGAGTCATATATCATAGAATAACACTTTTTTTCTATTGGGGCGAGGTTTTTTCGCTGCACAGTACTCTGCTTGCTTATTACTACTGCACTTCACAAGTTTCCAACTGCATATTTGTTTGGTTATTAATTTTTCTCCTTCCATATGTTACAAGCTCACTGTTGCCTAAAAATGCAAATGTCTTTTAGACAAAAAAATAACCCTTAATAAATTCTATGGATAATTCCAGAAAAAAAAAACTATGAGGTTTGGTCATCTTAAAATACAGATAAAATAGAACTTTATATCATAGAAACCATCCTTGAGGTCACATCTCTCTTACATTTTGCACTTATTGTTGGTGGAGGCTAAAGGAAACTTTAAATGGAGTAACATTTTTACATTTACATCTCTCAAAATTTTAGAAAATTCCATATTACCTAATTTTTTTTTGGCTTAAATTCCTCGTTTTTTCATAGCATTACATGTAGCCAAAACAAAAGGTTGTCTATTTGGAATATTTTGCAATGTTTTGAAATGTAACTACGATATATTTGTTGGCATAAACAATTTCCGTAAATCTCAATGGTGGCTTTTGTAATTCTGAAAGTGAGCTGTTTTCACAGGGATGCTGTGTAAATGCTCCGATGATCACAGCTGCTGACTACTCAAATGGATCTGAGGGATATACTTATAATTATTTTGTGAGTACCATCCGTCAATTGTAATATCTATTTTTATTCTAATTCTAATTTTGTGGAATTGAATAACTCAGCCTTTAAATGTTTCAGGAAGATGTTACTCCAAAACGAGTTGTTGAAATTGTTGAGGCTTTGAGAAGAGGAGAGAAACCACCTGTAAGACACTTAATTATTATGGATTGTAATGTAGTACTACTATTTTATATTTTCTTAATGTCTCTTTTTCTTTAGCATGGTACACAAAATCCAAAACGCATCAACTGCAGCCCTGAAGGTGGGAACACTACGTTGCTAAATGAGCCTACACCTCCTCCTTGTCGGGATCTTGATGCCTGCTGAACAAGATGATTTTTACGGAATCATTGTTCCAAATAATAATGATGATGAAAACTTGTTTGAAGTTTGCGTGATGTACGAAGCTGTTTATTGCCCGGATGATTTTTCATGTTTTTTTTTCATTTCGTTTCAGCTCTTCCTGAGATAGGCGACTTTCGAGCTCATGACTTGTTCATGTTTACATCCAGACATAATGTAAATGCCATCAAGCGAGGTCTTGAATACTTTGTATTTTCACAAATTCTTGGATCAGTATGTATACCCATATTTATATATCTAAAGTAGCTTATAAGTACATATGATGAATAAATCTTATTTTAATTTATACTACAATAACTTTTAATTTGGAGGTTTAGGACCTCTGAAGAGAGGAAATCCAGAACTATTCCAAATATACCAACTCACTAAATTGAATTACAAATTAAAAAATCAAATCCTAAAATTAAAAATAATGAACTGATATGACATCTGTAATGTATGATCTCTGATAGTAAGGAGTATCCTTTTATTTAAACAAAATAATTTTAGGTAATTACTAGTACAATAACTTGAATACTAGTACAAAAAATGTTATCGAAAACATTATACATGATTTATATGTCATCGAGCACCAAAATTAAAACAAAAAAATGTAGTAATACAATAGATTTAGAACATTTTTCTTAATGTTCGTGCCACGGAAACGTGTTTGTTACCCGCGACAAAGGGAGTACCACCAAAGAGAACAAAAACAGATGATATCCTTTTTATACCTTAGATTCTGCTCCCCTGACCCCTTGTATCTAACTTCTAGATGTCCTTAGTGGAGCCATCTTAGGATTCTTAGCTGAACCAACAGAAAATTTATTTTTCTGTTTAAAAAAAATGAGGATTAGTCCAATAAAAAAACACACTTATCTTTCAAAATTACAAATATACTCTTGGTGTTTGTAATTAATTACAAATGCGAAATTATAAAAATCAAATTAAAAAAATGAGGGCATTTGTATATTAAAAAATAGTACAATTGTTGTTTTTTTGGTAATTAGACAAAAAACTTCACGAGTACCTTGAAACAAATTTCATTGGAAGACGAAAAAGGTCAATTAAGTATTTGAAGATCACCATGGCGAGTACTCCAGCAATTATATCGATAGAGATAAATATCATACGAGTAAGGAAGAGAAAAACGAAGCTTGAACCTTACACCTGTTTTTCCTGTTGCAGTATGCAACTATGCATGATGTAATTCTAAGATTATACAAATGCAGTAAAATTGATTTGTTTATATGAATTCCAGAAAAAGACCAATGAAAAATATAGCAACTGTAGCTCGATCTATCTATTCATTTTATTTTATTTTATTTGGGAATGGAATTGGGTCTGGGAGAAAAAACCCTTTTCATTCCGTGCCACGTCTTCCTCAAGTACTGCCTCCAACAATATGTCGGACCCCCTCAAGTCATCTGAAGAAAAACTCAAACCGCAGATAAGTTTAAAGGGTTTGGGATGAACATCGGAAACATGCAAAAACTGTAGGATGGTTCACCTTTTTTATTGGGCAACAATTTCGCAGTCTCGACTGAGATAGGCAGAACAACAAAATTTCCGAATTCATCCTTGAGCTCATTAAGAACCTCATCCATGGATTTCGCAGTTAAATGGGACTCGGCTAGGTTCGCATATGCAGTTGCTTGGCTGTGAATATCAGACAGTGGCGAAGTTCGTGGCGAATGGCTTCGAGCTGAGCCATTGTGTCTTGCAGTTCTTTATGCACCTGACAATAAAAAATTATTTCCCCATATCTTTCGTAATTCATATCCCCAAAAAACACAGTAAACTAGAACAATCGAATCAAGAAAAAATAAAATAAAATAAAAACCTGGCGAGCTTGTGATTGCTGCATAACGCTTTTGAATTGGCCACGAGCCAATTGAACATATCCGATTGCGCGTCCGGATAACCTTCCGGCTGTTCTAGCTATAACGGGAAGATCCTTTGGCCCTAATTTATGGCAATTTATATCATGCAAGTAGTTGTACCATGAGCATCCTACATGTAGGAACAAATATATAAATAATTTTTAACCTAATTTTTATTTGACTCTTTCTTTTTCTATCTCTTTCTCCTCACCTTTTTTCTCTCGTTTTTTTCTTTCTCACTCTTTCCAATTTTCTATTTTTATGAAGAATACAAAATTAGTATACTAAAATTCAACAAATCACTTGAAGAATTCAATTGTACAGTTGAAAACTAAATCCACAGTTTCAATTTTTATTTTGCATATTGATTATAAATTAATAAACTAATGATTACTCTCTATGACCTAATTTTTATGAAGATTTTATATAAAATGAATGAAAATTGGTTTATTTTGATATTGATTATAAATTAATAAACTAATGATTACTCTCTTTTCATGTGGTAATGACCTAATTTTTATGAAGATTTTATATAAAATGAATGAAGATTGCTTTATTTTGAAATGAATATCTAATTTTGATGAATTGTGATTTTTCAATATAAAACATGTGATGCATTAAGCTAGGACGATAAATATATTTTGGAATGATTATTTCTCTATTTGGGATGAAGATCTCATTTAAAATGAATGAGGATTTGACATTAAAGAAATAACCTCTATTTGTAATGAAGATCTCATTTAAAATGAATGATGGTTTTTAATGTTTCAAAAGTTGTGTACATTTATGAATGAATATTTTAAATATATATAATGAATTTTATAATTTCGTCAATGATTTTACATTAACAAAATGATATGAACATTTCAATTATAATGAATATTATAATTTGTCATATGATGATCTTACATTAACAAAATGATGATTTTATTTCGGTCAAAATGTATATTTTTTGCTTTGATATGTGTTGTTTGGATAGTGTTTACCGTTTAAAGTGATAGATGTTCAAAATTAAATAAATATTTTAATGATAAGTAACGAAGATTTTATTATGTCAAATGATTATTATATTAAGGGTAATTTTATTTGCACCCCAAAAATTGATAAGTTCACCTCATTACTTTATTCACGCCGCTATTAAAATTTGGAATCTTTATTTTTACTGTACAAAGCCCTCAATGTACCAAATATACCCTTTTATTATAACAAAAAGCTAAAATTACACATTCCAAAATAATAAATAACTAAATTAATAATAAAATCGTAAGAATACAAAAAACAAACACCAGATAAAAATAAGAACGAAAAAAATCTTAAAAAATTTATATTATATATATACATATAGCAGAATTTTATTAAGAAAAATAAAAAAATAAAAAATGATTTCAAAATAGTACAATTATTTATAAAAATTAATAATAAAATAGTAAAAAAAATCACCAATAATAATAAGAATGAAAAAAAAAATCTGACAAAATTTATATTATATATAGCAAAATTTTATTAAGAAAAATAAAAAAAAAGTGTTAAAAAAATTCAAAATAAATAAAGATTAAAAAAATGAAAAACGGAAAGAAAAAAAATACATTTAAAAAAACCTAAAAAATTAATATGAATAAATAACATACATTGTTTTATAAAAAATAAATAATACATACAGTAATTTATATTGAATACAATATGAATTAATATTTTAAATTGATACTCGTATTATTTATTAACATAAAATAATAAATAATTAATAAAATAAGAGCAATTTATTAACTACATTATTTAATATATTAATTATAAATAATTTTATTTAATTATACGTTATATTTAGTTTTGCGGTAGATTTACTAATTGAATAAATAAATATAATATTAAGGATATTTTAGACTTTTAAGTTAGTGATTTAAATATAAATATAAATATGGGGTGTACTTGGAAAATTTTGGGTGCAAATAAAATCACCCTTATATTAATAATTTAAAAATAACACAATCAGCAGTCGGAAGCTGACTTGTGCCGATAGGGATGGATGATTTCCAGTCTTGCTTGTCGGAAGCTGACTTGGTTACATTACCGACGGTGGGACCGTGGTATACGTGGCACAATCAGCAGGCTGGGGACCGGAAGTGGCGTCGACTTGATAGGGTGGTGGCTAACCCTTCTTGGCTGATTCATTGTGCGGATAGCATCTACCATACTCTTCCGTCCCGTACTTCGGACCATACTCCCATTCTTTTGAATCCAGTGACAGCTGGTCATGGATTCAAATCGTGGTTTCGATTTGATAATCACATTACGGAGATGGAGGATTTCCTTTCACGGACGAGGAGTGTTTGGGATCATCTGATTTATGGACTTCCGATGTACTCTGTTGTTCAGAAGCTGAGGCGTCTGAAGTGTGTGTTTAAGGAGATGCGTAAGAGACAGGGTCACCTCGGAGCGAATGTGACGAGAGCTAGGGAGTTTTTTCTCTCGGTACAGTCGTGTCTGAGCTCGGATCCAACTTTCGAGCCGCTTCTCATTTTGGATGGGATCTGTCGTCAGTTGTATACACGGGCAGTGGATATGGAGCAGACATACTTACGCCAGAGGGCGAAGACTTCTTGGCTTCGGGATGGAGATCAGTGTACGACCTTCTTCTTCAGGAGTATTGCGGTTAGACGGGCTCGATCTCGTATTCTTCAGGTCGAGACTGCTGCTGGGGAGCTAGTGCACGATTCCTCTCAGATTAGTAGTACGATCGTGACATTCTTCCAGGGACTTTTGGGTACCTCGAGCTACCCTGTGGTTGGTGATTTACGCCCTTTCGTGTCTAGGCGACTGACGGTTGAGATGGCTGAGCACATGGTCCGACCAGTGACAGAATCGGAGATACAGGATGTTCTGTTTGCTTTCGAGGATGATAGAGCCCCGGGGCCCGATGGTTACTCTTCGGCCTTCTTCAAACAAGCCTGGCCGGTGATTAAGTTTGAGTGTCTCGCGGCCATTTCGGATTTCTTCCGTACCGGCAAGCTTGTTCGAGCTGTGAACTCAACGATTCTTTCGCTTATACCGAAGGTTGCTGTCCCGAAGCATCCTAAGGAATTTCGCCCCATCTCGTGCTGCAATGTGATGTACAAGGTGATTGCGAAAATTATTTCAAATCGTATGAGTGACAGTATGGCATTTTTGGTGGACAGATCACAGACGGCTTTTGTCCCTGGCAGACGCATCGGGGATAATATCCTCCTTGCCCAGGAGATCATGCAGGGATACGGGAAAACGGGATTGCCAGCTAGATGTGTGCTGAAAGTCGATCTGATGAAGGCCTATGACACAGTTGAGTGGAGTTTTGTGAGGGCATCGTTGGAGACTATGGGATTCCACCAGGTGTTTATCGGTTGGATTATGGAGTGTCTATCTACTCCAGCGTATTCGGTGAACATTAATGGTTCAGCCGAGGGATATTTCAGAGGAGCCAGGGGATTGAGGCAAGGGGACCCGATGTCACCCTTTCTTTTTGTCCTTGTGATGGAAGTCCTACACGGGATTCTGGAGTGGCACATTCAGAATGAGCCGGAGTTTCAGTTCCACTGGAGATGTGAGAGGACCCGCACCTACATGCTGAGTTTTGCAGATGACCTGCTCCTCGCTTGCCATGCAGATCCTATCTCTATTGACACGCTCAAACGGGGAGTGCAACTTTTCTCAGTTTACTCGGGTCTACATGCGAATGTAGACAAGAGTAACATATATCTCTCTCGGACGGCACAGGAGGATGCGTTGGTTATGCAGACTGTGTTTGATTTTCCAGTCGGTACTCTTCCGGTGAGGTACTTGGGAGTCCCGTTGATCTCTTCTCAGTTGAGGATCAGAGATTGCACACCACTACTCCGGAAGATTGATGATAGACTGGGTTCATGGACCTCGCGATCCCTTTCGTATGCTGGGCGAGTCCAGCTGATTCGCTCGGTGCTCGGCACTCTTCATATATACTGGGCTAGTGTGTTCATACTCCCGCAGGGGGTCATTCAGGAGATTGAGAAGCGTCTGAGGAGATTTTTGTGGTATGGGACGGGTACTCGGGGGTATGCGAAGGTTCGATGGACAGATGTTTGCCGACCTGCCAGAGAGGGAGGATTAGGGATTCGGGACCTTACTGCTCAGAATCGGGCCCTTATGACTAGGCATATTTGGGCGATTCTGAGTCGAGATCCGGAGTCTGTTTGGGTTAGTTGGATTCAAGCGAATCGACTGAGGAGGCATTCGTTTTGGAGTGCGAAGAGTCCTAGGGCCTGCTCTTGGAGTTGGAGACAACTCCTAAAGCTTAGGCCTGATGTTCTATCGGCTATCCAGTTCCAGATTGGAGATGGGTCGCAGTTGTATCTGTGGAGGGACCCTTGGCACACCTTGGGTCGATTAGAGGAGGTGTGTCCGATGGGACCAAATTTGACTGGACTACAGATAGTCTCGCCTCTCAGCTCAGTTATTGTTGATGGGGAGTGGCAGTGGCCAGTTGACTTTGCTGAGGAGTTCGTTGGTCTTATGGAGTTGCTTCCGGCGATAGGTCAGGGGAGAGATATCTTACGGTGGAGGCTGCATAGGTCTGGGAGTTACACTTCTGCCTCAGCCTATTCACTTTTCCGCCCTGAGGGAGTCAGGGTTCCGTGGGCAGGTCTTCTTGGTGGACCTGGGTGTATACCGAGGCACTGTTTCATTCTTTGGCTTGCTATCCGTGGTCGTCTGCCGACGCGTGATAAGCCGTGGATTGGTCGGGGGGGTGATTCATGCGTTTTGTGTGGAGGAGAGAGTAGAGAGACGCATTCCCATCTTTTCTTTGAGTGCACTTTTTCACAGGATTGCTTGAGCAGTGCTGGGAGGGAAGTTACTGGGTTCATATGGCCACGTGGCAGTTGGGAGTGTGCTGTACTCCGTGCTGCTAGACGGTGGCGTGGGAAGCATTGGATATCATGTACCTATCGTGGTCTTCTCGCTGCCCTGATTTATTTTATATGGCAGGAGAGGAATACGCGTATCTGGGAAGCGCGCTCGGAGTCGGCAGAGAAGGTGGCTATCAGGGCTATATCCATTATGAGGGATCGGATCGCTTCGCTACGACTACCAGATTCACTTCAGGCGAGGGCTTTGAGGCGAGTGTGGCATATCGCGTGGTAGGAGTGTCATGTTTTTTTTTATTTTTGGAGTTGCTGAGAGCTAGCCTGTTAGCTCGCTTATGCGGTAGGATTTTCCTATGCGTTGTACTGTATCTCCAAAATTTTTTATTTTTTATTTTTTTATATATGATATTGACCGTTAACCAAAAATAACACATAATGAGGCACAATACAAATTATATTTCAAAAATCTTGAAAATGCGTCAATTTTTATCACGCTTGCACTTTCTGGACCTCTGCATAAACTCTAAAATATCTTTTTTAACAGATCTTCCACATGCATCAATCTGTCACCATAAGAAATTAAATTAAATAAATATTTGTAATGAAAAAAGAATGATTAAAAGCCTAATAATTTTAATAAAATATCATTTTCAATGTTGGATTGATTCTTACTACAGATTTTTCTAGATGACGAGGATATCATATATGATTATGATTTAGATCTGACTCGAACTTATAGCTTCCATCCGTCGGATCGACCTCGAATCGAAAGTGATCTAACCCAAACGAAAGCCGATCTTGGAATTGATTTGTTCTTCCAGGCGGGGATATGGACTACTGGCCAAATATTTCGAAGATCTAGGAGGCTTGTGTTCCTAAGTCGAACAAGAAATGACCGATTCCCACGACAGATCGACCACGTCGGTTACGAAGCCGCATATTGTTTTTGAGATCTAGGTTTAGAAATGGGCAGGTTATATTTTTATTTTTCTATTTATATTTTTAGATTTCTGTGTGCGGGCTTTTGTGTTTCAACGGGCTGAATGGGCCGAATGTACGATACATCATACATACGGTTGCACTATATAGTTACTCTTCCACGTACTGGACTAATAGCCCATGGGATGCCCTATCACCAATTTGTGTACCCTCACTTTGGGAGAGATATCCACCAAGAAAATAAATTTCATCTCTACTTTCACCATAATCCACATTATTGCCATGTACATCGATCAATTTATCATATACGGGCTCCTTTTCACAAGCTAACAAGATTCCACAAGGTTCTTCCGTACCTTCTTGATGATGCGGGACCAAGGATACGACTTCACGACGCGGCTCATGGGTAGCGGCTTGATGAAGTGGCTCATCATCCCAGTTCGGCTCGGGCTCGGCGGGCTCGGCATCACAGATCGGCTCGGCATCCCAAATAAAAACGGCGGGCTCGACGCCTCAAATTGGCTCGGCATCCCAGATTGAGTTGGAGTTCCAGATCGAGACTGATTCATCTTCCGAATCATCATATAGATCGGGTTCATCACCAAGGGTGCGTTCAAGCGCGGGGATTGGTCGACGTGGAGGTGACGATAGCTTGTTGGAAACAGCAAAGCGGAGCTCCTCGAGATCGACGGCGAGGGTTGCGATTTGGCGGCTTAAGGCGGCGACGTCGGCATCGCGACGGGCTGCCGCCTCAAC
Organism: Euphrasia confusa; assembly: GCA_954870475.1. NCBI lineage: Eukaryota > Viridiplantae > Streptophyta > Magnoliopsida > Lamiales > Orobanchaceae > Euphrasia > Euphrasia confusa. Next base: position 44,581 of record CATPAB010000258.1, read on the forward strand.
GGCGGATTCGCGAGCAGGCCGGGGACGGGGAGGCATCGTTCGGCTCTGATTACCAACTGACATATTGATTGGAGTTGTTACGTACTGCAAATTAGTTCCTCCCAATTTAAGAAACATCAAACTTTCTCCTCTTTCATAGCATGAAGGATACTATAATGTGCTACGTCATTAGTAGTCGGCGCGAGGGCAGCATCATGCGGGGCAAGGGCAATAACATCCGGATGCGGCATCGGAACAGCAATAGGAGGAAGCGACGCAGGGGTAGCGACAAGAGGAAGAAGCGACTCAATAGTGGCTTGATGAAGTGATGTGGATTAAGCCCAATAATTAATTAAGTTATTTATTTATCTTTTTAGTATAGCCCAATATGTTTAGGGTTTGAGTATTATATATGTTTAGTTAGCATCAGTATTTTCAGCAGTTGTTTTGATATGAAATAAAAAGGTTCTTCTGTTGAGGTTTTTATCAGGTTTCGGTATTCTTCGGAATCAAGAAAGTTTGATGTATTAATTCTCGGGTATTCTCAGAATCAACGAGATTTAATCTGTGTGTTTATTGCTTCCCTGCGTCAGTTGGTATCAGAGCCGGAACGATGCCTCCCCTTCGCCAGTATGCTCGCGAATCCGCCGTTGAGGCCGCAACCCGTCGTGACGCCGACGTCGCCGCCTTGAGTCGCCAAGTAACGGCCCTTACTCTTGAACTAGAAGAAATTCGACTTGCTCTTGTTGATGTTCTACCGAAAGCTCAACCCAAATCAATTCCCGTGTTTGAGTCCATCTTTGGTGATGAACATGATCTATATGATGATTCGAAAGACGAATCAGCCTCGATTTGGGATGACCGATCTGGGATGCCGAGCCCGTCGAGCCGATCTGGGATGCCGAGCCCGCTGAGTCGATCTGGGACGCTGAGCCCGCCGGGCCGATTTGGGTTGCCGGGCCGATTTGGGTTTCCGAGCCGATTTGGGACGCCGAGCTAGCCGAGCCGATTTGGGACGCCGAGCTAGCCGAGTCGATCTGTGACGACGAGCCACTTCATCTCGTCGCTGCCCCGACGCATCATCCCGATGACGTTGCCTTTGCCTCGCATGCTTCTTCCCTTGCCTCATGTCGTTCCCTTGTGGAATTTGGAGATCGACTAGCACTTCGTGATGACGTTCCTATAGTCGGCTATTCAATTGGAATGAATGCTGCAATTAGCTTTGGCAACTTGGGAGGGTCTACGTTTAATGACCAAGGACTTTGTGGTGATATTGCATTTCAATTACTTAAGCAGGAGGAGGACAATATCACTTTTGCCATACCCACACTTATGAACAGTCCATCTTTGCAGCTGTTCCTAGGCATGGAACTCAATCAAAAGGGGGCGCCTTGTCTTTGATCCCGACAACTTTGTGCTCGATCTTTCAGGTTCGCGGTCGAACCTCTCCTAGAGGGGGAGAATGATGTGGATTAAGCCCAATAATTAATTAAGTTATTTATTTATCTTTTTAGTATAGCCCAATATGTTTAGGGTTTGAGTATTATATATGTTTAGTTAGTATCAGTATTTTCAGCAGTCGTTTTTTAATATGAAATAAAAGAGTGTTTTCTCTTTGTTTATCAAATATCGGTATTCGAAAGAATCAACGATCTTTGATCGGTTAATTTAAAAAATAATTGTTTACCTTGCTTGTGCTCTCGACTCTCACTGTGCTATCTTGCGGAGGAGGTTTTGAAGATTCATTCTCCACTGCAATCCAGAAACGAAACCAACAAGTCGAGAAAGAAAAAACTTGAATGCATTTGAAGAACGATTTAGCGAGATCAGATACCATTTGGTGCAGGTGGTTGACCGGCGATATTATCGACCAGCCTCGTCGTCAAGGGGCCGGGGTTCATGAAAGAAATCGACCGGATTTCGTGGCGAATGGCTTCGAGCTGAGCCATTGTGTCTTGCAGTTCTTTATGCACCTGACAATAAAAAATTATTTCCCTATATCTTTCGTAATTCATATTCCCATAAAACACAGTAAACTATAACAATCGAATCAAGAAAAAATAAAATAAAATAAAAACCTGGCGAGCTTGTGATTGCTGCATAACGCTTTTGAATTGGCCACGAGCCAATTGAACATATCCGATTGCGCGTCCGGATAACCTTCCGGCTGTTCTAGCTATAACGGGAAGATCCTTTGGCCCTAATTTATTATTATTATTTTCCATTAATATTTTTTGCAGAATAGATACAGCCACATTTCATTTGGTTTAGAGAGAGAGAGAGAGTACCGATAAGAGCACCCGTAGCTCCTAAGAGGAGAAAAATCTCTCCATACGAAATCCCGAGCATTCTTCACCGGCGATTGAAGTTAATCTCCAATTGAATTTCTGGGTGTGTGAGAGAGAGAAGTGGGGGGAGAGTTTGGCGTTTTGGTTTTTTTAAGCGTAAATGTTAAAAAATGACAGCAAAACATCTCTTTTTTCACTATTAGAAAAGAAATATCATTTTTTTTTCACTAAATGACTTAAATACCTTTACTTTTATTTATTACCGATATTTTTCTTACTAGGTCGAATGATAATCCATATTAAGTTCAAGTTTATCGAATGCAATTTCATGTTTACCGAATTGTTAATGCTTGTCGAATCCTTTGTCGACTGTGGATATAATTAATATTTTTGTCGAATACATTTCTGCGTTCAATCATTTGTCGAATGCTATGAGTTGTGTGTCGATTGTCTTAAATCGATTGTCGAATCTTTTGTGTTGTGGGTCGAATGTGTGTCGCATGTGTTGAATGCGTGTCGAATGTGTTGAGTTGTGTGTCGAATTACGCAAATATTATTCAAATAAAAATTACGCCATAAATAAAGATTATTGGATAACCACATATTTGTTGCACTAACCAAATTTGGCTGGGATTTTGCTAATCTCGCAATCGCCAGTCTTGTTACCGCCAATCTTGCAACCGTGAGCACCGAAAATATTAACCATGTATTCAGTTGTATTAGTTCTGGTAAACACGAGAGCATTTCCATAAGATAATGAATGATCCTTGAAAAACTTAGGTCAGTCTATAGTAAAATAAAATTCTCCATCCTCTTTGATGAATTTGACGCCCCACGATTTGATCTTTTAGCGAGAAATTCTGATTGACCAAAGCCTTTGTGGTCGGCGCTAGGTCAGATGGAAGTTGAATTTTTTGAGCTTGGTCTTCATGAATTATGAAGCGGTAAATCTTTTCCATGTTTAAAACGTTTTAGCAAAGGAAGTAGAATGGTGGGTATGCATTAATCATGAACTTGTTTTTATAGAAAAAGAAAGTTGAATACTAGCTACCTATATGGGTAGATACAACAATCTCATTTATTAGGGTAAACCCTAACAATTTATTAATATGAATTTAAGGATATCCCACCAACACCAACTATATATTCAATGTAGTTTGACCTCTCCTGCCAATTGCCAATTATATTCAATGTAGTTAATTATGATTCGACAATGGTCAATTATGATTCGCCTAGGGTTAATTATGATTCGACTCGGTTTAGGTATGATTCGACAATGGTTAATTATTCTGAATCGCCTAGTGTGTAATTATGATTCGCATAGGGTTAGTTATGATTAGACACAGGTGAAGTAAGATTCGCCTAGGGTTAGTTATGATTCAACTCGGTTTAGGTATGATTCGGCAATGGTTAATTATTCTGATTCGACTAGTGTGTAATTATAATTCGCCTAGCGTTAGTTATGATTCGACACAAGTCAAGTATGATTCGCCTAGGGTTAGTTATAATTCGACTCGGTTTAGGTATGATTCGACAATGCTCAATTATGATTCGCCTAAACCCTCACCCATAAACCCTAAACCCTTAACCTTTAACCCTTAATGCTTAACCCTAAACCTTAACCTTAACCTTAAACCCTAAACCCTTAACCCTTAACCCATGACCAACACCAACACCAACACCAACTAATTCATATCAATTTATTACTATGAATTTAAGGCTATCCCACCAACACAAACTAATTCAATGCAACTTTGAATTACCCCCTGCGCTACCCGGACGACTGCGAGAGCCGCTACTCAATCGTTGTTCTGGAGGGCTGGAGGTTCTGGACAAGGGCAGCGCCCGCTGCCCTCGACTGACGACCGCTGGTCGCCCCCCCCCCCCCCCCCCCCCATCGGTCGCTACCCCTGTTCTTCGATCGTCTTCTCCGTCTTCTCCGGCGTGAATTGACCTTCACACTCAACAATCTCCCACTTGAAGCTAATTCGCATCCCCTATCATCTCTTCCCATTGCAGCCGCCTCCCCGGTCCTCATCCCAGAAGACCAACTAAAGTCGAACACAACTTCAACTTATCATACGGTACCACCTTTGTAAACATGTCGGCCGGATTCTTACTCCCAAGAATCTTCTCCAACACCAAAACGCCTTCCTCTAAGTTCGATCGAATGAGAAGTGATATCTCAGTTGGATATGCTTCTTTCAATGAACTTCCGGTGGTTATCAAACCACGATTGTTTGCCACTGCATCGTAAGCTAAACGCTTCAGAACGTTCCATACAGTACGGACATGCTTCTTTACCTGCAATACTTCTACCCGATAACATCGAGTAAGCTGGAAAATCACTAATTGTCCACAACAATGCAGCCCGAAGCACGAAATTTTGTTTTCTGGATATGTCATAGGATGCGACACCAGTTTCCCACAAGTTAAGCAATTCAGCTATCAACGGCTGTAGGAACACGTCAATTTTGTCCTTTGGGTTTTTCGGTCCTGGGATCAATACCGTTAAAAACATGTAATTGTCTTTCATGCACATATGCGGTGACAAATTGTAAGGTGTGACTATTAAGGGCCATGAAGAGTACTGTTGACCGAAACTTCCAAACGGTTGAAACCCATCGGTACATAAACCTAATCTGACATTTCGAGAATCAGCTGCGAAGTCTGGATATTCTTGGTTGAAATGCTTCCAAGCCATAGAATCTGATGGATGATGCATAATATCATCTTTGACAACATGTTCGGCATGCCACCTCATGTCCGCAGCTGTGGCATTAGATGCATACAAACGTTGCAGACGGGGCGTCAAAGGAAAATAATGCATTCTCTTGTACGGTATGCTTGTCTTCTTCCGTTTGTTATTGTTCGAGTTCACTGGTTTGAATCGCGGATGATCACAAATATTACAACTCTTTCTGTCACAGTCTTCGCTTCCCCATTATATCATACAGTTATTGATACACGTGTCAATTTTCTCAACCGGTAAACCCATGCCTCGAAGTAGTTGCTTGCTCTTGTAGAAGTTTTCAGTTACCAAGTTACATTTGGGCAACACTTCTTTGAACAAGGATTCGTATTGGTCGTAACTTTTCTCTGAGATGTGATTCTCGGACTTTATATTCATCGTTCGAGCAACAACAGACAACTTCGAATGAGTTTCACATCCTTCATACAATGGGCCATTCGCTGCTTTTAACATATCATAAAATCTTTGAGCCTCTGGATTGGGTGGTTCCTCAACTGTTTCAGACTGATTAAATAAAGGACCAGCAACATCACGGATCATATCGATGTATGGATTTGGATCGGCCGGAATGTTTCATTTGCTTGGAACAGGGATCACATTCTGATTCTGAACGTGTTCATAAAGATGGCCTTCGTCGTGGAATATCCATGTGTAATAACCCGGAACAAACCCATGCTTCAGCAGATGCCGCGTGATTGTCTCAGTGTCCAAGTAATTAATATTTCTACACCTCTTTCGACTACAAGGACATTTCAACTTATCACCGTCTTTCCATTCAGCATTTTTTCTTGCGAACTCAATGAATGACTCGATTCCATCCAAAAAATCTTTAGACAGATAGCAGCCAACCCTCCGTTTGTACATCCAATTACGATAAGAGTTCATTCTATAGAATTAAAACGATAATCTTTAAACAAAATAAACAATCATACACATTTAAGAAAGTATACTAAACAATCATACACATTTAAAAAAGTTAATGGGATTTTTACATGAATTCGACAGCACATATGTGTTGTAATTGCTTTATTGGTAAGGGTCCTATCCCATTCAAGAATGTGATATGATGTTTTTTGTTAGTTAGTGTCTCGAATGGACTTAAAAAATTTGGCAGCACTTCCCTACAGTTCTCTAAGTACACGTGTTTCAATGTACCCGAGAAAAGAGAAATAACTAATTAAATCTTAAAATAAGTCCATAATCGAAACACATATCAACTAACAAAGAACATCATAATCACATTTTCAAACTTTCCAAAAATGGGACAATTCAAGATTTAATATCGAATGGTAAGTTCGATATTAAATCTCAAACGGGTCTAAGCTCTTATAGATAATTAACATATCTCAACACATATTAAACACACATTACAAAATAACAACATACACATTAAATATACTCATTCCAATATTCCAATTTTTAAAAAATCCAAATATTTATAAAATCCAAATTTTCATATTTAATGTAAATTACTAAATAAATGAAATAAGTACACGTGTTTCATATTTTTCACTATGCACAATATTTTTATATTTAATGTAAATTACTAAATAAATCAAATAAATTATTTATATGTATTTTAAATATGGTCAGGTTTGTCAACTGGTGAATGCATGGTCACAGAACTCAAACATTTTCTTTAAACCACAAAATGCTTTTCTTATTATCAAAGTTAGTTGGGCTTTTAGTATTATTTTTCATTAATATTTTTTGCAGAATAGTTACAGCCACATTTCATTTGGTTTAGAGAGAGAGAGAGTACCGATAAGAGCCGCCGTAGCTCCTAAGAGGAGAAAAATCTCTCCATACGAAATCCCGAGCATTCTTCACCGGCGATTGAAGTTAATCTCCGATTGAATTTCTGGGTGTGTGAGAGAGAGAAGTGGGGGGAGATTTTGGCGTTTTTTTTTTTTAAGCGTAAATGTTAAAAAATAACAGCAAAACATATCTTTTTTCACTAGTAGAAAAAAAAAATATCATATTTTTTCACTAAATGACTAAAATACCTTTACTTTTATTTATTACCGATATTTTTCTTACTAGGTCAAATGATAATCCATATTAAGTTCAAGTTTATCGAATGCAATTTCATGTTTACCGAATTGTTAATGCTTGTCGAATCCTTTGTCGACTGCGGATATAATTAATATTTTTGTCGAATACAGTTCTGCGTTAAATCATTTGTCGAATGCTATGAGTTGTGTGTCGATTGTCTTAAATCGATTGTCGAATCTTTTGTGTTGTGGGTCGAATGTGTGTCGCATGTGTTGAATGCGTGTCGAATGTGTTGAGTTGTGTGTCGAATTACGCAAATATTATTCAAATAAAAATTACGCCATAAATAAAGATTACATTACGCCATAAATAAATATTATTGGATAACCACATCTTTGTTGCACTAACCAAATTTGGCTGGGATTTTGCTAATCTCGCAATCGCCAGTCTCGGAACCGCCAATCTTGCAACCGTGAGCACCGAAAATATTAACCATGTATTCAGTTGTATCAGTTCTGGTAAACACGAGAGCATTTCCATAAGATAATGAATGATCCTTGAAAAACTTAGGCCAGTCTATAGTAAAATAAAATTCTCCATCCTCTTTGATGAATTTGACGCCCCACGATTTGATCTTTTAGCGAGAAATTCTGATTGACCAAAGCCTTTGTGGTCGGCGCTAGGCCAGATGGAAGTTGAATTTTTTGAGCTTGGTCTTCATGAATTATGAAGCGGTAAATCTTTTCCAAGTTTAAAACGTTTTAGCAAAGGAAGTAGAATGGTGGGTATGCATTAATCATGAACTTGTTTTTATAGACAAAGAAAGTTGAAAACTAGCTACCTATATGGGTAGATACAACAATCTCATTTATTAGGGTAAACCCTAACAATTTATTAATATGAATTTAAGGCTATCCCACCAACACCAACTATATATTCAATGTAGTTTGACCTCTCCTGCCAATTGCCAATTATATTCAATGTAGTTAATTATGATTCGACAATGGTCAATTATGATTCGCCTAGGGTTAATTATGATTCGACTCGGTTTAGGTATGATTCGACAATGGTTAATTATTCTGAATCGCCTAGTGTGTAATTATGATTCGCATAGGGTTAGTTATGATTCGACACAGGTGAAGTAAGATTCGCCTAGGCTTAGTTATTATTCGACTCGGTTTAGGTATGATTCGACAATGGTTAATTATTCTGATTCGACTAGTGTGTAATTATAATTCGCCTAGCGTTAGTTATGATTCGACACAAGTCAAGTATGATTCGCCTAGGGTTAGTTATAATTCGACTCGGTTTAGGTATGATTCGACAATGCTCAATTATGATTCGCCTACCTCAACCATAAAACCTAAACCCTTAACCCTTAATGCTTAACCCCAAACCCTAACCTTAACCTTAAACCCTAAACCCTTAACCCTTAACCCTTGACCAACACCAACACCAACTAATTCATATCAATTTATTACTATGAATTTAAGGCTATCCCACCAACACAAACTAATTCAATGCAACTTTGAATTACCCCCTGCGCTACCCGGACGAATGCGAGAGCCGCTACTCAATCGTTGTTCTAGAGGGCTGGAGGTTCTGGACAAGGGCAGCGCCCGCTGCCCTCGACTGACGACCGATGGTCGCCCCCATCGGTCGCTACCCCTGTTCTTCGATCGTCTTCTCCGTCCTCTCCGGCGTGAATTGACCTTCACACTCAACAATCTCCCACTTGAAGCTAATTCGCAGCCCCTATCATCTCTTCCCATTGCAGCCGCCTCCCCGGTCCTCATCCCAAAAGAACAACTAAAGTCGAACACAACTTCAACTTATCATACGGTACCACCTTTGTAAACATGTCGGCCGAATTCTTACTCCCAAGAATCTTCTCCAACACCAAAACGCCTTCCTCTAAGGTCGATCGAATGAAGTGATATCTCAGTTGGATATGCTTCTTTCAAGCATGGTACAACGAATTCTTTTCCAAGTGAATGGCGCTCTGGTTGTCGCAATACAAGACACTCCCTGAGTGGTCTTGTCTCAACTCCCGCAGAAATGTCTGTAGCCACATCATCTCCTTCGCGGCTTCCGTCACAGCAACGTACTCCGCCAATGCCACGATCTTCTGCAACCTCAAAACCCAACATATCGCGGTTTCCCCGAAAGTGTACACGTACCCAGTAGTACTCTTTCTACTATCCACATCACCTCCGTTATCAGCGTCCACGAACCCGAGTAAACCCACGTTTGATTTCCAGAGCCTCAGAGCATGATAAGAAGTCCCTCTCAAGTATCGAAAGATCCACTTCACGGCTTCCCAATGTTGCTTCCCCGGATTACTCATAAACTGGTTGACCACTCCCACTGCATGGGCAATGTTATGCTTCGTGCACAACATGGCATACATAAGACTCCCAATCGCAGAGGCGTAAGGGACCTTATCCAAATGCTCCAGCTCCTCCTCGCTCACCGGCGAGTCCTCCTTTGACAAACGGAAGTGACTAGCCAAAGGAGTGCCAACAGGTTTCGCATCCTTCATGCTAAAACTCGCCAAGACCCTTTCCACCTTTTCCAGCCATTTATTGACTTAACTCTCTTAAATCTACTCGATTTAGTAAAACACAAAAAACATAGTTGTGAACATAAAATTTTTAGGCACGATCTTCTAACTGGGACAATTTATAATTAAAACCCTAATATTTCTTGAATTTCTATCTTTTAGTATTCTGCTTCGATTCACAAACTTAAGCTAATTATTTTTCTCTGAATCGAATTCAACAACAGATCTGGAAAATTTTAGATGATTCAACCATTGATTCGTACAGAAACAAGAAAATCCCCAATTCAGCGTAAACCTAAACCTAGCAAAGCGAACACATTCAACCGAATCGTAGAGGAAAAGAGGGGCGTACCTAAGGAACTGCATAACACCGTATAGGAGGCGACGCGTCAAGCTCAATTTTTCGAGGTGAGATCCTGTTTAGTGAGTGACGCTTTGCTTTTCGGAGATGTAAATTTATTGGAGATAGGATTTTGAATCTGGACAGGAATTTTGGCGGTCGCGTTTCGGTGGGAAATAAAAGGCTCGAAAATTTTTCACGTCTTTACCCTATTTTAAACGGTTTGGATATCCGAACCCGAATACCCGATACCAAAAAATTAGAGGCCCAATATATATTCATAAACCCAATAGATTCAGGCCCGTAATCAACAACCCAAAAACTGGAATCGGCGATTTCAGAAAACTTGTAAGTTCACTCCTCTCCTGTAATTGCTGCGTGATTTTGATTGCTTGATGCTTTTATTTTTATTTTTAAATGTGAAAATTGAAATATAACCCTAAATCGGAAACCTGATTTCTTCATCATAATAGTTTCTGCGAAACGTACGAGATATCGTTTGAATGAGAAATCACCTTCATCTTACTTTTTTTTTTCTGCGTGATATCATTTGAATTATAAATTACCTGCATTGGGTGTTATTGATAGTGCAGAAATTTGAAGGAAATATACGGATTGGAGAAAATGGCGCTAGGGCTAATATTGGGAATTGGGAGAGCGTTTAGAAGGAAGCGGACGTCGTCGCTCGACATCCTGACATCGAAGAATAGCCCTCGGGGATTTTACAAGGGCAAGAATTGCAAGCCCACTGGTTTTCATACTCGTAAAGGTACTTACTTCCATTCATGTTGTTGATCTGTTTAAATTTGTTCGGGACTTGTTGAAACGATCAAGGAAGTAGATGCCTTGTTTCAAATGGTTTGTAATCAAATCATTTTTATATCTCAATTCGTCATGGAATTGATGAATATGCTTGTTAGGAATTTTCCATGATAATTAAGAAAGAAAACCAGTCATTATCGGTTTAGAAAAAAATTTGTTTCTCAGTGTGTTTGATGTGGAACTTTTGATGTAGTCTTGTAGTTAAAGGGTGGTGATAACTTTATTCATTGCTGATGTTTTACTATTTTTCCTGAAGACCAATTTAATGTTTGATAATTGTATTCTAAGCCCCGTATAAACTATCTCATTGTTTTCACGATGGTCTGAATGTTTGTCTGCAGGTGGTTACGTAGTAGTGCCCGAAAAGCTGCCAAACTATGTCGTGCCAGATTTGACTGGCTTCAAGGTATCCATATTCAATACGTTGCAACTTGCAATTTGCAATTTTATTATTTTGGGTTGTCGTAATGGTTGTGATACAAGTTTTTGTATATGATATCGCGTGTATTATTTAATTTTATTTGCCAGAAACCTTTTTTATGCTAGCCTCGAGCATATAGGAAATTGCTGGCGACTTACTGACAAGATCCGAATATATGTTTGTTCTTGGTTTTTCAGCTAAAGGCGTATGTGTCTCAGTGTGCCCCGGAAGCTGCTGCTGGCTCAACTCAATGATGTGGGCTTGGTCCGTGTACAGAAAATATATTCGGATTATAACAGTTTGAAGTATGCACTTGGAATATCTCTCTTCTGTACAACAACCTCTCTGTATTTGGCCTGTGTGGGTAGATTCCATAGGATTTACTCCTGCCATAAATATTTCTACTTACATTCGCAACGAACGTTATCGTTGGTTGTGGTTTTTGCACATTTGCATTATTATGTAATCGCCTTATTGAATAATTTTTGAGCTTTAGTTGCATCTAGGTTTGTATTATGCGAAATCCAAGGTTTCAACTTTCACGGTAGTTCTGTGTTATGGATACAATAATATTAGTTTTTTTTCTTGTACAAGGTTGTGTTTTTCCTCATACAAGACTGTTTTTTGAAATGAAGAACACGGGAATTTACACCCATCCAAAGTCGAGCTGAGCACGAGCGTACCATCTTCCACTCTCAGAAAATGAGCAAAGTTTAGTCGAACGAACATAATTATTTTAATTGTTTTCAACCATGTTCTCAACTCGATCCGTCCGACGTCTCCGGTGAGATTGCTAATCCTATTGAAATCAGATTCGATTTTTCCTTCCGTAATCCTGCAATTGATTATCGTATCTCCTTTTGGTTAGTAATTGTCGGAGCTTACTGTATCGACAATGGCGAACAAACCTCAGATCCGCACCAACAACTCTGCGATCATAGCCATGATAGCCAACGAGGTATTTTCCTTTTCCTTTTGTTTTTTTTTCTCTCGATTTATATTCTTTTTCTTCAAGTTCTTATGAACAAGTTTTAGGGTTGTGGTTGATTATAGATTGAGTTGCATAGTGAACGATTTTCAAAATTATTTGGAAAATATAAAGAATTTGATATGAATTGCAAAGCTAATGATATCGTTTCGTATCGATTTTTGGTGTGTACTTCACTCATGATAACACCCTTATTCATGTAGGACACTATCACCGGGTTTTTGCTAGCTGGAGTCGGTAATGTTGATTTGAGGAGGAAAACGAATTACCTCATCGTTGACTCGAGTATGCTTTGGTCCCTGTTTAATCTTTTAAATGTTTTTTACGCTGTCTTTTGACACACTTTTTTACCCTGTTAAACCCCCCAAATTTCTGGCTGAAAATATCCTTTATTATCATTCAACACTTTTTTTTTTGCTTATGAAGTAGGGTTACCACGAACGAGACAGTAAAATCTCAACATATGTTTTTTTGTGATTTTGAAAGTTGTCTCTTTTACTGATCAACTTTGATTTTGAAGACATCTATAGTTTTCTTTGTTTTTATAATATTATGATTGGTTTTTAAAAATCTCTTATCTTTAAATCATGTGCACATTAAGTTCTTCTCTACGCTTCGAGAATCGTCCATGGTGAGGTCCTTGAGCTGGACGATGGAAGGGTGGTAAGGGAGGGAGTCGAGGATGTTGATCTCTCGTTCGGTGGTTTCGGAGAGACCATATAACTCCTCTTTCACGGCAACGATCTGCCCGGTTCTCTGCTCGTGGGTCCGTACGATCCGCGACTGATCACGTTCAGGATGTCGTAAGTGGTGGAGCTTGTGCTCAAAACAGGATGAGACGGTCGGCGGGTGTCCACCGGAAACGGAACCGGAAACTGACGAAGACCAACCGTCGCCATGGGAGTCGATGTATACTATCGATATGCAAGGAAATATTATTATGATGAGGAGATTAAATATGGAAAGATATTTATATCAGTAAAATATTACTCCCTCCGTCCCGCGAATGTTTGCCAACCTGGTCAACTGTTCTTTTGTTTGACCGTCGATTACTTATAATAAAAAATATATAAAAATTATTAAAAAATACTAAAATAAAATTTATATGATAAATTTTATTTTAGTATTTTTTTATAATTTTTATATATTCTTTATTATAAGTAATTGACGGTCAAATAATAGAACCGTTGACCAAGTTGGCAAACAGTCGCGGGACGGAGGGAGTACCATATATATTCGTTTAGGTTTAGGTTTGGGTGAAATTTTGTTTTACGTCTCTAATTCAAATAGAAAAAAATTATATAATATCGGTATTTAGAAAAACGAGTAACTTATACAGAGTATAAGTAGTAAACATTTTTAGTTGATAAGATTAAATTATCCTTTAATTGTTGCACTTTTTAAATCATCCACATTGACTTTTAACTATTCATAATGGGTGTATTACTTTTTTATTTATAATTTTTTTATTTTGTCTTTGATATAAATTATATTTAGTATAAATACTTACAAAATATTAAAATAAATTATATAAGTATGATTCACATTATACATTACATATAAACATCACAAAAGTAATTGAGAGCTTTAAAATAAAATAAAATATATTTAAATTACATTATGATGTTGTGCTATTTTTTTATTTAATAAAAATTTGATTTTATTTAATATTATAATATTTAAATGGCATTTATAAACTGAAAATAATAATAGAATAAATATATCATCATTAATTAATATTGAATACAATAGTAATGAATCATTAAAATTATAAATTTATATTATTTTTATTTTATTTTTGACTTTTTCTTTCGAATATTTATGGATAATTATAATTACCAACACAAAGTTTGAGCATTTTTACACTTTGTAACCTAATCGGAAAATTGTTGAGATTACAACTCGAAGTATTGTGTTTATACACTTTGCAACTCGAGACAAATTAAATATTTTTTAGAATATTTTGTTTTTAAGGGTAAAATAGTAAATAAACATTGAAATAAATAATAGAAACAAATAAAATTTAACATTAAATTGAAATTATTTTGTGTTGATTTTACTTTTAATTTTAACTTTATTTTTTTAATGTGATTGGTGTGCAATTATATTAATTTACTTTTAATTTATGGTGATTATGTAAAAAAAAAAATTATGTGTGAAAATATTATGTTTTGATCTCCGACGAGTTGCAAAGTGTATACACACAATACTTCGGGTTATAATCGTCAACAATTGTTGGATGCAAACACAATACTTTATTGAAAAAAAAAATTAAATTAAATTTATTTTGTGTTAATTTTAATTTTAATTTGATTCATTTTTATTTTTACTTCAAGTGATATATCAATCATTGGTTGCACACACAATATACATTGGGGTGTGATTGTGTGTGAAGTTTATATTAATTTATTTTAAATTTACGGTGATTATGTACACTAAACTAAATGGAACGATTTGATCTGAACTGAAGTAAACTCAATTGAATTTTTTACAAAATTAATACTAAATTTTCTAAATCGTCAAATTTTTTTTTTCAAATTAATAATAATATTCTATTACTAACTAGACTGTATATTAAAATTATTGATTCAAATTATTTTTTATTTATTTAATTTAATTTATTTTGAAATGTAAAATTATTGATTCAAATTATTTTTTATTTATTTTAATTTAATTTATTTTGAAACGAAATTTATTGAATTTAAACGATAACTAAACTGAAATTAAGTAAAAAAGAACTGGTCCTAAAAGAACAAGTCATTAATCTCCGAATGTGTAAATCAAATCTGATTCGATAAAAGATGAACCAATTGAAGATTTATCAACAATATTTATTAATGAATTTTTTATTTTTTGATTGCGTGAGAGGGAAATACGAAAGATCTTGTTGTTTCTTCAAGAAATTTTCATGATTCGACCTTAGATGAAGTTTTGACCATTTTTTAGAGAAAAAAGAATGAACCGATTGACGAGACATTGTAGTGCGTCAAAAATAAAATAAAAATAACCGAACTAATTGCCGTAGTAACTTGCCCGAGTCGATCTCACGAAAAACACTACTATCGGCTTACTATATGTGTTTATGTGTTCGCAAAAGAAAAGGAAGAGAAATTTATAGCATAATGCATTGTTGGTTTGGTTTTGTTTATAAACTAAGTTCTAATTTATCAAAGTAAAAACACATAAAATAAAGCAAGCAATAATAATAATGAGTTTCAAAGAAAAGAAAAGGACTAGAGGTCGGGATCCTCAATTCTCAACTTCAGAATTAAATTTTAATTTTCAAAATTACATTAGCACGTCTGTTGCCGGTTGGTACTAATGCGGTTCGATAATCTAAAACACGGGATTGCCTGACAGCCTCAAACGTGAACTTTAAATCAAAATAGTATTTTATCGAACACCTTGTGGGCGAACTAAAACACAATTCCAAAGTAAAAAATTAACTCACCCTAACCCTAGTATATGATTTAGCTACACATGTTGAAAAGTGAGACACAAATATTAATTGAAGAATTCATATCCAAGCAATCAATCGAAATAATCAAACAATAAACATTGAAGAAAAAAATAAGAGAAAGTAGAACTTACTAATACTTAAAGTGATGAAAACCGGAATCAGTGGACCCCTTTGGCAATAATTAAAAAAAAAATTAATTAGAATAAAATAAAAAAGTAAATTAATAAATATAAAATACAATTATTTACCCTAAATAAAAAATTATACTCAATTTACTTAAAAATAAATAAAACTAAAGAATACAAAGTGACTGAAAAGTTTTTTTTCTTTCACTCACACTATCGTCCTCATCGTCTCATTCTATGAAACCCTAAATTTTCACTTACCATGTTCGATTTTGGTTCGATTCAATTGTTATTTTATTTAATGGAACTTTGAAAAATTGGTTCGATTTTGAATGATTAAATTGATTTAGGGTTGTGATTTGTTTTGATTTAATTGTTGTTTTTGCTGTTGGTTTGAGATAGAGGTATTGAGTTCTTATTGAATTTTATGGGTTATGTTTTTTTATGATAGCTATAGTCTCATGGTATTTGAATTTTTATGACAGATTCATGTATAAGTTTGTTATTCGAAATAAAAAGTTATCGGACTCGAGTACATTATTCCTACCGAATCTCCGAATGTTGAATCTTCTACTGTTGAGAGGATTGTTGAATCTTCGAGTGTTGATAATGCCCCGAAAAATGCATGTGCTTAAAGGAATTGAATATGCTACTCATACTAACAGATGCATCTTTTTTTCTAGGCATCCTCCTATAAAAACTCCAAAGTTAAGCGTGTTGGCTCTGGGTAACTCTAGGATGGGTGACCCCCTGAGAAGTCTCCCGGGTGTGCACGAGTGAGGACAAAGTGCGCTGGAAAAGACAAGTGTTGGTACAGTGGGGTCATGATATCACTCCCGAAGGCAGTCATTGGTAACCGAGCCGGCCCATTAGGGTCGGGCTTCGACCCCTCAACAGGCCGGGTCGTTACAATATAAAACCAAACCAATTGTTTGGTTTGTTATATCGAGAAAGACGTCTTCAAAAGTATTGATAATGAATTTATTATCCAACATTTTCAGAATATGAAACTCGAAGATTGGATCGGACTTGCCTTATTTACATCCATAAATAATACAATGACAATATTATTGTATACTTTTGTAGACATAAACTCTATTATAGTCTTTAAAAAAAATTTGGACCTCCCTTTTTAATTTCTCTGGCTCCGCCACTGTTTATATAGGTTCGGCTCTCAAAACTTTGGTCAACGTACGTATTAAAAAATTTGCCAGCGGAACCCTAGCAAGCTGCTAGATCCTAGCAAGGCGCTAGGTCTTCAGTCATAGGAAAAGTGCGTACACTGCCTCTCTGTTGCTAGGATTTAGTGCGCTGCTAGGGGCCTAGCGAGGCGCTACATCCTAGCGAGGCACTAAATCCTAGCGAGGCGCTAGGTCTCCAGTGTGACATTTTCTTTCGTCTTGACTCGTTTTCTCGTTCTTTTCGCTCTAATCACGTTCTCAAGCCTGCACAGTACACAAAACATCAAAACACACCGAAACCAAGAGGATGACACACATAAACCACTAAAAACCACACAACTCACACAAAAAGAATACAAGAAAAACGACACAAAAACGTATAAATCACCGATCTTATAGGATTCACAAGCAACTAAGTGCAAAATAAAGAAAGTTATATACACGAAAAATGAGCAAACCTGATTTTTTTTTTATAATAATATAATAATCTTTTTTATACATTTTTGTATAAATAATGAATAATATTTAATTATTATTTTGTGTTAATTTTAATTTTAATTTGATTCATTTTTATTTTTACTTCAAGTGATATATCAATCATTGGTTGCACACACAATATACATTGGGGTGTGATTGTGTGTGAAGTTTATATTAATTTATTTTAAATTTACGGTGATTATGTACACTAAACTAAATGGAACAATTTGATCTGAACTGAAGTAAACTCAATTGATTTTTTTATAAAAATAATACTAAATTTTCAAAATTGTCAAATATTTTTTTTCAAATTAATAATAATATTCTATTACTAACTAGATTGTAAACTAAAATTATTGATTCAAATTATTTTTTATTTATTTTAATTTAATTTATTTTGAAACGTAAAATTATTGATTCAAATTATTTTTTATTTATTTTAATTTAATTTATTTTGAAACGAAATTTATTGAATTGAAACGATAACAAAACTGAAATTAAGTAAAAAGGAACTGGTCCTAAAAGAACAAGTCATTAATCTCCGAATGTGTAAATCAAATCTGATACGATAAAAGATGAACCAATTGAAAATTCATCAACAATATTTATTAATGAATTTTTTATTTTTTGATTGCGTGAGAGGGAAATACGAAAGATCTTGTTGTTTCTTCAAGAAATTTTCATGATTCGACCTTAGATGAAGTTTTGACCATTTTTTAGAGAAAAGAATGAACCGATTGACAAGACGTTGTAGTGCGTCAAAAATAAAATAAAAATAACCGAACTAATTGCCGTAGTAACTTGCCCGAGTCGATCTCACGAAAAACACTACTATCGGCTTAGTATATGTGTTTATGTGTTCGCAAAAGAAAAGGAAGAGAAGTTTATAGCATATTATTGTATACTTTTGTAGACATAAACTCTATTATAGTCATTAAAAAAAATTTGGAACTCCCTTTTTAATTTCTCTGGCTCCGCCACTGTTTATATAGGTTCAGCTCTCAAAACTTTGGTCAACGTACGTACTAAAAAATTTGCCAGCGGAACCCTAACAAGCTGCTAGATCCTAGCAAGGCGCTAGGTCTTCAGTCATAGGAAAAGTGCGTACACTGCCTCTCTGTTGCTAGGATTTAGTGCGCTGCTAGGGGCCTAGCGAGGCGCTACATCCTAGCGAGGCGCTAGGTCTCCAGTGTGACATTTTCTTTCGTCTTGACTCGTTTTCTCGTTCTTTTCGCTCTAATCACGTTCTCAAGCCTGCACAGTACACAAAACATCAAAACACACCGAAACCAAGAGGATGACACACATAAACCACTAAAAACCACACAACTCACACAAAAAGAATACAAGAAAAACGACACAAAAACGTATAAATCACCGGTCTTATAGGATTCACAAGCAACTAAGTGCAAAATAAAGAAAGTTATAAATCACCGACCTTATAGGATTCACAAGCAACTAAGTCCAAAATAAAGAAAGTTATATACACGAAAAATGAGCAAACTTGATTTTTTTTATAATAATATAATAATCTTTTTTATAAATTTTTGTATAAATAATGAATAATATTTAATTATAAGATAAATGGTATATTTGAAATTATTTTTATCATAATTCTTTAATTTTCTATGTTTTAAATTTAGTTTGAAATGATGTAAACGGATTAAAACAATTGAATTAATTAACTTCTCCTCCTTGAATCAATTCTATATTTTAAATTAATTAATATTTTATTTTAATGTCTAGACACATGTGATGGGAGGTATCTAACAGTTTGTTTAATGCAAATTTAATACTCTATTAGTAGAAATTGCCACACTTGTTTTTTTTAATTATTAATGAGGTGTTTTTTTTTATTATAAATGAGGTGTGACAACTAGAGGCAGAAATAGTACTCAATATGTCTTGTAAAAATTTCAAATTATTATTAAGTTTGATAAAACTAAAAAAAAATTAAGTATATTTTTATTAATATTTCTCTTAGTTGAAAAAAATGTTAAATAATAATTTTAAAATAAAATTAATTGATACTAAACTCTCTCAACTATATGCATATTTTTTTTTTTGGACCTCTCAAGTCCTAACTAAGTATTCACACTTTTAAAAAAGAAATAATTATTTTACTTTTATACCTTAACATTTTATTTTATTCCTACTTTTTTCTACATATTTTTTTAAGCTTACTTACAATTATTTTACTTTTTAATTTAAACATACATTATTTTTAATTTTTATTTTTTAATTAAAAAAATAACATTTTTTTTAATATACGTTTCATGAATTTTTGTATATATAGTTGAGACATAATTAGTAGTAAAATTGAAAAAAATGAAAAAAAGGCTATAATGAAAAAAAATGTAACAAAGTATATATAATTAAATTCCCAAATTGAGAAAATCAAAATTGGAAAAAAAATATTTTTTAAACAAAATTGTTAAAAGTACTGTAGGTAAAAACACAATTTATGTTTCCAGTGTAATTAAGACAATAAATAAGATAAATACAAATTAAGACGTCATTAATTTATAATTAGTCGAAAATGATTTAAAAAAAGCGGAGCGCCAATCTTAATTCCCACCCCTTATTTTCTCCCCCCAAACCAAAACCCTATTTTCAATCTCCCTAATCCATTTTTTCCCACTGAACTCAATCTCGGCTGTTTTGGCTCCACAAACGCCAGATGCAGGGCCACCTACCCCACCCCGCCACACCCATCTACAACTGCAGCCGCTGTGGCCAGCCGAAGAAGGGCCACGTCTGCCCTCTCCCTACCAACGAGGAAGAAGGCCCGTCCGCCGCCACTCCACTATCCACGCCCGCCGCCGCCGATTCGTCCGTCCTGACCGCGTTCAGCTCGGTCGCGTCGCCGCCATCGGTGGCTCGACCTGCGGCGCCGCCGGGCTCTCTCGTTCGAAGATCTCTGCGTGGCTGAGTCGATCGATGAGCTGGACGAGCAGAGGATTGTTCTGGAGAAGGATCCGGATCTGGACGTGTCGGGCGTGTTGCCGGATTTGTCGGATCCGTGTTGCAGAAATGCCCTGGTCTATTAAGACTATCTCTTAGAGTGGAAAGGTTAGGGTTTCAAGAATTGGTGGTAGATCTATGGTCTTGATTAGGGGATCGAATTAACCGGAAATTTTTATTTTCCAGTGACGTTGATGCAACAATGCTTGCCTGTATTGCCTTCTCCTGCCCTAATTTACAGTCTCTGGAGATACTTACATTTGATCCCTCGATCAATTGGATATCTGGGTAGAAACTTAAACTCTCCTACATAGATTTGATCTTTATTTTTCTTTCTGATAGAAGTATTGTTTGTATCGTCAAAATGCTGTAAATTGTAATTTTAAAATAATTTGTTATAATTGATTGGACAATGTGATCCACTTGTGATATTCTTGTATAGGTTTGAAACATTTTTTTACATTTCTTGATAGATTGTAAATCAGTGCTAAAATCTTCACGTGCTTAATTGACGGTCCCACAAGTTTGATCTAAAATCTTCACGTGCTTAATTGACGGTCCCTCCAAACTATTACAATTTTGAATGCCACTATTTCCCTACAGTTTGATACACCTATAATATTCCCTTTTTAATGATAATGCCATAGATTTGTTCTTGAATTGAGACTAACCCCTGCTTATCTAATCATTTAGGGACGAATTGAGCCGTTTTATTGCTGATAAAAGGTACCTAACCAATCTCAAGATGGAAGGCTGCTCAAACCTTAGTGGTTTTATATTTTCTTCAACTAGTCTCTCTACTCTCTGGCTTTCGGATCTCCACTCCCTTACTAAAATGGTAAGTACCCGCAATCTTCACTGCTGTTATTGGCCACATGTGCCCTAAGTACCATCTATTTGATTTCTTGTATATTATAACGTGCAGGTTTTTAACTGCCCTAATTTGAAGGAAATATCATTGTCATTTTCTCACCAAGAAAATGACAGCACTGATCTTACCGCTGCAATGTGTTCTCTGGGAAGAAGCTGCACAAAGCTTCAGAACATCCATATTTCTTCGGTATCTCTCTCACATGATGCAGTGTTAGCTCTCTTAGCTTCTAATTTGAGGTTGTTATTTTATTTTCCCATTTTCTTGTGTGCGCGTGTTTGTGTTGGACTTGGTTTGCAAATTGAAAATGTTTCTGCTTTAGTCAACTGAAAATTTTAATCTGTTTTGTGTAATTTAGGGGACTGCGAATGATTTCTCTCGTTCTTGGATTGGAGATTACTGATGCATCAGCTGCAGCTATTGCTTCAAGTTTCCCTAAGTTGGAATTGCTTGATCTTAGTGGGTACGTATTGTTGATTCTTGGGGGCCCTATACCACAAAGTCATAACCTCGGGGGTATACAGGCCCCCCGCATCCCAGTCCCTCCTCCTGTCCAAGCACCTAGACAACCCGAAGTCGCATATCTTTAACCGGCTGTTGGATTCATCGATGAGGATGTTGGAGGGCTTGAGGTCTCGATGCATGACTCGATTCTCGTGGAGAAAAGCCACGCCCTCTAAGAGCTGTTTCGCGATGTACTTGGCCTCGATTTCGGAGAAAGGTTTGTTCTTCCTCGACTCCATGAGGCGGTGGATGTCGTAGTCCATGTATTCCATGACGACGAAAACGCGTCGGGAATCGTCCATGGTGAGGTCCTTGAGCTGGACGATGGAAGGGTGGAAGGGGAGAGAGTCGAGGATGTTGATCTCCCTTTCCGTGGATTTTGAGAGACCAGATAACTCCTCTTTCACCGCCACCATCTGCCCGGTTCTCTGCTCGCGGGCTCGGTACACTTTTCCGTACGATCCGCGGCTGATCACGTTCCGGAGTTCGTAGGTGGTGGTGCTACTACTCAAAA
Source organism: Euphrasia confusa (assembly GCA_954870475.1). Classification (NCBI taxonomy): domain Eukaryota; kingdom Viridiplantae; phylum Streptophyta; class Magnoliopsida; order Lamiales; family Orobanchaceae; genus Euphrasia; species Euphrasia confusa. The sequence continues at coordinate 66,825 of CATPAB010000258.1, forward strand.
CAGGATGAGACGGCCGGCGGTGGTTGTCCACCGGAAATCGTTAAATCTTCAAACGGAAAATGCTTGGACGTCTCGCTTCGCAACGCCTTCTCGAGATCCGTCAAGCTTTCCGTCAGCTTCCCCAGGTTTTTTGTGTTTCTCCGTTTCTCGATTTCAAATTTTCATTTCAGATGATTTATTTATTTAATTATTTATGCAGGCATCTAGATCATTCTCGACTGCGCTAAATTATGTGAGTTCGACGATTTATATTTAGTCTTCGGGATGAGATGTTCGTCTCGGTGTATTATTATATATCATTTGATTTAATTCACTTGTTGTAATAAATTAATAAATAGTGATTTTCCAAGTTTGTTAAATGCAGCATATTGATAGTTCGGATAACAATCCAAACCTTCCTTGGGAGTTCACTGATGCCAACAAAGAAAAGGTTAGGTGATTATCGTCATTTCCGGTTATTGATTCCATGTTTCAATTATCGGAGGGAGTGAAAATGTGGATTTTGCAAATTGTAATTAACATTTTTTTCATTTCCAAGGGAACGCATCAAATCGGTTGGAATCAATTGTATGTGGTTTTCTCGTGTTCCTTTGATATAATTTATATGTTGAAGAGTCATTTTGTTCAAGGTGTGATCCTATGGTTCTAATCGTTTATTAGCTACTCCGAAAATAATGTAATCTATATCATGATATTACCTACTGGGTCTTATGTGATTGACTGTCACTCGTGGATTAGTGAACGCGCATGTTATCTGGAAAATATATGGAAATATGTTATGTTTAAATTATGATCCTTTCTTTTTTCAAGTTTATATGTTCTGAATTCAAATGGTCCATGTGTAATAGTTTATACTAAATTGTGTCAAGACTTCATTTGAATCAAGTAGGTTTTGACTTAGGGGTTTCATTTTCTTCATAGCAAATACATGGAGGTTGTTTCGATGAATTTAGATTTTACAATGGATGCAATATACTTGTTATCCTGGTACTGAAGGAAACTTACGTTTATGTAATTAAATTAGCACAACAATTACACTTACCCCATTTCTTTGGAATATCATGACCAGATGCCAATTTTATGTGCGGTGCATGTTCTAGGTGTCAATGTGCGATATTCCCCTACAACCAGATGCCTTAAGACTATGTCAGCCCTATTTGATGCTCATCTTGATGTCTTTATTTCCTACAACCAGAGTGATAGAATTGCTCATATAGTCCAAAACTGAAAGTATACTGTTTAGGGATATCATGTTACCTGATAGCATGCTGATTCCTGAACCCAGTCAATGAAATGATGATCACAACATCATTGTCTTCCTAGTCGAAGAACCTTTTTTCAATTGTTACTGGGATAATTACAACAAATAGCCTTTAGGATCGACTTAGTGTCAAAGTTGGGCCAATAACACCTTAAAAGACCTTTTAAGGTGTTATTGGCCCAAATTTGACATGGTATCAGAGCATGCCCAACACGATGTGGAGCCCCGGTCGATGAAATTTCCGACTGTGGACACCCCTGCCAATGAAATTTCCGGCCATGAGTAATTTCGATGGAATTTCCGGCTTACTCGTGAGGGGGAGTGTTAAGATATCCCATATCGATTGGATACCGAACATTGAGCTCACATATAAGTTGGACAACCTTAATATCTTAACAAGGCCTTTTAAGGTGTTATTGGCCCAACTTTGACACTTAGTTACAAAAAAAAAATAAAAATTGGCAACTTTCAAATTTTCATAAAATACCCTTCAAGTTTGATTCAGTGCCAAACATATGGGTCTAATTATAATACTTTTAAATCTGAAGGGGTTTCCGAAATTGTTTTTGGTAAATGTAAGAATACAAAAACTCAGGTCTATTTTCTGTTTTGTAATTAAACCCTTGGTTATTTTTTTGTGTGATATGCAACGAAACAGCTATCATTTCATAGACTTTGCTGTGTTCTTTGGAAATCTAAAGGTCAAGCTATGGCTATGCTATGGTCAAATAATATTGTTGGCCGAACCAACCTTTGAATGGTCTCTTTTGTACTCTGAAATCTTGAATTATAAAGATTCTGACTATTTCATTGTACACAGGCTACGGAGATAATATCCCACTACCCATCCAACTACAAGCAATCTGATGTGATTCCTTTGCTTGATCTTGCTCAACAGCAAAATGGAGGTTGGCTCCCGGTTTCAGCAATGAATCATGTATGTTGAGATTATCTTTAAACAATTTCTTGTGTTGAAATCACGTATCAGTGAATCCTAGTCTGGATCTGTGACTTAATAACTTAAATAATGATATTCTGTGTCCTATTTGATGCTTACACACGGTTTTCTTAAATAATGATATTGTGTGTCCTATTTAAATTTTCTGATCGTTAAAGGTTGCCAAAGTCATAGAGGTTGCTGCAATTCGTGTGTATGAGGTGGCAACCTTTTATTCGATGTTCAATCGTACAAAGGTTAGTTATTCTGCCTAAATCATGCAAAACATGCTTTATGTATTTCTTTATTAAATTTAGCATTAATTATTTTTATGTTCACAATTAAAGGTTGGTAGATACCACCTTTTGGTATGTGGCACAACACCTTGCATGATTAGGGGTTCTAGAGAAATTGAAGAATCATTGCTGAGCCATTTAGGGGTAAAGCGCAATGGTAAACTCCTGTTTTTTGTTTTTTGTGTTCTGGCTTCTGAGTTATATATTATTTGAGCCTTGGGTGTGTTTGAAAAGTGAAATCTTGAATAGCCCGTTATAGTTGGAATCTGAACTCATAATTTTGTTCCATTTTGTAGAAGTAACCAAGGATGGCCTGTTCTCTGTTGGAGAAATGGAGTGTATGGTGAGTTATCCTATAAGATTACCTTTCTGTAAGAATCGTCTTTGTTTTTGTTCCGAATATTATGCTCATTGTGCTCAACTTGACGAGACAATATTTAGTGTTAGTTCTCAAACTCTGTAGTGGAGAACCTGTATGAGCGAGTTTAGTATAAACTGAGATCCGAGTCATATATCATAGAATAACACTTTTTTTCTATTGGGGCGAGGTTTTTTCGCTGCACAGTACTCTGCTTGCTTATTACTACTGCACTTCACAAGTTTCCAACTGCATATTTGTTTGGTTATTAATTTTTCTCCTTCCATATGTTACAAGCTCACTGTTGCCTAAAAATGCAAATGTCTTTTAGACAAAAAAATAACCCTTAATAAATTCTATGGATAATTCCAGAAAAAAAAACTATGAGGTTTGGTCATCTTAAAATACAGATAAAATAGAACTTTATATCATAGAAACCATCCTTGAGGTCACATCTCTCTTACATTTTGCACTTATTGTTGGTGGAGGCTAAAGGAAACTTTAAATGGAGTAACATTTTTACATTTACATCTCTCAAAATTTTAGAAAATTCCATATTACCTAATTTTTTTTCTGTCTTAAATTCCTCGTTTTTTCATAGCATTACATGTAGCCAAAACAAAAGGTTGTCTATTTGGAATATTTTGCAAAGTTTTGAAATGTAACTACGATATATTTGTTGGCATAAACAATTCCGTAAATCTCAATGGTGGCTTTTGTAATTCTGAAAGTGAGCTGTTTTCACAAGGATGCTGTGTAAATGCTCCGATGATCACATATGCTGACTACTCAAATGGATCTGAGGGATATACTTATAATTATTTTGTGAGTACCATCCGTCAATTGTAATATCTATTTTTATTCTAATTCTAATTTTGTGGAATTGAATAACTCAGTCTTTAAATGTTTCAGGAAGATGTTACTCCAAAACGAGTTGTTGAAATTGTTGAGGCTTTGAGAAGAGGAGAGAAACCACCTGTAAGACACTTAATTATTATGGATTGTAATGTAGTACTACTATTTTATATTTTCTTAATGTCTCTTTTTCTTTAGCATGGTACACAAAATCCAAAACGCATCAACTGCAGCCCTGAAGGTGGGAACACTACGTTGCTAAATGAGCCTACACCTCCTCCTTGTCGGGATCTTGATGCCTGCTGAACAAGATGATTTTTACGGAATCATTGTTCCAAATAATAATGATGATGAAAACTTGTTTGAAGTTTGCGTGATGTACGAAGCTGTTTATTGCCCGGATTATTTTTCATGTTTTTTTCTTTTCATTTCGTTTTAGCTCTTCCTGAGATGGGCGACTTTCGAGCTCATGACTTGTTCATGTTTACATCCAGACATAATAATGTAAATGCCATCAAGCGAGGTCTTGAATACTTTGTATTTTCACAAATTCTTGGATCAGTATGTATACCCATATTTATATATCTAAAGTAGCTTATAAGTACATATGATGAATATAACTTATTTTAATTTATACTACATTAACTTTTAATTTGGAGGTTTAGGACCTCTGAAGAGAGGAAATGCAGAACTATTCCAAATATACCAACTCACTAAATTGAATTACAAATTAAAAAATTAAATCCCAAAATTAAAAATAATGAACTGATATGACATTTGTAATGTATGATCTCTCATAGTACGAAGTATCATTTTATTTAAACAAAAATAATTTGAGTGATATGACATCTGTAATGTATGATCTCTCATAGTACGAAGTATCATTTTATTTAAACAAAATAATTTGAGGTAATTACTAGTACAATAACTTGAATACTAGTACAAAAAATGTTATCGAAAACATTATACAGGATTTATATGTCATCGAGCACCAAAATTAAAACAAAAAAATGTAGTATCCAATAGATTTAGAACATTTTTCTTAATGTTCGTGCCACGGAAACGTGTTTGTTACTCGGGACAAATGGAGTACCACCAAAGAGAACAAAAACAGATGATATCCTTATTATACCTTAGATTCTGCTCCCCTGACCCCTTTTGTATCTAACTTCTAGATGTCCTTAGTGGAGCCATCTTAGGATTCTTAGCTGAACCAACAGAAAATTTATTTTTCTGTTTAAAAAAAAAACGAGGATTAGTCCAATAAAAAAAAACACTTATCTTTCAAAATTACAAATATACTCTTGGTGTTTCTAATTAATTACAAATGCGAAATTATAAAAATCAAATTAAAAAAATGAGGGCATTTGTATATTAAAAAATAGTACAGTTGTTTTTTTGGTAATTAGACAAAACTTCACGAGTACCTTGAAACAAATTTCATTGGAAGATGGGTATCATATTATTCAGGATAAAGTTAGTAATCAAAGTAGTTAAGAGTGCCATAGAAGACGAAAAAGGTCATTTAAGTATTTGAAGATCACCATGGCGAGTACTCCAGCAATTATATCGATAGAGATAAATATCATACGAGTAAGGAAGAGAAAAACGAAGCTTGAACCTTACACCTGTTTTTCCTGTTGCGTTATGCAACTATGCATGATGTAATTCTAAGATGATACAAATGCAGTAAAATTGATTTGTTTATATGAATTCCAGAAAACAGACCAATGAAAAATATAGCAACTGTAGCGCGATCTATCTATTCATTTTATTTTATTTGGGAATGGAATTGGGGCTGGGAGAAAAAACCCTTAGCATTCCGTGCCACGTCTTCCTCAAGTATTGCCTCCAACAATATGTCGGACCCCCTCAAGTCATCTGAAGAAAAACTCAAACCCTCAAACCGCAGATAAGTTTAAAGGGTTTGGGATGAACATCGGAAACATGCAAAAACTGTAGGATGGTTCACCTTTTTTATTGGGCAACAATTTCGCAGTCTCGGCTGAGATAGGCAGAACAACAAAATTTCCGAATTCATCCTTGAGCTCATTAAGAACCTCATCCATGGATTTCGCAGTTAAATGGGACTCGGCTAGGTTCGCATATGCAGTTGCTTGGCTGTGAATATCAGACAGTGGCGAAGTTCGGGGGCTGTGACCCTTTGGAAGCAAATGAAAAAAATATAAATCACACTAAGAAAAGAAACAAGTCCAACACCAAAAAAGTTTAAAAAATAATTGTTACCTTGCTTGTGCTCTCGACTCTCACTGTGCTATCTTGCGGAGGAGGTTTTGAAGATTCATTCTCCACTGCAATCCAGAAACGAAACTAACAAGTCGAGAAAGAAAAAACTTGAATGCATTTGAAGAACGATTTAGCGAGATCAAATACCATTTGGTGCAGGTGGTTGACCGGCGATATTATCGACCAGCCTCGTCGTCAAGGGGCCGGGGTTCATGAAAGAAATCGACCGGATTTCGTGGCGAATGGCTTCGAGCTGAGTCATTGTGTCTTGCAGTTCTTTATGCACCTGGCAATCAAAAATTATTTCCCCATATCTTTCGTAATTCATATCCCCAAAAAACACAGTAAACTAGAACAATCGAATCAAGAAAAAATAAATTAAAATAAAAACCTGGCGAGCTTGTGATTGCTGCATAACACTTTCGAATTGGCCACGAGCCAATTGAACATATCCGATTGCGCGTCCGGATAACCTTCCGGCTGTTCTAGCTATAACGAGAAGATCCTTTGGCCCTAATTTATTATTATTATTTTCCATTAATATTTTTTGCAGAATAGATACAGCCACATTTCATTTGGTTTAGAGAGAGAGAGAGAGAGTACCGATAAGAGCAGTCGTAGCTCCTAAGAGGAGAAAAATCTCTCCGTACGAAATCCTGAGCATTCTTCACCGGCGATTGAAGTTAATCTCCGATTGATTTTTTGGGTGTGTGAGAGAGAGAAGTGGGGGGAGATTCTGGCGTTTTGGTTTTTTTTAAGCGTAAATGTTAAAAAATGACAGCAAAACATCTCTTTTTTCACTAATGACACCGAATCACACATCACCTTAATAGTCTTAATTAATTAATTACACAAGTAAATGCAGGAATGTGAATAATGGAAATAGATGATAATGTGCAGGCAGAAACCTAATGTATTATTAATTGGCCCTAGTGATATCAAGGTTTCACCTCAATGTTATTTAAAGTAGCCGACTATTTAAGTGACAGATTAAGAAATGTTGATGTTTTTAACACGCAGTGATTCGAGAAGAACTACAACTGACAAAGGAAGACAAATCGCATAAGACGAAAGAGCCACGAGCCCAGGATTTCACTCTCACTCTGCAAATCAATATTCACCCCCCTCCCTGAACCGAATTAGTATATACAAATTCCATGGCTACACAGTACAAGATCACCGAATTAGTATATACAAATTCCATGGCTTCACAGAACTATTGAAAGATTTATATCCTGATTTTGATTGTGATTTTGATATGAACTAACGAACTGAGATGAACCAAGTCCAGTTGGAAAAAGGAAACAATCAAAAAAAACTGGGAGACACCGAATCACACATCACCGACAATTCAAAATTGAAAAATCAAGGTGAATCTGCATAAAACCTAATCTTCGAAATATTGAACCGAAAATGTAAGATTCGGCACTGTTACTATCAAGCATCAGAAGTGAAATCAACGAATCGAGAAAGTGAAAAATACCTTATCGGGGATCTCGCCGGCGCCAAGTGAAATCGCAGAACTATAAAGCCGACGATTGGGAGTGATGGAGGTTGAATACAGAACAAATAGAAGTCGATTTCTTATTGCAGACTTTGCTGTAAATAAATAAAAGTGTAGGGGTATTAGGAGTAAAATTCAGATCGACTTTTTTTTTTTTTTTTTTTTTGTACTTTTTAATTCGGGCTTCCTGCGGGCCGTTTCCCGATTCGACCGTATTTTGGCTTTGGACCGAATCATAAATCTTTAGTCTCTAAATTCTAAATTTCTAATACAGTATGTACCGTAGTTACTGTAGCTCTTTAATACTAGTGCTCAAGCATATTGAATAATGTATGATGATATATTACACATCATTTTTTGTTTAGTATTTATTTAATAAAATAAAGCAAAATTAGACATTCTTTATTAGCATGAATTACAAAATAAGAAATTTCAAGAGATATGAATTGAGAAATTAACACAGAATGTGCTGATTTTTTTTTATAAAATAAAACAAATTTAGACATAATTTATTTGCATTAATTACAAAATAATTTTTTTTAAGAGAATTGAGAAATTGTCACAAATTGTGCTCTCTTTTTTTTTTAAAAATAATTGTTAATAAAGTTGATGATTATAATCCAAAGTAAATCTGAAATTTAAAAGATGACACCTCGATTATTCAAAACAACTTAATTGAAAGTCTATAAATATCACAGTATGTGAAATCTTAATAATATATAAATCCTAAATCTTAATAATTCCAATTAGTCAATAGAAACAGCCAATTTTGCCAATTAGGATGAAATTGAAATCTAATTGTCCAATAAAAATGCTCAATTTCACTTGCGTTCACACTCATTCTCAATCTTTTCTTCTATTTTCTATTTTAATCAAAATTAAATTGAGTAATTGAAACATCATAATTAAATGTCCGGTCAATCAGTCCTCAATTTCATTCCCTCATTTCCATATCTTCCGCTTCTCCTTCTCCTATTCCATATCACAGAAATCTTGAACGTCTTCTCTTCCCCAATTAGGGTTGTACTCAAGGTATGTTCTTTTCCCTAATATTCGTTGCTCTTTAAAAATTTCACATTGTATCGATTTTTTTTCCAATTTTATAATCCTCGGTCCAATTTCGATTATTGGTTGATTTTTTTTCCAGATTTGATTCTTTATCTCATCGTCTTCACGAATAAGGGTTACGTTGTGGGTATGTTATTTTCTCTTTTCTTTGTTCTTACTGTATGTTCTTTTCTTCGTTTTTTTTTTCAGTTCTAGAAACAATTGATTCATTGCCGATTTTTCTGTGAATGTTCTTTTATCCAGGCATTAGTTCTCATCCGACATCGTCTCCCAATTCTAAATCGTTTTCAGGTAATTTCTTATCTCCTCCGCTGAATTGCAATCCGTAAGTTTCTTCGTGTTTGTTCTAATTATTTGGTAATCATCCTTGATCATGTATTGCTGATTTGGGATTGGCTTCTTCATGTGTTTTTTGTAGTTCAACTTATCTATTTTCTGTTGGACAGTTAACTGTTTTTCAATGTATGTGTTGGAGTTGTATACTTAATGTCTAGATTTAAGTGACGTAAACTCCCGGTCATAGCATTTAATCTATTTAATTAAATAAACAATTGTTTGCCTTTAATTATTGATAATTAAATATACGCAAATATAGTCCTAGATGGGATTAACTCTCAATTGACTACACCATTTATGTCTCGGCAAAAATGATGTGTTGGTAAGAAGGAATAGGACTCTTATAGATATGGGAAAGTAGACAATGAGTTATTCGGAGTTACCTAATTCGGTTTTGGGATATGCCTTGGAAACAACGGCGTTTATCCTGAACTTGATTCCTTTGGAAACTTGTACAGATGTTCGGCTATTTATAGGATACCCTAAGAAAACGAATTGAGATATGTAATATAGTCCAAAGGACCAGATGTTCGTTGACTGCATCAACGTTCGACTCTTAGACATGGACTATATATGCAAGAATCACAAGCCCAAGAGTAGAGTAATACTTAATGAGCTTAGAGCGACTGATCAAAACTTAGAACCAGCCAAACTGAGTAGTTCACTACTATAATCTTTAGTCACAAAAGATACACCGGAGCGTCATCATAGTGGGAGGGTTGTTAGACAACCCGACAGGTTCATGTTTATAGGTGAGTCTTCGGACTTGTTACCTGGAGAACATGAAGTCGACCCCTGGACCTATGACGAGATGCTGAAAGATCAAGATGCTCAGTCTTGGCAAAAGGCGATGAAATATGAGATTGAATCTTTGGATTCAAATCAGGTCTGGGATCTTGTAGCACCGCCCAAAGGTGTAAAAGCCATTGGTTGCAAGAGGGTGTACAAGAAGAAAAGAGGGTCTGACGGGAAGGTGTAAACCTTCAAGGCTAGGCTTGTTGCAAAAGGGTACACTCAGAAAGAAAGGGATCGATTATGAGTGAACTTTTTTCGCCGGTAGCTATGCTAAAGTCGATCCGGATACTTTTGTCTTCACATGGAAGATGGAAGTCAAGACGGATTTTCTTAATCAAAGTCTTGACGGGACCATCTGTGTGGAACAGCCAGAGGGATTCATCGAAAAGAGCCAAGAGCATTTGGTAAACAAGCTTAATCGATCTTTGGATTGAAGGAAGCTTCAAGATCGTGGACACATGCGGATCTATGAGAAAATCCATTTTATGGATTTATTCAAGGCATGTTTGGGTCTTGTGTGTAACAAAGAAGTGACGGAAAAGATGTGGTGTTTCCTCATTCTTTATGTAGACGACATCCTTCTAATTGGCAACAATGTGAAGATGTTATCGGACATAAAGGGGTGGTTGTCCGAGCAATTCGATATGAAGGACTTAGGATAAGTTAGGCATGTTCTTGGCATCAAAGTTATAAGGGATCGCCAGAAAAGAACATAGTACTTATCCCAAGCCTCATACATAAATAAAATTCTTGCTCGTTTTAGCATGCAGAATTCCAAGAAAGGTTTTCACCTTTTAGATGTGGAATAATTTATCTAAAGTATTGTGTCTGACACAATAAGGAGATAAATGAAAAGTAAGCAGTTCCCTACACCTTGACGGTGGGAAGCTTAATGTATGCAATGATGTACACGAGACTGATATCTACTATGCCGTGGGCATAGTGGTGAGATATCATAGTAATCCTGGAAAGAATCACTCGACTGACGTAAAGAACATGTTTAGGCGCCTGCAGAGGACCAGGAAATATGTTCTGAGTTACAAAGCAGTCAATTTGTTTCCTTTGGATTACATAGAATTGGATTTCCAATCAAACAGGGACAGTTGAAAGTCGAAGTCAGGCTATGTGTTCTCACTGTGAAGTGGAGCAGTCACATGGAAGAATGTAAAGCAGCGATGCATTACGGACTCTACCATGGAAACTGAAAGGATAACGGCCTCTGGGGCAGTTAAAAGGTCAGTGTGGCTTCATAACTTCCTGAGAGACTTAGATGTGGTTTCTAGTTTGCCCAAAGCTATTTTGAATAGCGGAATATTGGCAAACTTGAAATGCCACGAGTCCACAGTGGGAGATGACACGTAGAGCGCAAGTACCGCCTGATTCGAGAGATCGTCTAGTAAGACGATGTAGTTGTCACCTAGATAGCATCGAGAGGATTGCCTGGTAAAACCCGTTCACAGAGGCTCTTCCAGCGAAAGCGTTGGGTAGGCGTGATGAGGTTATGGGAATCTGATGTTTGGGAAATGGCGACTAGACTTTTAGTATAAGTGGGAGATTGATGGAGTTGTATTCTAAATGTCTAGTTTAGTGCAAATACGGAACTCCTTATCTATACCTTAATTCTATATATGATTCAAACATGATTGCATTTATTGCAATAGTCCTTGATGTATACGTTGTAGATAGTATGGCGTGAGGAGACACGCGGAAGATCATACTATCGGTTACTCGTATACTATCGAGCAGTAGCTCACGACTTAGATGGACAGGGACAATCCATCAATACGTCGTAGTGTGACTGGTTGATAGTCGGTCTTGACTATCATGTTACACTCGTACACTTGGTGTATTGAGCAGGACCACGGGAGGGCGTTCGATTTGTACTAATCGGAGTAATCGAACTAGACCTCGGATATTACGGATATACGAATTCCTAATCCCTATATAATTATAGGTGCGTGTGTCCAATTCTCGGTTCTTTGACTTGCTAGTGAGTGAGACTATTTGACTAGTCAATATTCTCGGTAAATTGGGAATCGGAATTGTACACACGGCATGCTATAGATTATAGACAGGAAAGCGTGTCCCATTTATTGGGTTAATGATGTCCCCGAGATGAGCTCATAAAGTTTATCATGTAAACCCTGCAGGTGGATTTGTTCCACATGATAATAAGGTTGAGTGGTACTAGTCTCGGATAATAAGAAATGAATTAATTTAATTATTAGTAATTAAAGTTAATTCGTGGACATGCGATATCTTAAACACGGGGAAAGTCGTATATGTAATTTCGGCGAAAAATATTATTGGTAAATAATATAGATTAATTAATTGGGAATTCAATTATAATTTTATAGTGGAATTAATTATAATTAAAATTGGATTTAATTAAAGGTTTTCTTTTAAGGACACCGGTTTAATTAAATCACAATTTAGCCTAATTAATTAATTATCCTAAGGTCCCTAGTGTGGCCTATATAAATCCATATTTCTCTCTTCTCTAAACCTACATAACGCAGTCTTTTATTTTTCTGCGTAAGAAAATAAAGAGAGCGAGAAAGGTTCAAGAGAGAAGAAGAAGAGAAGAGAACCGGAGGATCGTTGCCCACACAACGTCCGAGATCGAGGGCTAGGATACACACTAGAAGGTCTCGGGTGTTCGCCTATTCGGCTTCTCCAAATCACGCATCAAAGGTAAAGAATCGAAAACCCTATTCCGCATCTTTTTCGATTCTTCTCGTACGTAATAATTGTTGGAAATCGATATCCCGGGTTATCAAAAATATCGCGGAACCGATAACCCGACCGAAATCCTCGATCGCCGGAGCACCAACCGCGAACCACCACGCGAGCCGGGGTTCCGACCAAACGCATCGCCGGGCCGAAGCCGCGCACGCCAAGCCGGATCCCCTGCATGGGGATCGCGATCGTCTCGAGGACGATCGCTGGGGATGCACGAGGCATCCCCGGGGCTGCTCGTAGCAGCCCCGCAGCGAGCTCACGGGCTCACTGCTCGCGGGGGGGCGAACCCCCGCACGCCTTGCTGCGGGAACTCGCGCAGCGCGTACGAGGCGGCTGCGGGTCACCCCGCAGCGTTCCCGCGATCGAGCTCACGGGCTCGATCGCCCCTCGGCTCCAGCCGAGGGCTTCTCGCGACGCACGCCGGCGGCGAGAGGTGGCCGGGATCCGCCGCAGAACCAGCCCGCGGCATCCCGACGATCGACCATGGTCGATCGTGTGTCCCCGGCGTCCAGCCGGGGCCCTCTCCCGTCGCGCGCAACCGGCGGTCGAAGCCTAGGGTTCGGCCGCCCCCTTCGATCTTCGCCGGGGATCTCGAATCCCCGTCCCCGAAGTTCGTATGTTTCCCGGATCGTGCGTTCATGTATATATCACGATTAAAAACATATAATCATAAGAGGGGTTTTACGATTATACCTACGTCTCGTTGTGCGGAGAAACTAGATGGATTGAAGACCTTCAGATCTTCCCACGTATTCCTTGCACTTCGTTCGAACTTCGTGTGGGCGACGATCTTCCGAACTCCTATGGATCTTCTTCACGAACTCTCTAGAATATCAAGTATGATAATCTTATAGTGTGTTGAATTGTGAAGACCATGTAGTGCTTTTATAGGCTACGTAGGGGATCTAAAGTGTTGGAATTCGATATCCCGGAGTTGCCGGAATTGCGGAACATGACAACTCCGATCAAACCCTTCGCCGGAGATCACGCGAGCATCACCACGCGAGCCGGGATACGACCGAACGCACAGCGGTGCCCGAAGGCACGCGCACGCCCAGCCGCACCCCCGCGGGTGCGTGCTCACGATCGCACGCGATCGCCTTGAGCGATCGACTGGGGTGGGGCTGCCCAGCAGCCCCCGCGGCGAGTCCGGCGACTCGCCGCCGCCTGGAGGTCAGCCACCTTCACGGTGGGGAGGGACGGCACCAGCCCGTGCCCTCCGCGATCGATCCAAGTGATCGATCGCGCGCCCTCGGCTCCAGCCGAGGGTCGATCCTCACGCCCCCTTCGAAACCCTAGGCGGGCGATCCCGCGGTCCGGTGGTTTCACCACCACCGCGTGATCGTTCGTCTAATCCGGGGTTCGAACTTTGGATCTTGTTTTTCCGATAATTGATTTCAATAATACAAGAATTAAATAGCGGAAATATTTAATTCACCTTTCGATTCGTTGTGCGGAAAAACGAGATCTTATGATGACCTTGAGATCTTCCCACGTATTCCTTGCACTAGCCCGGACGTCGTGTGGGCGACGATCTACCGAACTCCATGGATCCTCCTCTCTACTTTCTCTCTCTAGAATTGTGTTCTTCAAGTTATGAGAATAGAGAAGACCATGTAGTGCTTTTATAGGCTACGTAGGGGATCTTAAGGAGGTGGAATATTGGGCTTCCAATAATAGTGATTAAATTGAGCCCAAGCCCAAATCTATTAATCCTTACTATTATTAATTATATGATTAACTCCACTATATAAATATAATTGCACTCCCAATATTCACCATATTATATCAAATAATATTTCTCCGGTAGTATTATTTATTCCGTGTATTTAAGATATAAATATCCATGAATAAAATTAATTTATTGCTAATTAATTTATTCATCTCTTATATCCGAGACTAGTACCATTCAACCTTAATTATTATGCGGAACGAATCCACCTGCAGGGTTTACATAATAATTCCTTATGAACTCATCTCGGGGATATTATCAACCCTTACGGGATACACTTTCCCGTCAAGTATTCACGGCATGCCATATATAAAATATAGTGACCCAACTTAACCGGTAATTAACCCAATAATTAAATCGGTTAATTCCTTTGGTAAATCAAAGTCACTTATATTGAATATACACACCCGCAATAGTATCGGGGATTAAGAATAAAATACACTGAGACTTAAATCGATTATCGCCGGCAATCCTAATCGATAAATCTCAAACGATCCGCTCAATACACCAAGTGTACAAGTGTGATAAAATAATCAAGATAGATTATTTTCTCTCTCACACAACGACTATACCGATGGATTGGTCCGTGTCCATCTAGGTCGTGAGCAACTGTTCGATTAAATACGAGTAACCGATAGTATGATCTTCTGTGCGCCCATGCAACACCATACTAACTACAACGTATAAAATCCAGGACTATGATTTGCATATATTTAATTATAAATAATTAAATGCAAATAATTGTTTATTTAATTAAATAGATTAATGGCAATGGATCGTGAGTTTCCGTTACTTAAATCTAGACATTAAGTACACAACTCCAACAATCTCCCACTTGTACTAAGGTCTAGTCATTTCCTCCAAACTCCCGACTCCCATACTCATCACGTGCTTAAGTTGTACTTCCAAGAAGTACTATGTGAATGAGCACTCTAGGTTGCCGCTCTGAAGTTATCTTGGTGACTACAGCGTCGTCTCCCTCGACGATGACTCGTATCAGGTGGTACTTGCACTATGTGTTATCTTACACTTATGGACTCGTGATTTCTTACCATTTGCTTTTGCACCGCTATTTACATAGCCTTTGGAAAATTAAGAATCACATCTAAGTCCCAGAGATTATCCCGGAGTTATACCAAAACTTCCGCTGCCTCTGAGGCCGCTATTTGGTTACCCATGGCAGAGTCCGAAAAGCATCGTGCTTATCACTCTTCCATGTTAAAACTCCTTCTCCTTTAATAGTGAAACACATAGCCTGATATCGACTTACACCGGTCCTCATTCGATTAGAAATCTAAGAGAATGTAATCCAAAGGAAAAACTCGTCTGCTTCGTAGTCTAGAACAGTACTTCGAAAGTACTTTTACGGCAGTCGAATATTCCTTTCCAGGATTACCTTGATATCCTCCCACTATGCTCACTGCATAGCCGATATCAGGTTCTCGTTTTCAACATTGCATTTAATAAGCTTTCCACACTTAAAGCGTAGGAAACTGCTTTCATTGCTTCTATCTCCTTTTGTGTTCCCAAAACACATATCCTTAGATAGATGCATTCCGTTTCTGAAAGGTAACGATCCTTTCTCGGAATCTTGCATGTTAAAACGAACCATAATCGTATAAGATATCTAGAGAAGTACAATGTTCTTTTCTTGAGATCCTAGATCTTAAGAACATGCTCTAACTTCTTCTTTATCTCATATATCGATTTTTCTAGACAACCATCATTTTATGTCTGACAACATCTTTACATTGTTACCAATGATAAAATGTTATCTACATAAAACCTCCGAGAAACACCACCTTGTTTCCATCACGTTTCCCATACACACGATTCGTCAATGCCTTTTGATGAATCCATCAAATGGACTATCTCATCAATGCGCAAGTTCTACGAACTCTAAGCTTTCCTTTAATCCCATCAATGGATTGACTAAGCTTGTACTCTAAATGATCTTGCCTCTTAGCAATAATCCTTATTGCTCTCCAAGAAGGCACATTTAGATCTAGTACTGCCTTCATGTAGATCTAGGGATCGATTTCATGTATACTAGGTCCAGAGTCCGAAACTCTCCTAGTCTTATGAATATCTCCGGTTGTCACACAACCTCCCACTACAACGGCATTCCGGTGTATAAACAGTGATAACAGTAGGTGCAGTTAGTGGTGTACCGCTACTCGGTTCGGCTGGTTCTAAGTCTTAATCTTTCTCTCTCATTTCAAAGTATTACGTCACCTTAGGCTTGTGGTTCATTATATAGTCTTTCTCTAAGAACCGGGCGTTAAAACTTATAACGTCCTTCTGGTTCATAGTACTATTGAACACACATCTTTTGTTCTTCTAGGATATTCTACAACCGCATTTGAATGCGCCGTTGTTTCCAGACATATCCATAGAACACAGGTAGTTCCGTATAACTCATCTTTTACTATCTCTATAAGAGTTCCATTTCTTATTTACGACACACCATTTCTTACACGAAAGTGTATGGTGTAGTCATTTGGGATCAAATCCCAATCTCTGATCAGTATGCCATGCATTCCTCAGACAGGTACTTGCCTCCGCGATCAAATCGCAGGCTACAAATGGATATACCTTGATGGTTTTCCACAATTGCTTAGTGTCCATTGACTTGTCAAAACACTTGCTTTTGTGGCACATCAGGTACTCTAATCCATCTCTCGAGTAATCATCAAATGAAGTACTCGTACCTTATTGTCTGAGTAGACATAGGTCTGCATACATCAGAGTTAATCAATTCTTATACTTGTCCGGATCTTACATCTTATATCCATAAAGGATTGCTTAGTCATATTATCTTCCAAATTAGATTCTTAGGTCGGAAGGTCCACTCCTTCAACTTAATTGATCTTACAATCAATTTTCGACCTTTGAACTTCTCATTTGAATAAATATGACTTAGCATAAGAATCCACAAGTATAAATGATTAAATAAAGAAACCTCTTATTAGTAAAACGAGTTATATATAAAACGGTTCGTTGCATCGTGGTGGACTCAGGATTCATCATTTATATATTGCTAGCTAATGTACCAAAATAGATAATATTATTTCTTCTTATAACCATCAAATGATTAAAAGAAATAAAATATCCATTTATTAGAAATCCAGAACAAAGTTCTTTCTAATTTGAAAGGTACATAAAAGCAATAACCCAAAATGAAATCCTATAAAATGTCCTCCACTGCAACTGCTGCTTCCTCTACAGCATTGCCCATGTAGACTACGATTTCTTCTTTTCTAAGTCGTCAGGTTTCCTGGAACCTTTGCATTTAAAATGCACATACCGTCAGTGGTTCCATATCTACACACCAGGTTCCGGCAGATAATACCACTGACTATGTTTTACGACTAAAGAAGATTTCGTACTTTCTTTGAGAGGATAATCAGACTTCCAGTACCCAGACTGTTTGCATCGAGAATACTTGCCTCTTGGCTTTCTCGTCCCATCTAGTGGTCCAAAAGGAACCACTGGGTTTCTTTGCTTCCTTGTCCTCTCCCCCGATTCATGCCTTTAGGTTCGAAACCTTTGGCATTGGCTATAAGAGCTTGCGATTTCCGTCTCAACTCGTCTAAAAAGTCAATCATCTCAAAAACGTTTTTAAGCGTTTCCTCGAAGTGACTGGCCTTTATGAGTATCCTCATCGCTTCTTGTCTAGCCGCCTATGTCAATAGGCTCGGGAGGACAAAACTCACTGAGTACTAACTAGTACTCTTTAACAGTTTGGGTAATGTCTAGATCTCTATTCCAATCATTACATTTAGGGACCAGTGAGTTAAAATCCTTACGTATCACATAAAGTGGGTTCAAGGCCATTTCCTAATCTATGAGCACATATAACAACAAACTATTGATTTAATCTCTGATATTATCTCCCTCAAATAATATCATTAAACCACTAATCACATCTAAAATCCCATCAGGTAAGGCAAGCCACGTGGTGTGGACGTTTACCCACCCAAATGATTTAGCAATTAGATTTGCTTCGGTCATACATCACTTATAGCGGAACCTCGTGGGGAGGAATACTATAATGCGTATCTAAGTGTAAACCATTACTCAGTACCAAAGTAAATCGTTTGGAATTGCTACATCACCGCAAGCCACGTGGTGTGGACGTTTACGACAACTTCACAACTCTTCACAATTTCTTACAACTGTCTACATCAATTAATCCAAAATCCGTCAGCATAGCAAGCCACGTGGTGTGGACGTTTACTACACCAAGAGACTTTTATAATTGACTCCCAATTACAAGATCCATTCGATTTTCGTAAATCAGGACGCGGAGAATCATAAGTGAAACTCGAAGTTTCTAACCAGTGATTCACCATGCGAACAACCCTATCTCTCATTAGATGAGGGAGCCGAGCAGACAATCGATCCATCTATAAAAGAATGGTACGAAGGTCTCTAATTTGTGTCCTCTACTTGACCAAGTGGCTTTGGCTCCATTCCACTCCCCGGGGTGAGAATGAGTCGACTTGAAATCAGTTTTGGAAAGACAAATTAGGCATTGTTTGATAAACTTAATCAATGTTTCTTGTAAGAGGAATTACAAGAACTCTCCTCCAATGACTTATCTATATAAACTTCAAAAGTTTATAAAAGTCACCAAGAGAGCAGCAATGGAGATCATGGATATGTTTCCATACCCTCTCCCACTTAGCTTTTTACAATAAAGGGATACGCTATCTAATGCATAATTAAATACACATAAGCATAATAACAAACATTCATTTCATGCAAGTACGTTCACAAATAATCAAATAATTACTCAAGTAAAATTATTTCTTGACTATTCGTACCTTGATGAATTCCAGCATGCTTGTCTTGAGTCTTCATTCTACGTCTTGAATACTTTGCCGAGCGACGGAAAAATTCTTTGATTCTCATATTTAATTTATTTTAAATAAAATCCAAGATTCCAATTCAAAATAAATTTGAATCAATCTAATGATTTTAAATAAAATACTCCAATTAAATAAAATCAATTCCATTGATTTCCATATTTAATTCTATTTTAAATAAAATCCAAGATTTTCCAATCCAAAATAAATTTTGAATTAATCTAATGATTTTAAATAAAATACTTAAATTAAATAAAATCAATATTATTAAAATCCATTGATTTCCATATTTAATTTTATTCTAAATAAAATCCAAGATTATCCAATCCAAAATAAATTTTGAATTAATCTAATAATTTTAAATAAAATACTTAAATTAAATAAAATCAATATTATTAAAATCCATTGATTTCCATATTTAATTCTATTCTAAATAAAATCCAAGATTATCCAATCCAAAATAAAATTTTGAATTAATCTAATAATTTTAAATAAAATACTTAAATTAAATAAAATCAATATTATTAAAATCCATTGATTTCCATATTTAATTCTATTCTAAATAAAATCCAAGATTCTCCAATCCAAAATAAATTTTGAATTAATCTAATGATTTTAAATAAAATACTTAAATTAAATAAAATCAATATTTTAATAATTTCTCAATCCTATTTAGATTAGATCTCAAGAATCCTAATCAAAATCGAATTTTGATTCTTCTTAAGACTTCTAATCCAAGTTGGTATAGGATATCTAGAGAAACTAGGATTTTCTTTCCTAATTTAACTATCCATCTAATTCCATTATTTAATTCCATAATTAAGAAATCTAATCCAAATAGAATTTGAATTAATTCCAAAATTAAATTAAATAATATTAGAAAGATTAAATTATTTCCGGAAAGATCGGATTTACCGGGACGAACCAAAAACGAGACCCGCTCGAATCATCTAGGTTCGTGCCCAATCGAACCATGTACATCACATGTACATGCACATGACCCACGAGAATTAATTTGCCAATGCATGTCCAGCATGCATAGACCATGCAATGCATGGCTCCAATTAATTCATGTGGTCGCACATGCAAAACTAAGACCGCACGCGACTTGTGAGGAATTACGGCCCCGATTGCGCACCAGTTCGATCTCCGGCATGAAGTCTTCACGACTAATCATGCCATCGACTTCGCTCCAGCCCGCAAGCCCAGCCTACGAGCCTTGGCGAACCAGCAGCCCGCGCAAAAGGTTCCGTCCAGCCACGTTCCCGCAGCCCGCCCGATCAAGAAGCCGTCCGCGACGCCGCCAACGCAAACACCGAACGCAGCCGCTGGTTGCCGGCGAACCACCACCACTGGTGGCACACGCCGGCATGCCCAGCCACGTCTAGGTCACGCCCAGCAGCCCGCACAGCCCCTTCGAGCCTTGGTATGCCGCGTTCGATTCGATTATTCCGAAAAACCCTCGTTTTTTAATAATTAATTTTTCCGACAAACACAATTCATACAAGAGAGAAAAACAAGTACGTAGAACAATATAGCACAATAATTTAACAACTTAAATTAATCTATGGCCATATACATCGAGAATCGATTATCGAAACAATTAACGAAAAACGTAACCGTACGCTCTGATACCAATTGTTGGAATTCGATATCCCAGAGTTGCCGGAATTGCGGAACATGACAACTCCGATCAAACCCTTCGCCGGAGATCACGCGAGCATCACCACGCGAGCCGGGATACGACCGAACGCACGGCGGTGCCCGAAGGCACGCGCACGCCCAGCCGCACCCCCGCGGGTGCGTGCTCACGATCGCACGCGATCGCCTTGAGCGATCGACTGGGGTGGGGCTGCCCAGCAGCCCCCGCGGCGAGTCCGGCGACTCGCCGCCGCCTGGAGGTCAGCCACCTTCACGGTGGGGAGGGACGGCACCAGCCCGTGCCCTCCGCGATCGATCCAAGTGATCGATCGCGCGCCCTCGGCTCCAGCCGAGGGTCGATCCTCACGCCCCCTTCGAAACCCTAGGCGGGCGATCCCGCGGTCCGGTGGTTTCACCACCACCGCGTGATCGTTCGTCTAATCCGGGGTTCGAACTTTAGATCTTGTTTTTCCGATAATTGATTTCAATAATACAAGAATTAAATAGCGGAAATATTTAATTCACCTTTCGATTCGTTGTGCGGAGAAACGAGATCTTATGATGACCTTGAGATCTTCCCACGTATTCCTTGCACTAGCCCGGACGTCGTGTGAGCGACGATCTACCGAACTCCATGGATCCTCCTCTCTACTTTCTCTCTCTAGAATTGTGTTCTTCAAGTTATGAGAATAGAGAAGACCATGTAGTGCTTTTATAGGCTACGTAGGGGATCTTAAGGAGGTGGAATATTGGGCTTCCAATAATAGTGATTAAATTGAGCCCAAGCCCAAATCTATTAATCCTTACTATTATTAATTATATGATTAACTCCACTATATAAATATAATTGCACTCCCAATATTCACCATATTATATCAAATAATATTTCTCCGGTAGTATTATTTATTCCGTGTATTTAAGATATAAATATCCATGAATAAAATTAATTTATTGCTAATTAATTTATTCATCTCTTATATCCGAGACTAGTACCATTCAACCTTAATTATTATGCGGAACGAATCCACCTGCAGGGTTTACATAATAATTCCTTATGAACTCATCTCGGGGATATTATCAACCCTTACGGGATACACTTTCCCGTCAAGTATTCACGGCATGCCATATATAAAATATAGTGACCCAACTTAACCGGTTATTAACCCAATAATTAAATCGGTTAATTCCTTTGGTAAATCAAAGTCACTTATATTGAATATACACACCCGCAATAGTATCGGGGATTAAGAATAAAATACACTGAGACTTAAATCGATTATCGCCGGCAATCCTAATCGATAAATCTCAAACGATCCGCTCAATACACCAAGTGTACAAGTGTGATAAAATAATCAAGATAGATTATTTTCTCTCTCACACAACGACTATACCGATGGATTGGTCCGTGTCCATCTAGGTCGTGAGCAACTGTTCGATTAAATACGAGTAACCGATAGTATGATCTTCTGTGCGCCCATGCAACACCATACTAACTACAACGTATAAAATCCAGGACTATGATTTGCATATATTTAATTATAAATAATTAAATGCAAATAATTGTTTATTTAATTAAATAGATTAATGGCAATGGATCGTGAGTTTCCGTTACTTAAATCTAGACATTAAGTACACAACTCCAACATAAAGGAGGTGGAATATTGGGCTCCCAATATTAATGATTAAATTGAGCCCAAGCCCAAATCTATTAATCCATTAATATTAATTACTTTATTTTCCACTATATAAATTAATTGCACTCCCAATATTAAACCATATTATATCAAATAATATTTCTCCGGTAGTATTATTTATTCCGTGTATTTAAGATTTAAATATCCATGAATAAAATTTATTTATTGCATAATAAATTTATTCATCTCTTTTATCCGAGAATAGTACCGTTCAACTTTAATTATTATGCGGAACAATTCCACCTGCAGGGTTTACATAATAATTCCTTATGAACTCATCTCGGGGATATTATCAACCCTTCCGGGATACACTTTCCCGTCAAGTATTCACGGCATGTCATATATAAAATATAGTGACCCAACTTTACCGGTAATTGTCCCAATAATTAAACCGGACAATTCCTTTGGAAAATCAAAGCCACTTATACTAAATATACACACCCGTAATAGTATCGGGGATTAAGAATAAAATACTCTGAGACTTAAATCGATTATCTAAGGCAATCCTAATCGATAAATCTCAAGCGATCCGCCCAATACACCAAGTGTACAAGTATGATAAAATAATCAAGACCGATTATTTTCTCCCTCATACAACGACTATACCGATGGCTTGGTCCGTGTCCATCTAGGTCGTGAGCAACTGTTCGATTAAATACGAGTAACCGATAGTATGATCTTCCGTGTGACGACGCACACCATACTAACTACAACGTATATAATCTAGGACTATATTTGCATATATTTAATTATCAAATAATTAAAAGCAAACAATTGTTTATTAAATTAATAGATTAATGGCAATGGATCGGGAGTTAATATCACTTAAATCTAGACATTAAGTATACAACTCCAACAATCTCCCACTTATACTAAGGTCTAGTCTTTTCTTCCAAACTCCCGACTCCCATACTCTTCACGTGCTTAATATGCACTTCCAAGAAGTGCCTTGTGAAAGAGCAATCTAGATTGTCGTTCTGAAGTTATCTTGGTGACTACAGCGTCGTCTTCCCTGACGATGACTCGTATCAGGTGGTACTTGCTCTAAAGCAATAAGGTTTATTGCTAAGAGGCAAGATCATTTAGAGTACAAGCTTAGTTGATCCATTTATGAATTGAAACAAAGCATTGAATTCGTGGTACTTGCAAATTGATGAGATAGTCCATTTTATGGATTCATCAAAGCATAGACGAATAGTGTGTATTGGAAACGTGATGGAAACAAAGTGGTGTTTCTCGGGTTTTATGTAGATAACATTTTATCATTGGCAACAATGTAAAGATGTAATCAGACATGAAATGATGGTTGTCTGGATAAATCATTATGAAAGATATAGGAAGAAGTTGGACATGTTCTTGAGATCTTGGATCTCTAGGAAAGAACATTGTACTTCTCCTGGACATCTTACATAGATATGATTATGGTTCGTTTTAACATGCAAGATTCCGATAAAGGTTCGTTACCTTTCAGATACGGAATGCATCTATCTAAGGATATGTGTTTTGAAACACAAAAAGAGATAATTAAGAATCACATCTAAGTCTTAGAGATTATCCCGGAGCTATACCAAAACTTCCGCTGTCTCTGAGGCCGCTATTTGGTTATCCATGGCAGAGTCCGAAAAGCATCGTGCTTATCACTCTTCCATGTTAAAACTCCTTCTCCTTCAATAGTGAAACACATAGCCTGATATCGACTTACACCGGTCCTTATTTGATTAGAAATCTAAGAGAGTAATCCAAAAGAAAAACTTGTCTGCTCCGTAATCCAGAACATAGTTTCCAGTACTTCGAAAGTACTTACAATGTTCATTACAGCAGTCGAGATGTGATTCTTAATTTGCCAAAGGCTATGTAAATAGCGGTGCGATGGCAAATGGTAAGATCACAAGTCCATAAGTGTAAGATAACACATAGTGCAAGTACCACCTGATACGAGTCATCGTCGAGGGAGACGACGCTGTAGTCACCAAGATAACTTCAGAGCGGCAACCTAGATTGCTCATTCACATAGTACTTCTTGGAAGTACAACTTAAGCACGTGATGAGTATGGGAGTCGGGAGTTTGGAGGAAATGACTAGACCTTAGTACATATCTCCTTTTGTGTTCCAAAACACATATCCTTAGATAGATGCATTCCGTATCTGAAAGGTAACGAACCTTTCTTGGAATCTTGCGTGTTAAAATGAACCATAATCGTATAAGATATCTAGAGAAGTACAATGTTCTTTTCTTGAGATCCTAGATCTTAAGAACATGCTCTAACTTCTTCTTTATCTCATATATCGATTTTTCTAGACAACCATCACTTTATGTCTGACAACATCTTTACATTGTTACCAATGATAAAATGTTATCTACATAAAACCTCCGAGAAACACCACCTTGTTACCATCACGTTTCCCATACACTCGATTCGTCAATGCCTTTTGATGAATCCATCAAATGAACTATCTCATCAATGCGCAAGTTCCACGAACTCTAGCTTTGTTATAATCCATGAATGGATCAACTAAGCTTGTACTCTAAATGATCTTGCCTCTTAGCAATAATCCTTATTGCTTTCCAAGAAGGCACATTTAGATCTAGTACCGCCTTCATGTAGATCCAGGGATTGATTTCATGTATACTAGGTCCAGAGTTCAAAACTCTCCTAGTCTTATGAATATCTCCGGTTGTCAAACAACCTCCCACTATAATGGCATTCCGGTGTATGAACGGTAATAACAGTAGGTGCAGTTAGTGGTGTACCGCTACTCGGTTCGGCTGGTTCTAAGTCTTTATCGTTTTCTCTCTCATTTCAAAGTATTACGTCACTTTGGGCTTGTGGTTCATCTAATAGTCTTCCTCTAAGAACCGGGCGTTAGAACTTATAACGTCCTTCTGGTTCATAGTACTATTGAACACACATCTTTTGTTCTTCTAGGATATTCTACAACCGCACTTGAATGCGCCGTTGTTTCCAGACATATCCATAGAACACAGGTAGTTCCGTATAACTCATGCTTTTACTATTTCTATAAGAGTTCCATTTCTTATTTCCGACACACCATTTCTACACAAGAGTGTATGGTGTAGTCATTTAGGATCAAATCCCAATCTCTGATCAGTATGCCATGCATTGCTCAGACAGGCACTTGCCTCCGCGATTAGATCGCAGGCTTTCAATGGATATACCATGATGGTTCCCCACAATAGCTTTGTGTCCATTGACTTGTCAAAACACTTTGCTTTTGTGGCACATCAGGTATGCTAATCCATTCTTTCGAGTAATCATAAAATGAAGTACTCGTACCTTATTGTCTGAGTAAACAAGGTCTGCATACATCAGAGTCAATCAATTCTTATACTTGTCCGGATCTTATATCTTATATCCATAAAGGATTGCTTAGTCATGTTATCTTCCAAATTAGATTCTTAGGTCGGAAGGTCCACTCCTTCAACTTAATTGAAAAAATATCAATTTTCGACCTTTGAACTTCTTATTTGAATAAACACGACTTAGCATAAGAATCCACAAGTATAAATGATTTAATAAAGAAATATCTTATCAGTAAGACGAGTTATATAAAATGGTTTGTTGCATCGTGGTGGACTCGGGATTCATCATTTATATATTGCTAGCTAATGTAACAGAATAGATAATATCATTATTTCTTCTTATAACCATCAGATGATTAAAAGAAATAAAATATCCATTCATTAGAAATCCAGAACAAAGTTCTTTCTAAAGGTACATAAAAGCAATAGCTCAAAATGAAATCCTATAATTGTCCTCCACTGCAACAGCTGCCTCCTCAACAGCATTGCCCATGTAGACTACGATTTCTTCTTTTCCAAGTCGTCGGATTTCCTGGAACCCTCGCATTTAGAATGCGCATACCGTCAGTGGTTCCATATCTACACACCAGGTTCCGGTAGATAATACCACTGACTATGTTTTACGACTAAAGAAAGTTTCGTACTTTCTTTGAGAGGATAATCAGACTTCCAGTACCCAGACTGTTTGCATCGAGAACTCTTGCCTATTGGCTTTCTCATCCCATCTCGTGATCCAAGAAACTTAGGACCACTGGGTTTCTTTGCTTGCTTTACCTTTCCCCCGGTTTTGCCCTTAGGTTCTAAACCTTTGGCGTTGGCTACAAGAGCTTGCGATTTCCGTATCAACTCGTCCAAAAGGTCCATCATCTTAGAAACGTGTTCAAGCGCTTCCTCGAATGAATGACCTTTATGAGTATCCTCATCGCCTCTTGTTTAGCCACTACGTCATGTCTAAACATCTCCTTGAGTTTGAACATGATATCAAAATCAGTCCTTTCCTCATCAGTTAAGACATTAGTAGGCTCGGGAGGACAAAGCTTCACTGAGTACAAACTTGTACTCTTTAACAGTCTGGGCAATGTCCAGATCTCTATTCCAATCAATACATTCAGGGACCAATGAGTTAAAATCCTTAAGTATCACATAAAGTGGGTTCAAAGCCATCCATAATCTATGAGCACATATAATAACAAACAATCGATTTAATATCCGATATTATCTCCCTCTAATAATATCATTAAACCACTAATCACATCTAAAATCCCATCGGGTAAGGCAAGCCACGTTCGTGTGGACGTTTACCCACCCAAATGATTTAGTAATTAGGTTTGCTTCGGTCATACATCACTTACAGCGTAACCTCGTTGGGAGGAATACTATAACGCGTATCTAAGTGTAAACCATTACTCAGTACTAAGGCGAATCGTTTAGAATTGTTACGTCACCGCAAGCCACGTTCTTGTGGACGTTTACGACAACTCGCAACCCTTCACAAATCCCTATAACTGTCTACATCAATTATTCTAAAATCCCATTCAGTATAGCAAGCCACGTTCGTGTGGACGTTTACTATACCAAAAGATTTATATAATTGAAATCCAATTACTTGATCCATTCGATCTTGTAAATCAAGACGTGGAGAATCATAAGTGAAACTCGAAGTTTCTAACCAGTGATTCACCATGCGAACAACCCTATCTCTCATTAGATGAGGGAGCCGAGCAGACAATCGATCCATCTATAAAAGAATGGTACGAAGGTCTCTAATTTGTGTCCTCCACATGACCAAGTGGCTTTGGCTCCATTCCACTCCCCGGGGTGAGAATGAGTCGACTTGAAATCAGCTTTGGAAAGACAAATTAGGCATTGTTTGATAAACTTAATCAATGTTTCTCGTAAGAGGAATTACAAGAACTCTCCTCCAATGACTTATCTATACAAACTTCAAAAAGTTTATAAAAATCACCAAGAGAGCAGCAATGGAGACCATGGGTATGTTTCCATACCCTCTCCCACTTAGTTTTTTATAACAAAGGGATATGCTATCTAATGCATAATTAAATACATATAAGCATGCATACATGAAATAAAGCACATAGAATATTATCACATAGTCAAAATAATACTAGAATATTATTTTCCGACTATTATGGCTTTATCGCATCCCCGTACGCATCTTCTAGTCTTCAGTCTTCGTTCTTGAATGCTCCATGTGACGAGAATATTAATCCCAATATTTAAATCTATTTATTTTCAATTAATCCAAATGTTACTTAATTCGAAAATTAAGTCAATCGAATATATCAAAAATAAAATCAAATATTATTAATATTTTTATTTATTTTTATTTTCCTATCTAATTCTATTAAATCTCTAGAATCCCATCCAAGTCAAACTCGGAACATTCTAGAAGACTTCTATAATAGAATAAGGAAATAAAATAAATTAGGACTCCTAATCCTTCCAAATTAATTCCTTTCCTAATCTATTAAAAATTCCATAAAGGAATAATTAAATAGGAAAAATTAATTAAGGACTTTCAAAACTTTCCAAATTAATTATTTTCCTAATCCATTAAAAATTCCATAAAGGAATAATTAAATAGGAAAAATTAAATTAATTCCAAATTAATTCTTTTCCTAATCCATGAATATTCCAAAAAGAATAATCAATTAGGAAGACCAAATTAATTCTAAATTTATTTCTTCCTTATCCATGAAAATTCTCATACTAGGAATAATCAATAAGGAAATAAAGTTATTCTAAATTTATTCTTTTCCTATTCCATGAGAGTTCCCAAAATTAGGAATACTCATATTAGGAAAACCGAAAAATTTAGGAAAGTTGAATCTCGGCAGGAGAGCACGAGATCACGAGGACCCCGCGCCACCCACCATCGATCGCCGGCCGAGAGGAGCGCCGCCGCCACCCCAGCCCACGCGCCACCTCCATTGGTGGCCGGCGTGGCCGAGGAGTCCCGCGGGCAGCCCCCATCTCACGGTCGATCTCCATGGGATCGATCTCCATGATCGATCCCGAGTCCCTTCGTCTTCTTCGTCACATCTTCTTCTTCTCCGGCGGTCGTTTCGGCATCGATCCAACATAGAATAAATTACAAAATAAATTCTATACTATCCGGTATCGATTCTATACATGAAATCGACCCTATACAATTTCCGGAAAAAGTAGAACGTAATAATAAATCCTAAATTCGGTCAACCCCCGAATTTTTACTATTACAAGCATTCACCACACATAAAACGAATCTCGACATGTCCGAGAGTTTAATAAAACCAACAATCACATGACAAAATAATTAAACGAATAATCATCAAGCCATAATAGTCGGAACCCTGCAAGGTAGAACAATTTTATCGAAAATACCGCGAACGTAAACCACGCTCTGATACCAATTGTTGGAATTCGATATCCCGGGCTATTAAAATTTGCGGAAACCATAGCCCGATCAAAAACCCTTCGCCGGAGATCACGCGAGCACCACCACGCGAGCCGGGATACGACCGAACGCACAGCGGCGTCCGAAGACGGCGCACGTCCAGCCGCACCCCCGCGGGTGCGAGCTCGCGATCGCATCATGCGATCGCCGGGTTGCATCGAAGCAACCCTACGGCGAGTCCGGCGACTCGCCGTTCGCATAGGAGGGGGCGGCTCGCCTCGCGAGCCGCGGCGGCACCAGCCCGCCACCCCAGCGATCGAACCTAGGGTTCGATCGCACCCCCAGCCGTGGGCTGGGGTCCTTCGATGCGCACGCCCCCGGTTCAGCCGGGGCGTGTTTGGTTCGATCCCCACGGGGATCCTTGAACCGCCGGCGGTCCGGTGGTTTGACCACCACCGCCCGGTTCGATCCTCGTCCGGGGTTCGTCCTCGGATCTTGGTTCTACGGTATTTTCAATAAATAATCGAATAAAATCATCAAGGGTGTTTAACGATTTTACCTTCGATTCGTTGTTCGGAGAAACGAGATCAATCGATGACCTTTGAATCTTCCCACGTATTCATTGCACTAGCTTGAACGTCGGGTGGGCGACGATCCTCCAAGCTTATGGATCTCCTTCACGAACTCTCTAGACTAATCAAGTATGATTATCTTGTCTTATCAAATTGTGAAGACCATGTAGTGCTTTTATAGGCTACGTAGGGGATCTAAAGGAGGTGGAATATTGGGCTTCCAATATTGATGATTAAATTGAGCCCAAGCCCAAGTCTATTAATCCTTATCAATATTAATTAATTTATTTTCCACTATATAAATTAATTGCACTCCCAATATTAAACCATATTATATCAAATAATATTTCTCCGGTAGTATTATTTATTCCGTGTATTTAAGATATAAATATCCATGAATAAAATTAATTTATTGCTAATTAATTTATTCATCTCTTATATCCGAGACTAGTACCATTCAACCTTAATTATTATGCGGAACAAATCCACCTGCAGGGTTTACATAATAATTCCTTATGAACTCATCTCGGGGATATTATCAACCCTTACGGGATACACTTTCCCGTCAAGTATTCACGGCATGTCATATATAAAATATAGCGACCCAACTTAACCGGTAATTGACCCAGTAATTAAACCGGTCAATTCCTTTGGAAAATCAAAGTCACTTATATTAAATATATACACCCGCAATAGTATCGGGGATTAAGAATAAAATACACTGAGACTTAAATCGATTATCGCCGGCAATCCTAATCGATAAATCTCAAACGATCCGCCCAATACACCAAGTGTACAAGTGTGATAAAATAATCAAGACAGATTATTTTCTCTCTCACACAACGACTATACCGATGGATTGGTCCGTGTCCATCTAGGTCGTGAGCAACTGTTCGATTAAATACGAGTAACCGATAGTATGATCTTCTGTGTGGGCCCGACACACCATACTAACTACAACGTATAGAATCCAGGACTATAATTTGCATATATTTAATTATAAATAATTAAACGCAAATAATTGTTTATTTAATTAAATAGATTAGTGGCAATGGATCGTGAGTTTCCGTTACTTAAATCTAGACATTAAGTACACAACTCCAACAGTACGGCGGCGATCATGCGGCGGCGGACGGCGGCGGTGGCAAGCCACGACGGCGGTAGTGGGCGACCCGACTTCGCGTCCACCCTATCCGATTAATTAATATTAATTAATAATATTAATTAATCTTAGTTTATTATTTTCTTTTTATTATTTAATTAATTAGTTAGTTTATTTAATTAAGTAATTAGGGAAAATAGTAGTCTAAAAGAATTAGGATTCTTTTAGATTTGATTTGATAGAGTTTCCAAGTGTTGGGATTCTCTATCCATTATTTTATTATTTTAGTTAGCTTAGGGACCAAGTAACTACTCCTATATAAGGAGCCTCATACCATTGTAAAAATCATTCATTGGAATCAATAAAAACCGTGTGGTTTATAACAAGCAGTGCTTGTATAGTTTGGTGTTATCTCAAACACTCGAGCCGATTACAAGGCTATAAAACCGTTACCTTTGCCAAGTCAAGTGCGTGATCACTTTGATTTGAGGAACCACAAGTTGATCGTAATAATCACTTGTTGGGACACACGTGTGGTGTAGATTGTGATAATCGAACCCACGTTCATATCTTGCGAGTCGAGGCGGACTGAGAATCGCTCGATTCATCCATCAAAGGAGCCAACGTATCAATCAACTCGAGTAAAGGTCGATCTACTCTACCCGAGGCGTGCGGTACCGTGAAGAACTCATTGTACTCTCGAGCCAAACAAGCTTTGAAGACCGCGCGAGCGCCTCAACAAACTTGGCTGGTTAGGTGTTTGGTGCAAGGACCTGTTCGATCGACCGGGGTCTCCATCAGGTTGACCGGCGATATTATCGACCAGCCTCGTGGTCAAGGGGCCGGGGTTCATGAAAGAAATCGACCGGATTTCGTGGCGAATGGCTTCGAGCTGAGCCATTGTGTCTTGCAGTTCGTTATGCACCTGACAATCAAAAATTATTTCCCCATATCTTTCGTAATTCATATCCCCAAAAAACACAGTAAACTAGAACAATCGAATCAAGAAAAAATAAATTAAAATAAAAACCTGGCGAGCTTGTGATTGCTGCATAACGCTTTCGAATTGGCCACGAGCCAATTGAACATATCCGATTGCGCGTCCGGATAACCTTCCGGCTGTTCTAGCTATAACGGGAAGATCCTTTGGCCGTAATTTATTATTATTATTTTCCATTAATATATTTTGCAGAATAGATACAGCCACATTTCATTTGGTTTAGAGAGAGAGAGTACCGATAAGAGCAGTCGTAGCTCCTAAGAGGAGAAAAATCTCTCCGTACGAAATCCCGAGCATTCTTCACCGGCGATTGAAGTTAATCTCCGATTGAATTTCTGGGTGTGTGAGAGAGAGAAGTGGGGGGAGATTTTGGCGTTTTGGTTTTTCTAAGCGTAAATGTTAAAAAATGATAGCAAAACATCTCTTTTTTTACTAGTAGAAAAAAAATATCATTTTTTTTCACTAAATGACTAAAATACCTTTACTTTTATTTATTACCGATATTTTTCTTACTAGGTCGAATGATAATCCATATTAAGTTCAAGTTTATCGAATGCAATTTCATGTTTACCGAATTTTTAATGCTTGTCGAATCCTTTGTCGACTGCGGATATAATTAATATTTTTGTCGAATACATTTTTGCGTTCAATCATTTGTCGAATGCTATGAGTTGTGTGTCGATTGTCTTAAATCGATTGTTGAATCTTTTGTGTTGTGGGTCAAATGTGTGTCGCATGTGTTGAATGCGTGTCGAATGTGTTGAGTTGTGTTTCGAATTACGCAAATATTATTCAAATAAAAATTACGCAATAAATAAAGATTACATTACGCCATAAATAAAGATTATTGGATAACCACATCTTTGTTGCACTAACCAAATTTGGCTGGGATTTTGCTAATCTCGCAATCGCCAGTCTCGGAACCGCCAATCTTGCAATCGTGAGCACCGAAAATATTAACCATGTACTCAGTTGTATCAGTTCTGGTAAACACGAGAGCATTTCCATAAGATAATGAATTATCCTTGAAAAACTTAGGTCAGTCTATAGTAAAATAAAATTCTCCATCCTCTTTGATGAATTTGACGCCCCACGATTTGATCTTTTAGCGAGAAATTCTGATTGACCAAAGCCTTTGTGGTCGGCGCTAGGCCAGATGGAAGTTGAATTTTTTGAGCTTGGTCTTCATGAATTATGAAGCGGTATATATTTTCCATGTTTAAAACGTTTCAGCAAAGGAAGTAGAATGGTGGGTATGCATTAATCATGAACTTGTTTTTATAGACAAATAAAGTTGAATACTAGCTACCTATATGGGTAGATACAACAATCTCATTTATTAGGGTAAACCCTAACAATTTATTAATATGAATTTAAGGTTATCCCACCAATACCAACTACATATTCAATGTAGTTTGACCTCTCCTGCCAATTGCCAATTATATTCAATGTAGTTAATTATGATTCGAAAATGGTCAATTATGATTCGCCTAGGGTTAATTATGATTCGACTCGGTTTAGGTATGATTCGGCAATGGTTAATTATTTTGAATCGTCTAGTGTGTAATTATGATTCGCATAGGGTTAATTATGATTCGACACAGGTGAAGTAAGATTCGCCTAGGGTTAGTTATGATTCGACTCGGTTTAGGTATGATTCGACAATGGTTAATTATTCTGATTCGACTAGGTCGTAATTATAATTCGCCTAGCGTTAGTTATGATTCGACACAAGTCAAGTATGATTCGCCTAATGTTAGTTATAATTCGACTCGGTTTAGGTATGATTTGTTGGAAATAAGGGAGTAGAAAAATCCAAAAAATGTGTTTGCTGAATTGTCCCACATAGGAATATTAGTAGAACGCGCGCGCACGCCCGGATTCGTGATTTGGGAATTGGTGCGGATAAGCCTCCTATCTTTTTATTCAAACTAGCAGTTATGGTTTGAATTGATTTCAGTAATAATGATATTAATTACGGAGATAATGACGCAAGATTAATGCCTTGATTGTTGTTGTTACGAGATTAATGTGTGATCTTGTCAGTTGCTGGAATCAAGGGACGAGGAGTAATGTCGGGCTTGACTGAGTACGATTCCAATTCTATAAATACTCAAGCCTTCTCATTATCAGAGACACAACACACAACTCACTTCTTCTCTCATTTTATATATATCTCTGAATATCTAAACACTGTTGTTCTAAACCGTTCCAAGGCTTACAGCCTTGAGTGGGCAAGTCTGTATGCTGTAGTGTAAACCTTGGGGAACTACCGGTTACTCGCTGATCGCCACCCCGGTCGTACCGAAATAGTTTTCAAGGCAGTGGTTCGCCACGACACTACGAAAGTGCTGTGCTGCTGTTCATTCATTCTCGGCACTCTCTAAATTGTTACGTTATTTTATTCCTACAATTTGAAAACTATTGGTGTCGTAACAATGTCTGGAACACCTATGAAAAATGCTGCTGATTTGTCGAAACTGGAACCTCTTAATGGGGTTAATTATCGTCGTTGGGCTCAGAAAATTCTGATGTTTTTTGAGCAATCAGACATTGACTTCGTATTGTTTAATGAGGCTCCTAAGCCAATTGATACGACTATTGTTGATGATACACCTCCGAACCCTACTGTTGTAAAATCGAATGCTGAATCGATTGAGAAATATGATAAGGCTAATAAGACTGCTAGATTTTACATGTTGAACCATATGTCGAATGTGTTGTTTGATTTATTTATGGTTCATAAATCGGCTAAAGTGATATGGGAGAATTTGCTTAAAAAATATGGTTCTGACGATGCTGGCAAAAAGAAATATGTTGTTGGTAAATGGCTCCAGTTTCAGATGGTCGATAATAAGCCTATAATGGAACAAGTTCATGTGTATGAGAACTTGTGTGCTGATGTGGTTAGCGAGGGTATGAAACTTTGTGACGTTTTCCTCGCTAATGTGCTTTTAGAGAAGTTTCCGTCCTCTTGGACAGACTATCGAAACCATTTGAAACATAAAAAGAAAGATCTGACTCTAGAGGAGCTTGTTAGCCATATGAGAACAGAGGAGGCTAATCGCCTTAAGGACAAACCCGTTGTTGTCACAACAAATGTCGCTAACGCGAATCTTGTTGAATCGGGTGGTCCCTCTATGGCTAACAGGGGTGCCTTTGGTCAGGCTCGTGGTCGTGCCCGTGGACGCGGGCGCGGTCTCGGTCGGGGACGTGGTTCGGGGCCTAACCACACTATTGGTCAAGGTTCCAAGAATGTTGTATTCACCAAACCCGTCTCTCAAATTCAAAAACCTCCTCTGACTTGCTTTGTATGTGGTAAAACTGGCCACAAAGCCTACCAATGCACTCAAAAGAAAACCGCTGAATCTAATGTTGCTGAAACTGATGAGATTATTGCGGCTGTGGTTGTTGAGGCTAATCTTGTTGGTAATACTGCTGAGTGGGTTTTGGATACTGGTGCCACGAGACACTTGTGCGCTGACAAGGGTCTTTTTGCCGAGTTCGAAAACATTGAAAATGGTGGTTGTGTCTTCATGGGTAATGCGACTTCGGCTCCTATCATTGGCAAAGGCAAGGTTATGGTGAAGCTGACCTCGGGAAAAACTCTTGCACTTAATAATGTTTTGTATGTACCTTCATTGCGTAGAAACCTAGTGTCTGGAGCCTTGCTGAACAAAGCTGGTATGAAACTTGTGTTCGAAGGCGATAAGGTTGTAATGTCTCGCAATGGGGATTTTGTGGGCAAGGGATATCTGTATGGGGGTTTATTTATTTTGAATGTAGACTCAGTTGTTTCTGCTGTTGCTTCTTCTAGTTCTGTAACCACTTCTGTTTCTGAAATTAATAAAGTTTCTACTTCTGCTTATATCGCTGAGTCTATTGATATTTGGCATGGTAGACTAGGTCACGTGAATG
The DNA here is from genome assembly GCA_954870475.1 of Euphrasia confusa. Lineage (NCBI taxonomy): Eukaryota > Viridiplantae > Streptophyta > Magnoliopsida > Lamiales > Orobanchaceae > Euphrasia > Euphrasia confusa. The sequence goes on from CATPAB010000258.1 coordinate 102,473, forward strand.
TTGGATCAATTAAAAGGCTTAGAAATATGTCGTTAATTCCTAGTTTAACAAGTAAAGAGTTTGATAAATGTCCTAGTTGTGTAGAAGCTAAGTTTGCAAAAAAACCTAGTAAGACGGTTAAAACTAGACATACGGAATTACTTGAATTGATTCACTCCGACCTAGCTGATTTCAAGAAATCTATGAGTAGAGGCGGTAAACATTACTATATCACTTTTATTGATGATTGTTCTCGGTATACTAGAGTGTATTTACTTAGAACAAAAGATGAAGCAGAACATATGTTTATTAAATTCAAAAATGAGGTAGAAAATCAACTTGGCAGGAAAATAAAACGAGTCAGGTTTGATAGAGGTGGTGAGTATGGGTCTAATTATTTAATCGATTTTTGTGAGAAAAATGGTTTAATACATGAGACTAGTCCACCTTATTTACCTCAGTCCAATGGAGTAGCTGAACGTAAAAACAGAACATTAAAAGAAATGATGAATGCGATGCTTTTAAGTTCTGGTCTTTCAGACGATATGTGGGGGGAAGCGATTTTATTAGCTTGTCATATTCTTAATCGTGTTCCACATAAGAAAATTAATAAGACACCCTATGAGATTTGGAAAGGGTATCCTCCTAACTTGAGTTATCTGAAAGTATGGGGATGTTTAGCTAAAGTGGGGCTGCCTGATTTCAGGAGACCAACTATTGGACCTAGAACCTATGATTGTGTGTTCATAGGCTACGCAGAGAACAGTTCAACTTATAGATTTATGTCTTTAAGTGATCGTTCTATATCAGAAGCTAGAGACGCCGAATTTTTTGAGAGTACTTTTCCTCTTAAAAAGGTTGATGCTTCGTTAACTAGTGTATCAGTTGAGACTGGTACACCAATGGTCAGTTCATTATCTACCAGTGGTAGCACCTCTACTCAGACGACTGTTGAGCGTAGAAGGAGTAAGAGGGCTAGGCACGCAAAGAACTTTGGTGATGATTTTATCACCTTTCTTTCGGAATATACGTCCAGTATGTGTGCTAGTGATGAGTTCGTATCCGCTTATATAATAGAAGATGATCCAAAAACGTATAGCGAGGCTATGAGGTCTATTGACGCTAATTTTTGGAAAGATGCTATTAAAAGCGAACTCGATTCTATTGTTTTGAATCAGACATGGGAGTTATCTGATTTGCCCAAAGGCACTAAACCCATTAGCAGTAAATGGATTTTTAAAAAGAAAATGAGGCCTAATGGCACAATAGAACGGTTTAAAGCTAGACTCGTTGTAATAGGATTTACTCAAAAGAAAGATATCGATTATTTCGATACATACTCTCCTGTGACTAAAATAGCAACAATCAGAACTCTTATTGCTATAGCTGCCATTCATAATCTCGTGGTTCATCAGATGGATGTCAAAACCGCGTTTTTAAATGGAGAGCTAAAGGAAGAGATTTATATGACACAACCCGAGGGATTTGTTGTCAAGGGTCAAGAGCGTAAAGTGTGCAAGTTGAGAAAATCACTCTACGGTCTAAAGCAAGCACCTAAACAGTGGTATGAAAAATTTAACAACACTTTGATAACAAATGGATATATCGTGAACAATTCCGATTCATGTGTATATTCAAAAGTGATAGGATCAGATTCTGTGATTATCTGCCTATATGTTGATGACATGCTAATAATTGGTAATAACTTGAACGTGATAGTTCAAACCAAAGAGTTTTTGTCATCACAATTTGAGATGAAGGATTTAGGAGAAGCTGATGTGATTCTTGGAGTCAAAGTGATTAGAACTCCTAATGGAATCTCCTTAACTCAATCTCATTATGTTGAAAAAGTGTTGAAGAAGTTTAACTGCTTTGATGTTGTCCCTGCTAGAACACCCTATGATCCTAGCATACCATTGTGTAAGAATTTGGGTAAGAGTGTTTCCCAAGAAGAGTATGCTAAGATTCTAGGAAGTGTTATGTTCCTTATGAACTGTACTCGACCAGACATAGCTTATGCTGTAAGTAGACTGAGTCGGTACACACATAGCCCCAGCGCTGAGCACTGGACTGCTATAACTCGATTATTAAAGTATCTCAAAGGAACTACCGACCTTTGCTTGCATTATGGTAGATATCCAGCGGTGCTGGAAGGATACTGTGACGCGAATTGGGTATCTGGTAATGATGAGATATGTTCTACTAGTGGTTATGTATTCACCATGGGTGGAGGAGCTGTTTCATGGAAGTCTAGTAAACAGACTTGCATAACACGCTCTACTATGGAATCCGAGTTTATAGCTCTTGAGTTAGCAGGACAAGAGGCAGAATGGCTGAGAAACCTTCTAGCCGATGTGCCTATTTGGGAAGGAAGGCAAACACCGATTTCACTTCATTGTGATTCTCAAGCAGCTCTTGGTGTTGCTAAAAACAGTGTTTACAACGCCAAAAAGAGGCACCTTCGAATACGGCACGCTGCAGTTAAACAACTCCTAGAAAATGGAGTGATTGCTTTAGACTACGTAAAGTCTGAAAGCAACCTGGTCGATCCTTTTACAAAGGGACTATCAAGACGACTAGTTGCCGACACATCTAAAGGTATGGGGCTTAAGGCCTTGAATCAAGCTAGTAAGAAAGCCTGATAAAAACGTATGAGATAGTTGAGCGAAATATACTATCGAGACTAGTCAAATTATAACTGTGTGAGAGTTATGATAAAGCTTATGAGAAAGCTTCTGCCACGAGAGACAAGGTAAACGCAGTGTTAAAGTAATGCGTTGCACTTGATCGCGGAACGATTACATTTTGAGGGCATAATATGTGTTGTGGGGGGTATCGACCGAAGTTCAATAAAAGGAATTCAAATCGCAAGACATTCCTTTACTGTAAGTAGGTAGTTATCTCATGGCACTAAGACGACAATTCAAATCGAAAGATATTGACGTTTAAGTATTTACCTTTCTGTGCTTAGATGGTTTTGGGAGATGTTTTCCTTCACCCTTAGTGGGGGATTGTTGGAAATAAGGGAGTAGAAAAATCCAAAAAATGTGTTTGCTGAATTGTCCCACATAGGAATATTAGTAGAACGCGCGCGCACGCCCGGATTCGTGATTTGGGAATTGGTGCGGATAAGCCTCCTATCTTTTTATTCAAACTAGCAGTTATGGTTTGAATTGATTTCAGTAATAATGATATTAATTACGGAGATAATGACGCGAGATTAATGCCTTGATTGTTGTTGTTACGAGATTAATGTGTGATCTTGTCAGTTGCTGGAATCAAGGGACGAGGAGTAATGTCGGGCTTGACTGAGTACGATTCCAATTCTATAAATACTCAAGCCTTCTCATTATCAGAGACACAACACACAACTCGCTTCTTCTCTCATTTTATATATATCTCTGAATATCTAAACACTGTTGTTCTAAACCGTTCCAAGGCTTACAGCCTTGAGTGGGCAAGTCTGTATGCTGTAGTGTAAACCTTGGGGAACTACCGGTTACTCGCTGATCGCCACCCCGGTCGTACCGAAATAGTTTTCAAGGCAGTGGTTCGCCACGACACTACGAAAGTGCTGTGCTGCTGTTCATTCATTCTCGGTACTCTCTAAATTGTTACGTTATTTTATTCCTACATGATTCGACAATGCTCAATTATGATTCGCCTAAACCCTCAACCATAAACCTTAAACCCTTAACCCTTAACCCTTAATGCTTAACCCTAAACCCTAACCTTAACCTTAAACCCTAAACCCTTAACCCTTAACCCTTGACCAACACCAACACCAACTAATTCATATCAATTTATTACTATGAATTTAAGGCTATCCCACCAACACAAACTAATTCAATGCAACTTTGAATTACCCCCTGCGCTACCCGGACGACTGCGAGAGCCGCTACTCAATCATTGTTCTGGAGGGCTGGAGGTTCTGGACAAGGGCAGCGCCCGTTGCCCTCGACTGGCGACCGCTGGTTGCCCCCCATCGGTCGCTACCCCTGTTCTTCCATCGTCTTCTCCGTCCTCTCCGGCGTGAATTGACCTTCACACTCAACAATCTACCACTTGAAGCTAATTCACAGCCCCTATCATCTCTTCCCATTGCAGGCGCGTCCCTGGTCCTCATCCCAGAAGACCAACTAAAGTCGAACACAACTTCAACTTATCATACGGTACCACCTTTGTAAACATGTCGGCCGGATTCTTACTCCCATGAATCTTCTCCATCACCAAAACGTCTTCCTCTAAGGTCGATCGAATGAAGTGATATCTCAGTTGGATATGCTTCTTTCAAGCATGGTACAACGAATTCTTTGCCAAGTGAATGGCGCTCTGGTTGTCGCAATACAAGACACTCCCTGAGTGGTCTTGTCTCAACTCCCGCAGAAATGTCTGTAGCCACATCATCTCCTTCGCGGCTTCCGTCACAGCAACGTACTCCGCCAATGCCACGATCTTCTGCAACCTCAAAACCCAACATATCGCGGTTTCCCCGAAAGTGTACACGTACCCAGTAGTACTCTTTCTACTATCCACATCACCTCCGTTATCAGCGTCCACGAACCCGAGTAAACCCACGTTTGATTTCCAGAGCCTCAGAGCATGATAAGAAGTCCCTCTCAAGTATCGAAAGATCCATTTCACGGCTTCCCAATGTTGCTTCCCCGGATTACTCATGAACTGGTTGACCACTCCCACTGCATGGGCAATGTTATGTTTCGTGCACAACATGGCATACATAAGGCTCCCAATCGCAGAGGCGTAAGTGACCTTATCCATATGCTCCAGCTCCTCCTCGCTCACCGGCGAGTCCTCCTTTGACAAACGGAAGTGACTAGCCAAATGAGTGCCAACAGGTTTCGCATCCTCCATGCTAAACCTCGCCAATACTTTCTTCAAGTACTCCTCTTGAGACAACTCAGGACCTTCCTTACTCCTCGTGATTCTCATCCACAGGATTTGTTTGGCAGCTCCCAAATCCTTCATAGAGAACTCCCTCGATAGACTCTTCTTGATTTTGTCGATCTCCATCAAGCTCGCCCCGACTATCAACATGTCATCTACATAAAGGAGTAAAATTATGTAGGTATCTCCGAGATTCCTGAAGTAGCAGCAGTGGTCCACCTCGCACCTTGAGAATTCGATCCGCTTCATGAAAAAGTCGAACTTCTTGTACCATTGCCTTGGAGCTTGCTTCAAACCATACAAGCTCTTCTGAAGCTTACACACAAGCTTCTCCTTCCCTTGGACTTCAAACCCTCCGGTTGCTTCATGTAGATTTCTTCATCTAAATCACCGTGAAGAAATGCTGTCTTTACATCCATCTGCTGAAGATGTATGTCCTCTTTTTCCACCAAACTCAACACAACCTGAATTGTTACCATCTTGACTACCGGAGCAAAGATATCCATGTAATCGATCCCTTCCTTCTGCTGGAAGCCCTTCACCACCAATATCGCTTTATACCGAACACTCCCATCGTGTTCTTCCTTTGCCCGGAAGACCCATTTATTGTGCAAGGCCTTCTTCTTCTTTGGAAGCTCGGCTAGTTCCCAAGTCTGATTCGCCATCAATGAGCTCATCTCCTCTTTCATGGTTGACTCCCACTTGATCGAATCCCTCACTTGTATAGCCTCGGTGTAGCTCTCTGACTCACTCCTATTATTCAGCAAGATATAATTAAGAGATGGTGAAAACTTATGGGTCGTATTTCTTGCCTGATTCGACCTCCTTAGTTGCGGTGTCACCGGATCGACATTTGGTTGAGCATTCTCATCTTGCTCATCCTCGCTGCTCGTGTTGCCCTCTTCGATCCCCTCGGTCTCCTCGACCTTCACCGTAACCTCCTCCGTGTTACCCACGAGATCGATGATTTCTTCAACCACCTCGTTTTTACCCTTGTACAAGAAACCAAAAACGAAAAATACGCGAAATAAAAGACACAAGAAATTTATAGTGGTTCACCCGTTAACGAGGGTACGTCAACTTTCTCCGGCTGCAATGATTTATTAGAACAATTATAGATCCCCGTTACTGATGGAGTTGTATTCTAAATGTCTAGTTTAGTGCAAATACGGAACTCCTTATCTATACCTTAATTCGAGATATGATTCAAGCATGATTGCATTTAATGCAATAGTCCTTGATGTATACGTTGTAGACAGTATGGCGTGAGGAGACACGCGGAAGATCATACTGTCGGTTACTCGTATACTATCGAACAGTAGCTCACGACTTAGATGGACAGGGACAATCCATCGGTACGTCGTAGTGTGACTGGTAGATAGTCGGTCTTGACTATCATGTTACACTCGTACACTTGGTGTATTGAGCAGGACCACGGGAGGGCGTTCGATTTATACTAATCGGAGTAATCGAACCAGACCTCAGATATTACGGATATGTGAGTTCTTAATCCCTATATAATTATAGGTGCGTGTGTCCAATGCTCGGTTCTTTGATGTGCCAATGAGTGAGACTAATTGATTAGTCGAGACCCTCGGTATATTGGGAATCGGAATTGTACACACGACATGCTGTAGATTATAGACAGGAAACCGTGTCCCATTTATTGGGTTGATGATGTCCCCGAGATGAGCTCATAAAGTTTATCATGTAAACCCTGCAGGTGGATTCGTTCCACATGATAATAAGGATGAGTGGTACTAGTCTCGGATCATAAGAAATGAATTAATTTAATTATTAGTAATTAAAATTAATTCGTGGACATGCGATATCTTAAACACGGGGAAATGTCACATATGTAATACGGTGGGAAAATTATTGACGGAATAATTTGAATTAATTAATTGGGAAATCATTTATAATTTTATAGTGGAATTAATTATAAATAAAATTGTGGAATTTAATTAAGGTTTTCCTTTTGGGACACCAAGTTAATTAAATTACAATTTAAGCCTAATTAATTAATTGCCTAGAGGTCCTCTAGTGTAGCCTATATAAATCCCTCACCCCTCTCTCTCTAACCTAAGTTTCGCCGCTATAATTAATTCTGCAGAGAAATTAATTTGTTAGCGCAATTATTTTTTTCTGCTTAATTAGTTTAGATTAGCGCAAGAAACATTCTGTAGAAATTAATTGCCAGCGCAATTATATTTCAGAGACAGAAATTCTCTGTGGAAATTTAATTTGTTAGCGCAAAATTATTTCTGAGACAGAGAAGTATATTCACGGTGTTTGAGAAGAGAAGAGACGGGGAGCTCCAAGCGGATCGATGCCCACACATCGGCTGAAGTAAGAGGGCTAGGACATACGCTAGAAGTCTCGAGGTCTCTGTCAATTCGGCTTCTCCGAATCACGCGACAAAGGTATGGAATCGAAACCCTCTTCCGCACTCGTTTCGATTCGATCTCGTACGTAATTATACAACGAACCTCCGATCGAGTTCCGGGATCGTGGTTGGTGTTCCTAGATCACTGTGGGGTCGCTGACTTCCAGAACGGTGGTCGGAATCGGAAAATCCGACCAGAAACGGACCTGGAACAGCAGCGTCGCGCTGCTGTTCGTGACACTGTCGTCCGACAGTGTTTCCTGTCGGCCGACAAGGGCCTGTCGGACGACACCATTTGGTGTCGGACGACACAGAGGTCAGCAGCCTTCGGTTTTGCGCGGTTGTGCTTCGGGCATGATGGCTGGGCGTAAACCGGGTCTGGGGCTTCGTCGTGAGCACAGTAGGCACGCTGGAGGTCGACTGGGCGTGTCCGGATGTTCGAGTAGTCGAACGGACTCGTCCCGGGTAGTCGATTTCCAACAATTGGTATCAGAGCCGGTTATCGGTTTGTTGTATAGTTCGTACGATTTACCTTGCAGGTTGAACCCGATTATTATGGCCAACATTATGGGATGTTGTATGATAATTTTGTTGTGGTTTGTTAAACTCTCGGGCTTGTCGAGATTGTTTTGTTTTGGAAATGTTGCTTGTTTGTAATAGATAAAAACGACGGGTTGAGTCGTTAGGTTTATTTATTTATTTCCGTTGTTTTTCCGGGCATGTATAGGATCGATCACCCTGTATAGGATCGATGCCGGATGTAGTAGATTTATTCTTGTAATTTTTCTTGCTATTTTTGGTGGATCGAGACGAGATCGAAACCCGGAGAAACGAGAGTCGAGGAGACGAACCGGCAACGGGCAGCCATCGAACACACCCCGTGTTCGTGACGGGCAGCAGCGGGGCTGGGGTTCGTTCGACCCCACGGACGACTCAACGAGGCTCGAGACGAGACTCCAGTGGGAGGAGTTCGTCTCTTGACCCTCGAGCGAGTCGGTGGTGGACCGAGACCGAGACGAGCAACGAGATCCAAAAGACGTGCATTGGAGAACACTTAAGGCCATAATAATCGGGACCACGTTAATTGCTTTTTGCTTGTTTTACGTGCTTTATTATTATGCTTAATTGTTTATGCATGTTATCCCTTATCGTAAAATACTAAGTGGGAGAGGGATTGGAAACAATCCCGCGGTCTCCATTCTCTGTTTTGAATGTGATGTGTATTGACTTACGAGTTGGCTTTAGTGTCATCCTCCCTATCGGATAAAGTCGATACACGGATATCACTGGATCAAAATTCGAATTAAAATTCCACATATAAAATTGAACAATTATGTTTCTCAAAAGCAATGCCTAATCTGTCTTTCAAAGACTAATTTCAACTCGACTCATTCTCACCCCGGGGAGTGGAATGGAGCCAAAGCGCTTGGTTATGTCGATGACACAGATTAGAGACTTTCGAGTCATTCGATGACTAGATCGATTGTCTGATTGGCTCCCTCACCTAGTGAGAGATAGGGCTCAATTGCATGATTGATCGCTGGTTAGAAACTTCGAGTTTCACTTACGAGATATCAAGCTTTGATTAATAAATATTGTGAAATTTAATAAATGTAAGAGTCAATTAACAAAGCTGTTTGTTTTAGTAAACGTCCACACTATCGTGGCTTGCTAAATGGAAACGGTGCTTTGGGTTAATTGAGACTCTATGATATTTAAATAAGTAGGATTCAATTAATAAAGTTGTTTGTTTAGTAAACGTCCACACTAACGTGGCTTGCTAAATGGAAACGGAACTTTGGGATTAATTGAGGCTCGACAGTTATAGAAAGTCGTGGAGGACCGCATGTCAACGTAAACGTCCACATGAATGTGGCTTGCGGTGGACATGTAGTTCCCGAGCGGTGGACTTAGTACTGAGAAATGGTAAACACTTAGGTACGCTTTATAGTATCCTCCCCATCGGAGTCACTGCTATAATGATGTACGACCGAAGTAAAAATCCAATTATAAAATCGTTTGGATTAGTATACGTCCACAAGAACGTGGCATGCTAGTCTGATGGGATTTTGGAAATGATTGGTAGTTTAATGATATTATTTGAGGGAAATGATATCGAATTAAACTCATTGTTTGTTTCATATGGTATTATTCCCATTAAAAGTCAACAAACTCACTGAACCTGTTTGTATGGATTAAAGAAGAAACTTGGACATTATCCTAACTGCAGAGGAGTACAAATATGTACTCCAAGTCAATTGACCTGCTGAACCAAATGATGCTTCCACTACTGAGGAAAGGAAGCTCATTGGAAATGGATCAAGGCTATGAGATGACGCGGAGCAACATTATGACTTTCATGTCAAATGTGCTGCGACATCGGGATCATGTCATGACCATTACCTATGATATGATGCTTAACCTCAAGAAGTTTTGGTTATCAGGACAGGACAGCCGGGCAAAGTGAAATGAGGCAACTCATGACGGCCATCATATCGGAAAGAACGCCCGTAAGGGATCACGTTCTTAGAATGATGGGCTATCTTAATGATATAGAGGTTCTGGGAGAAATTATCAATGGGGTAACCCAGGTTGATTTTGTGCTCCAGTCTCTGCCGAGAAGTTTTGAGCAGTTCCGCCTAAACTAAAATATGAATAAGGGGTCTTATTCATTGACGGAGCTCCTGATTGAACTTCAAGCGGCTGAGAGAATCTTTGAGGGTCCTCAAAGCACTTATGGCTGAGAGATTGACTTTTCCTAGGCTTTCGGGCAGCAAAAGGAAGAAGAAAATACGGAAACCCAGTGGGCCTAATATATATGGACCACGGAATGGGACAAGCAAGCCCAAGGGGCAACTGCTTCCGTTGTAAGCAGTTTGGATACTGGGGGTTTTAATTATCCTCTCAAGCAACAAGAAGTTGACTCTTCCTTAGTCACCGAAACATGTTTAGTGGTGTTATCTACCAGTACCTGGTGTGTGGATACGGGAACCACTAATCATGTCTGCGCCTAAATGCAGGGGTTCCAGGAAACCCGGAGACTTAGAAAGGAAGAAGTTATAACCTACATAGGCAATAATGTTAAGGTAACAGTCGTTGCAGTGGGAGATGTTAAATGGTTTTAAACCGTAGGATTTTAGTTCTAATAAATTGTCTTTATGTGCCGGCATTTAGAAAGAATTTTCATTTCGGATTTCTAAATTGGCTTATAATGGATATTCCGTTTCTTCTGATAGTTTCATACTTTTCAGAGTAGGAAACGGGGATATTATCTATTATGGTACATTGATAGACAATTTAATACTAAATCCGTGTTCTTCCACAATGCAACAGACCGGAGCTAATAACACATTGTCGAATCCCAATAAGAGTAAAGATCTTTCTAGGATGAATCAAATGTACTTATGGCATCTTAGGCTAAATCATTTAACTTAAGTACGATTCAAAGGATGAAAGCTGATGGACCACTCAGCTAGGTTGAAGGAAAGGACCTTCCAACCTTCGAATCATACTTGGAAGTTTTAATGATCGAGCAACCCTTTTCGGTTAAAGGGAAAAGATCCAAGAAAGTACTAGAGTTGATTCGCTCTGATATATGCAAACCTCTTTGAGGAGTAAGCCATACTTATCAGGAAATGGGATTAACTCCCAACAGACTACACCATTTATGCCTCGGCAAAATAATGTGTTGTAAAGAAGGAATAGGACTCTTATAGATATGGAAAAATAGACAATAAGTTATTCGGAGTTACCTAATTCGGTTTTGGGATATGCCTTGGAAACAGCGGCGTTTATCCTGAACTTAATTCCTTTGGAAACTTGTACAGATATTCGGCTGTTTATAGGATACCCTAAGAAAACGAATTGAGATATGTAATATAGTCCAAAGGACCAGGTATTCGTTGATTGCATCAACGTTCGGTTCTTAGACATGGACTATATATGCAAGAATCACAAGCCCAAGAGTAGAGTAATACTTAATGTGCTTAGAGGGACTGATCAAGACTTAGAACCAGCCTAACTGAGTAGTTCACTACTATAATCTTTAGTCACTAAAGATACACAGGAGCGTCGTCGTAGTGGGAGGGTTGTTAGACAACCCAACAGGTTCATGTTTATAGGTGAGTCTTCGGACTTGTTACCTGGAGAACATGAAGCCGAACCCTGGATCTATGACGAGACGCTAAAAGATCAAGATGCTCAGTCTTGGCAAAAGTCGATCCGGATTCTTTTGTCTTCACATGGAAGATGGAAGTCAAGACATATTTCCTAAATCGAAGTCTTGACGGGGCCATCTGTGTGGGACAGCCAGAGAGATTCATCGAAAAGAGCCAAGAGCATTCGGTAAGCAAGCTTAATCAATCTTAGGATTGAAGAAAGCTTCAAGATCTTGGACACATGCGGACCTATGAGAAAATCCATTTCATGGATTCATTCAAGGCATGTTTAGGTCCTGAGTGTAATAAATAAGTGACAGAAAAGATGTGGTGTTTTCTCATTCTTTATGTAGACGACATCCTTCTGAATTGGCAACAATATGAAAGATGTTATCGGACATAAAGGGATGGTTGTCCGAGTAATTCAATGTAAGAGACTTAGGAGAAGTCGGGAATGTTCTTGGGATCAAAGTAATAAATGATCGCCAGAAAAGAATATAGAACTTATCTCGAGTCTCATACTTAAATACAATTCTTACTCGTTGCAGCATACAGAATTCCAAGAAAGGTCTTCACCTTATTGATGTGGAATTCATCTATCTAAAGTTTTGTGTTCGACACAATAAAGGAGATAGATGAAGAGTAAGCAGTTCCCTGCACCTTAATGGTGGGAAGCTTAATGTATGTAATGCTATGCACGAGACTGATATCTGTTATGCCGTGGGCATAGTGGTGAGATATCATAGTAATTCTGGAAAGGATCACTCGACTGATGTAAAGAACATGTTTTATGTTCTGAGTTACAAAGCAGTCAAGTTGTTTCCTTTGGATTACATAGAATTGAATTTCCAATCAAACAGGGACAGTTGAAAGTCGAAGTCAGGCTATGTGTTCTCACTGTGAAGTGGAGCAGTCACATGGAAGAATGTAAAGCAGTAATGCATTACGGACTCTACCATGGAAACTGAAAGGATAACGGCCTCTGAGGCAGTTAAAAGGTCAGTGTGGCTCTAGAACTTCCTAAGGGACTTAGATGTGGTTTCTAGTTTACCCAAAGCTATTTTGAATAGCGGTATTGGCAAACTTGAAATGCCACGAGTCCACAGTGGGAGATAACACATAGAGCGCAAGTACCACCTGATTCGAGAGATCGTCTAGTAAGACGATGCAGTTGTCACCTAGATAGCATCGAGAGGATTGCCTGGTAAAACCCGTTCACAGAGGCACTTCCAGCGAAAGCGTTGGGTAGGCGTGATGAGGTTATGGGAATCTGATGTTTGGGAGAGGGCGACTAGACTTTTAGTATAAGTGGGAGATTGATGGAGTTGTATTCTAAATGTCTAGTTTAGTGCAAATACGGAACTCCTTATCTATACCTTAATTCGAGATATGATTCAAGCATGATTGCATTTAATGCAATAGTCCTTGATGTATACGTTGTAGACAGTATGGCGTGAGGAGACACGCGGAAGATCATACTGTCGGTTACTCGTATACTATCGAACAGTAGCTCACGACTTAGATGGACAGGGACAATCCATCGGTACGTCGTAGTGTGACTGGTAGATAGTCGGTCTTGACTATCATGTTACACTCGTACACTTGGTGTATTGAGCAGGACCACGGGAGGGCGTTCGATTTATACTAATCGGAGTAATCGAACCAGACCTCAGATATTACGGATATGTGAGTTCTTAATCCCTATATAATTATAGGTGCGTGTGTCCAATGCTCGGTTCTTTGATGTGCCAATGAGTGAGACTAATTGATTAGTCGAGACCCTCGGTATATTGGGAATCGGAATTGTACACACGGCATGCTGTAGATTATAGACAGGAAACCGTGTCCCATTTATTGGGTTGATGATGTCCCCGAGATGAGCTCATAAAGTTTATCATGTAAACCCTGCAGGTGGATTCGTTCCACATGATAATAAGGATGAGTGGTACTAGTCTCGGATCATAAGAAATGAATTAATTTAATTATTAGTAATTAAAATTAATTCGTGGACATGCGATATCTTAAACACGGGGAAATGTCACATATGTAATACGGTGGGAAAATTATTGACGGAATAATTTGAATTAATTAATTGGGAAATCATTTATAATTTTATAGTGGAATTAATTATAAATAAAATTGTGGATTTAATTAAGGTTTTCTTTTGGGACACCAAGTTAATTAAATTACAATTTAAGCCTAATTAATTAATTGCCTAGAGGTCCTCTAGTGTAGCCTATATAAATCCCTCACCCCTCTCTCTCTAACCTAAGTTTCGCCGCTATAATTAATTCTGCAGAGAAATTAATTTGTTAGCGCAATTATTTTTTTCTGCTTAATTAGTTTAGATTAGCGCAAGAAACATTCTGTAGAAATTAATTGCCAGCGCAATTATATTTCAGAGACAGAAATTCTCTGTGGAAATTTAATTTGTTAGCGCAAAATTATTTCTGAGACAGAGAAGTATATTCACGGTGTTTGAGAAGAGAAGAGACGGGGAGCTCCAAGCGGATCGATGCCCACACATCGGCTGAAGTAAGAGGGCTAGGACATACGCTAGAAGTCTCGAGGTCTCTGTCAATTCGGCTTCTCCGAATCACGCGACAAAGGTATGGAATCGAAACCCTCTTCCGCACTCGTTTCGATTCGATCTCGTACGTAATTATACAACGAACCTCCGATCGAGTTCCGGGATCGTGGTTGGTGTTCCTAGATCACTGTGGGGTCGCTGACTTCCAGAACGGTGGTCGGAATCGGAAAATCCGACCAGAAACGGACCTGGAACAGCAGCGTCGCGCTGCTGTTCGCGACACTGTCGTCCGACAGTGTTTCCTGTCGGCCGACAAGGGCCTGTCGGACGACACCATTTGGTGTCGGACGACACAGAGGTCAGCAGCCTTCGGTTTTGCGCGGTTGTGCTTCGGGCATGATGGCTGGGCGTAAACCGGGTCTGGGGCTTCGTCGTGAGCACAGTAGGCACGCTGGAGGTCGACTGGGCGTGTCCGGATGTTCGAGTAGTCGAACGGACTCGTCCCGGGTAGTCGATTTCCAACAGTTACAAGCTTGTAAACTCTATAATATCAGTTCTAATAGTTGTAGGTGTTAACCCTAATTAATAAATCGCATAGGGTATAAATAGGGAGTAGAAGACTTGGAGAGAAGGATTTCCGCGCTGGCAGAAATTCATGGGTAGCGCCCGCTACCCAGGGGTAGCGACCGCTACCCCCGGCGCTACCCGGACCGTTGCGAGAGCCGCTGCTCGATCGCGGTTCTGGAGGGCTGGAGGTTCTTGACAAGGTCAGCGCCCGCTGGTCACCCCCCAGCGGTCGCTACCCCTCTTCTCTGATCGTCTTGAACGTCCTCTCCGGCGTGAATTGGCCTTTACACTCAACATTTTACACTTAGTTCTACTCTTTTTTATCTTTAATTCTACTTTCTTAGATTGAAATATGTTTTCTTAGTTCTACTTTTTTGTATAATGAGTTCTACTTTGTTGTATACTGAGTTCTACTCTTTTTATACTTAGTTCTACTTTGTTCTACTTTGTTTCATAGTGATATCTACTTTGTTGTATAGTGAGTTCTACTTGCTTTTATATTTAGTTCTACTATTTTTTATGTTTAGTTTTACTTTCTTAGTTTAAAATCGGTTTTCCTAGTTCTACTTTGTTGTATACTGAGTTCTAGCTACTCTTTTTTATACTTAATTCAAAACTACTGGTCAAATTTTTCTTAAAATTTATTTTTGGTATTCTATTGTCTTTAATATTGATATCTACTATGTTATAAATACTTTTCTGCAATATAAAAATTATAATCTTCATTTATTTACGTATTTCAGCAATATATATGCATCATCCATGGATGCTTTTATTCATAACGACTTGTTCTTTTATTATTCTTTCAATGCTTTAAGTGGACTTCATCATCTGCAAACCCAACCCCTAACAAGGTGGGTCGGGTCAACTTTCTTGCCAGATCGATTTCTAATGAACATCTTTTGTGCACAAGAAACATAGCTGATTAGTTGAGGACAAAAGCCTTGCACACATTCTATCCGTGATTTGTTTACGGGCCATACAGATTTTATGGTCCCGTCCCCATAGTATAGCTGTATAGGGCATAAATGATCCCCTCCCTACCTCGGGGATTTCTTATCGTCCCCGCGCCTGGCGTGGCTCTTCCACGTCATCTTTATGTGATACTACTAAAAACGGATTTATTTCGGCAACAAAATTATCTCATTAAACTAAATCTATTTTTAATTATTAATTACACTATTCATCTTCTTTCTCGATTCTCTTTCTATGAAATTATTGAATGTCTGCTTCGATCGGCTATGTTCTTTCTCCCCGAATCTCCAAACGAAATTTGTACAGAAAAACGGAAAAAATACACATCTTGTACCGACGTCAACGACGACACCCTTACAACCTTGACCTGTTTTTTTAATTTCCTCAGCCCCACAAATTGATTAGAGACGAGGACCAATTCAATCCTCTCAGACTCTCAGTACTGAAGAGACGAGGTTCGAGACGAGGACTAATTTTGCAGATTAAAAATTATTAATTAACTTTTAAGAAATCTGAGCCATCAAAATTCGTGGGAAAAAATTGAGTTCATTTTTTGACTTGGAGTATAGGTGTTCGGATTTTGGGAGTATAGTGTAACTGTGTAAGGTGAAAAAAAAATAGTGTAAATGTATAAGAATGTACTAAATGGGATAGCAACACATCTTGTGTGTACTAGGACATAAAAAAATCACTTTTTTGTACTAAAGGACTGATTTGCCCTTGTTATTATGTATAAAAAAACTCACACCCACGGCTGAAACACCAAACCCTAATTTTTTGAAATCCCAAATATTTCTCCAGCCTCTTCCATCTTCTTCACCCTTTCTGCCCGCCCCCACCACCTGATCTCTTTTTTTTTCCAGATCCATGGTGTTTGTGTTTCAGATCTCGGATGTTGAACGGGACGGACTCCAACGGATCAACCTTTTCGTCCAATCCTTCGCGCTCCTCCTCTCCAACCGGCGGGTCCCGCACCGCCTCCAGGAACTCCTCGGCCTCCTCGTGTTATGGATCTGGTCCGCCGCTTTAATCTTATTTTCCTACGCCCCTTCATCGACATGTCTCAATGGGCGATGTAGATCTGGTCCCTTTTAATTTTTTTTTTACCGGATCCATAGTGAGTGTGCTTGAACGGAACGGACTTTCACGGGCGATGCCCCTCGGCAACGGAGATGGCCGCAGCGATCCACCCTTTTTTCTTGTCGATTTTTTTGGTCAATTTTTTTTGTGTCAATAGTTCTTGTTAATTTTTTTGTAAATGTTATACTGTATTTGTTCAATTTTTTTGTTCAATTTTTTTTGTAAATGTTATACTGTATTTCTTTTGAAATATTTATTTATTGATTTTTATTGTTTATTTAATATTTGGATTTCAGTGTTAAATGTTTCGTTTTTATTTTTGCTAGCGTGAGATTAAAAAAAAATCCAAATAAGTATTAAAGGTTTGTGTTTAATTATTTGAAATTTGAATTTGAAAAAAAAATGATATAATTAAAATTTCAAAATATCATATGCAAAGTGGGACAAGGAATCGACATGTCGAATGTAATTCGACATGTCGAATTTGTGTGTCGAATGCGATTCGACATGTCGAATGTGTGTCGAATCACATGTCGAATATGTGTGTCGAATGTGATTCGACATGTCGAATGTGTGTGTCGAATCACTTGTCGAATATGTGTGTCGAATGTGATTCGACATATCGAATGTGTGTGTCGAATGTGAAATGTGCGTGTCGAATGTAGATTCGACATGTCGGATGTAAGAGAGGGTATTTTCGAATGTTCACCGCTTTTTTGTGCAAATAACCGGTTTTTTTATGTCCTAGTGCAAATAAGCTGTCTCACTATCCCATTTAGTGTACTTTAATTTTTCTCTCAAAAAAATACTCCATCCACTAAATCTTATATCGGGCCTCAACCAAAAATTCTTTTTAAGACGAAGATGAAATAATAAAGAGGCAAAATCAAATAAATTGAGAAAATAGGGAATTAAAAAAAAAAACGACAGGATGTGATGGCTATCCTTCATCCCCAAATTTTATAAAAGAGAATGGAGAGAGAAAAGATGAATGGTGTAATTAATAATTAGGAATATTATTTAATTAGGCCCAAGGTTTCAAAAACCTGCTCAAGGTTTCCTGCCCAAGGTTTCGTGTTTATTAGATCATGTTTATCCACAACCCAAGCCACCCCAACTTTTTAATAAATTATTAATT
Organism: Euphrasia confusa; assembly: GCA_954870475.1. Classification (NCBI taxonomy): domain Eukaryota; kingdom Viridiplantae; phylum Streptophyta; class Magnoliopsida; order Lamiales; family Orobanchaceae; genus Euphrasia; species Euphrasia confusa. The sequence goes on from CATPAB010000258.1 coordinate 120,190, forward strand.
TTACTGTTTTCCACATCATCAATTTATTACTTTATTAAACGTTCTAATTTTTCATCATTTATCCACAACCTACAACCTATTTCAATTTTTTTTTATTTTTTATTATTATTAAATAATTACATAATATTTATTTATTAAATTTATATTTAATATAAACTAAAAAATAGGGAAAAATGGCAATAAGGCCAATTTTCAACATTTTTTCGTCAATAAGACCAATTTCCAATTTTCGTGTCAATTAGGTCATTTTGCGTCAATTAGGACAAAAAAATATACCTGGAAGGACGAAACTACCCTCGACATATCCTACCCCATCCCAACCCCCAAACCCCTAATCTACGCCCCCCAAATCCACGATCGGGAAATCCCGATCGGGAAATCGACCAGCAGCCTCCGCCGCCTTCTACCCCGCCGACCCCACCGTCGTGACGCCGACGACCCCGCCCCCACCCCCACGGCCAGATCCTCCTCTCCTCTCCTCCCCCGCCGGTGCAGACCCTCGTGTATTAGACACGGGCGAGGTATCGGCGACGAGTTTCTCTGGCGTCATTCCCTTCCCCGAGCCGAGTTCAACCTCCTCTCCCTTCACTGCCCCTCCCCTTCCCTCGTCGCCTTCGTCGGGTCCGGGCCCCTCCCTCTCACCTCCATCGTCCTCGCCTCCAACAACCTCAAAACCGCCGTCTTCCACAACTACGACGTCTACGAGTCAGCCAACGAGCTGGCGGAGAAGCTCGTGGGCCCACACCCGGACCTGTCCGGCCGGATGGAGTTTCGAACCACGGACATCGTCGACGCGCCGGGGCCCGCGATCAGGGAGTACGACGTCGTTTTCCTGGCGGCGCTCGTCGGGACGGAGATCGAGGAGAAGCGAAGGGCGGTGGAGTACTTGGCCGAGCACATGCGGCCGGGGGCGGTGCTGGTGGTGAGGAGCGCGCGCGGGGCACGCGCGTTTTTGTACCCGGTGGTCGGGGCGAGGGATTTGGAAGGGTTCGAGGTGCTGTCGGTTTACCACCCGACGGACAATGTCATCAACTCGGTCGTCGTGGCTCGCAAGTATCATGACCGCCTCGGTAAATGTGTTGATAAGTGCGGGGAGGTTCCCCTCATCAGCCAAATGAAGATGGTGCTGAACTCATAAGGATATATATATGTGCACATGCATTGGTTGAAGTACGTAGTATATGTTATCTGGGTTGGTTCTTATTAATGTACTTTTACTTTACTTTTTATTCAATATCTAAAAGGTTTTGAATTTGGAATGGTTTTGTGTAATTAATTCTTTATATTTTAAAGTAAAAATGGGACATTCAGTGTGTTTTTATGACATTCAGTGTTAAAATATGACATTCAGTATGTTGTTACTCATTCAGTGTGTTTGCCAATATGACATTCAGTATGTTCAGTGTTAAAATATGACATTCAGTGTTAAAATATGACATTCAGTATGTTCAGTGTTAAAATATGACATTCAGTGTGTTTTTATGACATTCAGTGTGTTCAGTGTTAAAATATGACATTCAGTGTGTTAAAATATGACATTCAGTGTGTTCAGTGTTAAAATATGACATTCAGTATTAAAATATGACATTCAGTATGTTCAGTGTTAAAATATGTCATTCAGAGTTAAAATATGTCGTTCAGTGTTAAATAATCCAGAAAATGATTCATTCGAAACAAATAATCAAGATCATAATTAATATTATGTGTACAATAAAACTTCATTGGCATCGATCTCAGCTTCCTCCAGCTGCTTCAATCCGTGTTCCTTGGTCATTACAGCAACTTCTATGTTCTTTCCTCCACTCTCCACAACCTTCAAAATTTCAAATACATAAATTACTTTACACTGGTACCAATTGACAAGATGTGTTTGAGGAAATTTGGAGTTCCAAATTACTAAATAAACTTTAGATTTTAGTTGTCCTACACAATTACCAATTGTAAGAACTATTCATTTCAAAATCGCCTCTTCACATTTTAATTTTTTTTTACAATAAATCAAACCTTGTGGGTATTTTGTTATTTTGAAATTTAGCTTGATTTTGTAACTGAGCCAAACTTCAAGGGCATTTTCTGTTATTAATCCTAAAACTTTTATTGGGAAAATGTTAGCCCATCTTATATACTGTATTACTTTGCCTCTGCTGAGTTACTTATAAGAGATACAAAGAAAAAAAAATGACAAGCTTACCAAATTGTTGGAGTTGTGTACTTAATGTCTAGATTTAAGTAACGCAAACTCACGATCCATTGCCATTAATCTATTTAATTAAATAAACAATCATTTGCATTTAATTATTTATAATTAAATATATGCAAATCATAGTCCTGGATTTTATACGTTGTAGTTAGTATGGTGCAAGCATGGGCGCACAGAAGATCATACTATCGGTTACTCGTATTTAATCGAACAGTAGCTCACGACCTAGATGGACACGGACCAATCCATCGGTATAGTCGTTGTGTGAGAGAGAAAATAATTTATCTTAATTATTTTATCACACTTGTACACTTGGTGTATTGAGCGGATCGTTGAGATTCATCGATTAGGATTGCCGGCGATAATCGATTCGAGTCTCAGTGTATTTTATTCTTAATCCACGAAACTATTGCGGGTGTGTATATTTAATATAAGTGACTTTGATTTACCAAAGGAATTAACCGATTTAATTATTGGGTGAATTACCGGTTAAGTTGGGTCACTATATTTTATATATGACATGCCGTGAATACTTGACGGGAAAGTGTATCTCGTAAGGGTTGATAATATCCCCGAGATGAGTTCATAAGGAATTATTATGTAAACCCTGCAGGTGGATTCGTTCCGCATAATAATTAAGGTTGAATGGTACTAGTCTCGGATATAAGAGATGAATAAATTAATTAGCAATAAATTAATTTTATTCATGGATATTTATATCTTAAATACACGGAATAAATAATACTACCGGAGAAATATTATTTGATATAATATGGTTTAATATTGGGAGTGCAATTAATTTTATATAGTGGAAAATAGAATTAATTAATAATAGTAAGGATTAATAGATTTGGGCTTGGTGGGCTCAATTTAATCACTATTATTGGAAGCCCAATATTCCACCTCCTTAAGATCCCCTACGTAGCCTATAAAAGCACTACATGGTCTTCACAATTAGACAAGACAAGATAATCATACTTGATTAGTCTAGAGAGTTCGTGAAGGAGATCCATGGAGTTCGGTAGATCGTCGCCCACACGACGTCCGAGCTAGTGCAAGGAATACGTGGGAAGATCTCAAAGGTCATCAAATTGAGTTCTACGTTTTTCCGAACAACGAGAACGAGGTAAATCGTAAAACCCTCTTTATGATTTTATCGTTTAAATTATCGTAGAAATATCATGAACCAAGATCCGAGGGACGAACCCGGGGATGGGGTTTGACCGCGCGGTGGTGATCCGAGATCACCGGACCGCGGGCGGTCAAGCGAGCCCCACCGGGATCGAGAGCTACAAACCCTCGGCTGGACGCCGAGGGTGGCGATCGGCCCTAGGGCACGATCGCCGTGCGCGTAGGGGCCCCGGCTGGAGCCGGGGCGTGCGATCGACCATGGTGGTCGATCGCTGGGGGCAGCCGCGGGCTGGTGCCGCGGCAGTCGCCCCTCCTCCCGGCGATGGCGGTGAGTCGCCGGACTCACCGCCGGGGGCTGCCAAGAGCAGCCCCGGGGATGCGCGAAGCATCCCGGCGATCGCAAACGCGATCGCGAACCCCCTCCACGCGGGGGTTCGGCTGGACAGCCGCGGGTTTATCCCGCGGCGAGTGTTCGGTCGAACCTCGGTTCGCGTACGGTGGTTCGCGGTGGTTTCCGGCGAAAGGCTTTTTTTGATTGGGTTGTCGGTTCCGCAATTTAGACAATCCGGATATTCGAAGGATTTCGGTCGGAATTAATTAGAAAATTTATTTATTTAAATTTATTAATTCCGGGATATCGATTTCCAACAATTGGTATCAGAGCGTTGGTTTTAGTTCATGATATTTTTCGATAAATTGTTCTACCTTGCAGGGTTTCCGACTATTATGGCTAGATATAATTGTTCTTAATTATTGTCATAATATTGTTCTTGATTATTAAACTCTCGGACATGTCGAGATTCGTTTTATGTGTGGTGAATGCTTGTAATAGTAAAAATTCGGGGGTTGACCGAATTTAGGTTTATTATTACGTTCTACTTTTTCCGGAAAATGTATAGGGTCGATTTCATGTATAGAATCGATACCGGATAATTGTAATTAAATTATGTAATTTATTTTACGTTGGATCGATGCCGAAACGACCGCCGGAAGAAGACGTGTGACGGAGGAGACGAAGAGAGGGAGGATTCCGGGGATCGATCAACCCCATGATCGAACCCAAAGGAAGGATCGATCGAAGGGGGAGGGGCTGCCCGCGGCCTTCTCGGCCGTGATGCCGCCGGCAACGGTGGCTGGCCGGCCGGGCTGTGGTGGTGGAGGCTCCCCTCTCGGCCGACGATGGTGGTGGTGGGGCGCGAGGATCCCCAACTCGTGCTCTCCCGCCAAGATCCAACTTTCCTAAATTATTCGGTTTTCCTATTTTGAGTATTCCTATTTTTTGGGAATTCTCATGGAATAGGAAAAGAATAAATTTAGAATAAATTTATTTTTCCTTATTGATTATTCCTATTCATGGGAATTTTCATAGATTAGGAAAAGGAATAAATTTATAATTAATTTATTTTTCCTATTTAATTATTCCTTTATGGAATTTTTAATGGATTAGGAAAATAATTAATTTGGAAAGTTTAGGAGTCCTAAATTAATTTTTCCTTATTTAATTATTGCTTTATGGAATTTTTAATGGATTAGGAAAGGAATTAATTTGGAAGGACTAGGAGTCCTAAATTATTTTATTTCCTTATTTCATTATGGAAATCATCTAGAATATTCCAAGTGGGTCTTGGATAGATTATTCTAGAGATTTAATGAAGTAGAAAGGGAAAACAAAATAAATTATTTTATTTCCTTATTTCATTATGGAAGTCTTCTGGAATATTCCAAGTGGGTCTTGGATAGATTATTCTAGAGATTTAATGAAGTAGAAAGGGAAAATAAAATAAATAAAAATATTAATAATATTTAATTTTATTTTTGATTTATTCGATTGACTTAATTTTCGAATTAAGTAACTTTTGGATTTATTAAAAATAAATAGATTTAAATATTGGAATTAATATTCCCGTCACATGGAGCATTCAAGAACGAAGACTGAAGACTAGAAGATGCGTACGGGGATGCGATAAAGCCATAATAGTCGGAAAATAATATTCTAGTATTATTTTGATTATGTGATATTATTCTATGTGCTTTATTTCATGTATGCATGTTTATGTGTATTTAATTATGCATTAGATAGCGTATCCCTTTATTGTAAAAAGCTAAGTGGGAGAGGGTATGGAAACATATCCATGGTCTCCATTGCTGTTCTCTTGGTGACTTTTATGGACTTTTGAAGTTCGTATAGACAAGTCATTGGAGGAGAATTCTTGTAATTCCTCTTACGAGAAACATTGATTAAGTTTATCAAACAATGCCTAATTTGTCTTTCCAAAACTGATTTCAAGTCGACTCATTCTCACCCCGGGGAGTGGAATGGAGCCAAAGCCACTTGGTCATGTCGAGGACACAAATTAGAGACCTTCGTACCATCTTTTTGAAGGTGGATCGATTGTCTGCTCGGCTCCCTCATTTATGAGAGATAAGGTCGTTCGCATGGTGAATCACTGGTTAGAAACTTCGAGTTTCACTTATGATTCTCCACGTCTTGATTTACAAGATTAAATGAATCAAGTAATTGGGAGTCAATTGTAAAAGTCTTTTGGTGTAGTAAACGTCCACACTATCGTGGCTTGCTACATTGAATGGGATTTTGGAACGATTGATGTAGACAGTTATAGAAGGGAGTAAAGGAGCGTATGTTAACGTAAACGTCCACACTATCGTGGCTTGCGATGAATATACGTGTCCCAAACAATCTTCTTAGATACTGAGTAATGGTTTACACTTAGGTACGCTTCTTAGTATTCTTCCCATCGAAGTAACGCTAATGATGATGTACGACCGAAGGAAATCTAATTGCTAAATCATTTGGATAGGTAAACGTCCACACTATCGTGGCTTGCCATATCTGATGGGATTTTAGATGCAATTAGTGGTTTAATGATATTATTTGAGGGAGATAATATCGGAGATTAAATCGATTGTTTGTTGTTATATGTGCTCATAGATTAGGATATGGCTTTGAACCCACTTTATGTGATACGTAAGGATTTTAAACTCATTGGTCCCTGAATGTAATGATTGGAATAGAGATCTAGACATTACCCAAACTGTTAAAGAGTGCAAGGTTGTACTCAGTGAGCTTTGTCCTCCCGAGCCTATTGACATAGGCGGCTAGACAAGAAGCGATGAGGATACTCATAAAGGCCAGTCACTTCGAGGAAACGCTTAAAAAACGTTTTTTTTTTAGATGATTGACCTTTTAGACGAGTTGAGACGGAAATCGCAAGCTCTTGTAGCTAATGCCAAAGGTTTCAAGCAAAATCGGGGGAAAGGAAAAGCAAGCAAAGAAACCCAGTGGTACTAAGTTTCTTGGACCACGAGATGGGACAAGAAAGCCAAGAGGCAAGTGTTCTCGATGCAAACAGTCTGGGTACTGGAAGTCTAATTATCCTCTCAAAGAAAGTACGAAATTTTCTTTAGTCGTAAAACATAGTCAGTGGTATTATCTACCGGAACCTGGTGTGTAGATATTGAACCACTGACGGTATGTGCATTTTAAATGCAAGGGTTCCAGGAAACCCGACGACTTAGAAAAGAAAAAAATCGTAGTCTACATGGGCAATGCTGTAGAGGAGACAGCAGTTGCAGTGGAGGACATTATATAGGATTTCATTTTGAGTTATTGCTTTTATGTACCTTTCATATTAGAAAGAACTTTGTTCTAGATTTCTAATAAAAGGATACTTTATTTCTTTTAATCATTTGATGGTTATAAGAAGAAATAATGATATTCTGGTACATTAGCTAGCAATATATAAATGATGAATCCTGAGTCCACCACGATGCAACGAACCGTAGTATTAAGCTCGTTTTACTAATAAGAGATTTCTTTATCAATTACACATGTGGATTCTTATGCTGAGTCATGTTTATTCAAATAAGAAGTTCAAAGGTCGAAAATTGATTTTGATCAATTAAGTTGAGGGAGTGGACCTTCCGACCTAAGAATCTAATTTGGAAGATAATATGACTAAGCAATCCTTTATGGATATAAGATGTAAGATCCGGACAAGTATAAGAATTGATTGACTCTGATGTATGCAGACCTATGTCTACTCAGACAATAAGGTACGAGTACTTCATTTGATGATTACTCGAGAAATGGATTAGAATACCTGATGTGCCACAAAAGCAAGTGTTTTGACAAGTCAATGGACACTAAGCAATTGTGGAGAACCATCAAGGTATATTCATTTGTAGCCTGCGATTTGATCGCGGAGGCAAGTACCTGTCTAAGGAATGCATGGCATACTGATCAGAGATTGGGATTTGATCCCAAATGACTACACCATACACTGTAGTGTAGAAATTGTATGTCTTAAACAAGAAATGGAACTCTTATAGAAATGGTAAAATCATGAGTTATACGGAACTACCTGTGTTCTATGGATATGTCTGGAAACAACGGTGCATTAAAATGCGGTTGTAGAATATCCTAGAAGAACAAAAGATGTGTGTTCAATAGTTCTATGAACCAGAAGGACGTTATAAGTTCTAACGCCCGGTTCTTAGAGGAAGACTATTAGATGAACCACAAACCCAAAGTGACGTAATACTTTGAAATGAGAGAGAAAGATTAAGACTTAGAACCAGCCGAACCGAGTAGCGGTACACCACTAACTGCACCTACTGTTATCACTGTTTATACACCGGAACGCCATCGTAGTGGGAGGTTGTGGGACAACCGAAGATATTCATAAGACTAGGAGAGTCTTCGGACTCTGGACCTAGTATACATGAAATCAATCCCTAGATCTACATGAAGGCCGTACTAGATCTAAATGTGCCTTCTTGGAGAGCAATAAGGTTTATTGCTAAGAGGCAAGATCATTTAGAGTACAAGCTTAGTTGATCCATTTATGGATTGGAACAAAGCATTGAGTTCGTGGTACTTGCAAGTTGATGAGATAGTCCATTTTATGGATTCATCAAAGCATAGACGAATAGTGTGTATTGGAAACGTGATGGAAACAAGGTGGTGTTTCTCGGGTTTTTATGTAGATAACATTTTATCATTGGCAACAATGTAAAGATGTTGTCAGACATAAAATGATGGTTGTCTAGAAAAATCAATATATGAGATGAAGAAGAAGTTAGAGCATGTTCTTAGGATCTAGGATCTTAAGAAAAGAACATTGTACTTCTCCTGGACATCTTACATATATATGATTATGGTTCGTTTTAACATGCAAGATTCCGAGAAAGGTTCGTTACCTTTCAGAGACGGAATGCATCCATAATAAATGCATTGTTGAAAACAAGAACCTGGTATCGGCTATGCGGTTAGCATAGTGGGAGGATATCAAGGTAATCCTGGAAAGGAATATTCGACTGCCGTAAAAGTACTTTTCGAAGTACTGTTCTAGACTACGAAGCAGACGAGTTTTCCTTTGGATTACATTCTCTTAGATTTCTAATCAAATAAGGACCGGTGTAAGTCGATATCAGGCTATGTGTTTCACTATTGAAGGAGAAGGAGTTTTAACATGGAAGAGTGATAAGCACGATGCTTTTCGGACTCTGCCATGGGTAACCAAATAGCGGCCTCAGAGGCAGCGGAAGTTTTGGTATAACTCCGGGATAATCTCTGGGACTTAGATGTGATTCTTAATTTGTCAAAGGCTATGTAAATAGCGGTGCAATGGCAAATGGTAAGAAATCACTAGTCCATAAGTGTAAGATAACACATAGTGCAAGTACCACCTGATACGAGTCATCGTCAAGGGAGACGACGCTGTAGTCACCAAGATAACTTCAGAGCGGCAACCTAGAGTGCTCATTCACATAGTACTTCTTGGAAGTACAACTTAAGCACGTGATGAGTATGGGAGTCGGGAGTTTGGAGGAAATGACTAGACCTTAGTACAAGTGGGAGATTGTTGGAGTTGTGTACTTAATGTCTAGATTTAAGTAACGCAAACTCACGATCCATTGCCATTAATCTATTTAATTAAATAAACAATCATTTGCATTTAATTATTTATAATTAAATATATGCAAATCATAGTCCTGGATTTTATACGTTGTAGTTAGTATGGTGCAAGCATGGGCGCACAGAAGATCATACTATCGGTTACTCGTATTTAATCGAACAGTAGCTAACGACCTAGATGGACACGGACCAATCCATCGGTATAGTCGTTGTGTGAGAGAGAAAATAATTTATCTTAATTATTTTATCACACTTGTACACTTGGTGTATTGAGCGGATCGTTGAGATTCATCGATTAGGATTGCCGGCGATAATCGATTCGAGTCTCAGTGTATTTTATTCTTAATCCCCGAAACTATTGCGGGTGTGTATATTTAATATAAGTGACTTTGATTTACCAAAGGAATTAACCGATTTAATTATTGGGTGAATTACCGGTTAAGTTGGGTCACTATATTTTATATATGACATGCCGTGAATACTTGACGGGAAAGTGTATCCCGTAAGGGTTGATAATATCCCCGAGATGAGTTCATAAGGAATTATTATGTAAACCCTGCAGGTGGATTCGTTCCGCATAATAATTAAGGTTGAATGATACTAGTCTCGGATATAAGAGATGAATAAATTAATTAGCAATAAATTAATTTTATTCATGGATATTTATATCTTAAATACACGGAATAAATAATACTACCGGAGAAATATTATTTGATATAATATGGTTTAATATTGGGAGTGCAATTAATTTTATATAGTGGAAAATAGAATTAATTAATAATAGTAAGGATTAATAGATTTGGGCTTGGTGGGCTCAATTTAATCACTATTATTGGAAGCCCAATATTCCACCTCCTTAAGATCCCCTACGTAGCCTATAAAAGCACTAATCATACTTGATTAGTCTAGAGAGTTCGTGAAGGAGATCCATGGAGTTCGGTAGATCGTCGCCCACACGACGTCCGAGCTAGTGCAAGGAATACGTGGGAAGATCTCAAAGGTCATCAAATTGAGTTCTACGTTTTTCCGAACAACGAGAACGAGGTAAATCGTAAAACCCTCTTTATGATTTTATCGTTTAAATTATCGTAGAAATATCATGAACCAAGATCCGAGGGACGAACCCGGGGATGGGGTTTGACCGCGCGGTGGTGATCCGAGATCACCGGACCGCGGGCGGTCAAGCGAGCCCCACCGGGATCGAGAGCTACAAACCCTCGGCTGGACGCCGAGGGTGGCGATCGGCCCTAGGGCACGATCGCCGTGCGCGTAGGGGCCCCGGCTGGAGCCGGGGCGTGCGATCGACCATGGTGGTCGATCGCTGGGGGCAGCCGCGGGCTGGTGCCGCGGCAGTCGCCCCTCCTCCCGGCGATGGCGGTGAGTCGCCGGACTCACCGCCGGGGGCTGCCAAGAGCAGCCCCGGGGATGCGCGAAGCATCCCGGCGATCGCAAACGCGATCGCGAACCCCCTCCACGCGGGGGTTCGGCTGGACAGCCGCGGGTCTATCCCGCGGCGAGTGTTCGGTCGAACCTCGGTTCGCGTACGGTGGTTCGCGGTGGTTTCCGGCGAAAGGCTTTTTTTGATTGGGTTGTCGGTTCCGCAATTTAGACAATCCGGATATTCGAAGGATTTCGGTCGGAATTAATTAGAAAATTTATTTATTTAAATTTATTAATTCCGGGATATCGATTTCCAACACAAATTCCATCAAATGTCATATTTACATAGAATGTTCTAACCTATTTTAATTCGGATATGGCTCATTTAAAGAAAATATTTCAGTACATCATACTTACACAACTTGCATTTAAAGGTAGAAGTTATAAACAAATGATTCGAGTTCGTATTCGGTCGGAAAATGCGCTCGAATAGTAGTGTTGATGTTTTTATTTTATTTTTAAATTGAAATTCAATTAAAAAATATGACATTCACTGTATTTTTATGAAATTCAATGTGTTCTTTTGTTGCTGGATACATTCAGTGTAAAAATAGGACATTCAGGACCTGTTCTTTTGGACTTAATTTCAGTCCAGTTCAGTTCAGTTCAGATCGCTTCAGTTCAGTTCAGTTCAGTTCAGTTCAGTTCGTTTCAAAATAAATTAAAATAAAATAAACAAAAAATAATTTGAATCTATAATTTTAAATATAAAATCTAGTTACCGTCATAATATTATTAATATTTAAAAAAAAATATTTAATAATTTATACAAATTATTATTATTTTTATAAAAAATCAATTCAGTTCAGTTCAGATCGCTTAAGTTCAGTTCAGTTCAGTTCAGATCGCTTAAGTTCAGTTCAGTTCAGTTCAGCCGATTTCAGTCCAAAAGAACAGGTCCTCAGTGTGTTTGCCAGAGACATTCAGTGTAAAAATGGGACATTCAATGTGTTTTTATGACATTCAGTGTTAAAATATGACATTCAGTATGTTCAGTACTAAAATATGTCATTCAGTGTTAAAATATGACATTCAGTATGTTGTTATTCAGTGTAATTTTATAACATTCAGTGTGAAAATCTGTCATTCAGTGTTATTATGCTTCAGTGTAAAAATGGGGCATTCAGTGTTAAACTATGACATTCAGTGTAGTGTGTTTTTATGACATTCAGTGTTAAAATATGTCATTCAGTGTTCATTAAAGAAAAACCCCTATCTCTTTCCAAATTAGAAATACCACAAAAAACTTCATTAGTAACTAAAGCAAAACCTCCACATCACATAATTAAATATGACATTCAGTGTTAAAATGTAACTAAATATGACATTCAGTGTTAAAATGTATCATATGACAATTTCAATTACAAAACATTGCAGCAAATAAAATTTTCATACATGAAATATAATACATACAGATGCACCTATTCGATTATTCGAGATTCAAACTAAATAAATAAATGATATCATCATCCTCCGGTTCCACGTGTCGGATTGCTTCGACTTTCTTTTCCTCTCTCTCTCTCTCTGCTGATTCCTCATGTTCCATAACTTCCATATTCTTCACTTCTCAGAATCGAGTAACATCAACAAATTCACTGTGATTCATACCAAATGAGGATTGTTGTCAAAAATCGAGTAACGTCATTCCTAGCAATTCGAACACAATGTTCTCAGAATCCTTTTCAGCCAATTCCCACACCCGCAATCATAATATTACATCAACAAATTCACTGTGATAATAAAGATAAAATTCAAACTCTGAATGAAACAAATCAACACTGAATCCATACTCAAACTAGTAGTTTCAGTGTAACACAAGTAGATACAGTGTGTAAGTACACTTAGTTCAGTTCAGTGTGCACTCTGAATCAAGCAATTAAACACTGAATGAACGCATTATGAAACCAAGCGCATGGTGGATGCACACTGACTGAACCAATTAAACACTGAGTGGCGAGCTGAATGTCGGATTTTACATTAAATGTCAATAAAAAACACCGAATATCATATTTCTACACTGAATATTTTAAGAACACTTAATATCATTAAAAAATACTGAATGTCGATTTTTTACACTGAATATTATTAAAAAACACTGAATGTGATTAAAAAAACAAAATTATTAAAAAATCATATTTCAACCCATTTAGCATTGGGACCAAATAAATCAAACTTTTAATTTCATAACACTAGTAGTATTACTTTCTTCGCACTTCCTCCAAATTTAGAATACAAATTAATATTTTATTCCTAAATAATTCACTCAAGTAAACATCCCCATTACATTGCCTCGATCACAAACTAAAAAACCCATAGAAAGAAGCCAAAAAACAAAAATTCAAACATGGACATATGAGCACCCAATTAAATTTCAGAAATACATTTCACAAACAAATACACTCAAACGGACATATGAGCACCCAATTACGTTGAATAAAAAACACTATAAATCTCAACGTAATAAAGTGAAAAACAGGCCATGAATCTTATTTTCTTCTTTAGCACCTATCAACATCAATGAAATTTAGGAGGGGAAATGATCCAACAAGCAGAAAAAATAAAGTATGTACCATCATTAGAATCAGTACTAGCACCGACCATCGCGCATAAAATGAGAGCCGCCGCCGCAAAAAAATGTCGTCTACTCGCCCTTTGCTTCTCGAGACAAAAACGGGCTCTCCTATGAACCTCCGCCTCCCGGTGGACCTAGTCCGCGAGAAACAATCACCACCACCTTGAATCCCGGGGGCGTGCACAACAATACTTGTGAATTAAGATTCCGCAACTGGCGCACTACTTGAGGAGACCCATCCATGAAGTATAAACTACCAGATAGACCAACTCGGATATCTACACGATTTAATTCAATCTCAGTGAGATTCATAACCTGCAATGGGTTCTACCTGTTGGATCAGATTTTATACATCCAACAAAATGCTAATAATGCGAACTTTGAAGGCATTCAGTATATTGTGGGACACTGATCGAGGTCTTTGAGCTTCTCGGTGCAACAGCACTAAGTAGTACTGGTCACCTAAGAATTTTTCACAACTCATAGACGGATAAATCGATTAAGGCAAATCATTTTACATTTAAAGTAAAATTGAGGAACAATTTTTCTCAGAGACATTTCATTGAACACTTGCTGCCCAAAAAACTTGAAGTCAAAACAAAAGACCAATATCATTACCGTATTCAAGCCCATGCACCACCTCGCCTTTGTTGCCCCGAGAACCACCGCGTTGGCCCTATGCGTGGCTGCCTACGAGCTGGTCGGCGGGGACGACAATCAAGCCATGGCAGCGGCATCTGCCCTCCACCCGATGAACGCTGCGGCCTACGTCCACGAGCACCTCCCGTTGACGGAAAGGGCCGAGCTGAAGCAGCCCGCAATCTACCGGGAGCTTCGAGATCCCCGCCACTTCCATGAACGCCTTCACCCACGGGTTGAGCTCGATGGAATCGGGAACGGTGAGCGCGGCGGTGTGGACTCTCACAGGGCAGTGACGAGTACTTCACGCGCCTCGGGTTCGGCGCCTCGGAGGCGGTGGTGGTCTGGACTGAGACAGGGGCGGCAGGGCGGGGTGGGGCGCAGGCGTCGATCGTGGCTTCAGAGTGACGGGTGGCTGTCGGCGGTGGTCCGACAGTGGTGACGAGCTGGGTGCGGGGGCGTCGCGGTTTCGACTGCGGCGGAGCGGAGCGGAGAGGTGGTGGTGCGATCGATTGGGATCGAAGAATTGAAAGAGTCGAATTTGGGGGAGAAGATTTGTATAAATGGAAGGGTAACTGTGTCTTTACACTTTTAGGCGGCCTAATTGACACGCGTAATTTCTCGAAAGCCTTATTGGCGAAAAAATGTTGAAAATTGGCCTTATTGCCATTTTTCCCTAAAAAATATATGAAATATTAAAATATGTCAATTAATAATTTTAAAAAGAAAAAAAATCAACATAAAATACTATAAAGTAAATTTTAAATTTTTACAAATTTCTTTTAAATACTATTTCAAAAATTACATAATTATATAGTAAATAAAAATATATGAATATTGGTCTCTATTTATAGAGAATAAAAAAATAAAAATTTTGATATAATTATATTTATATATTATTATGTATAATATTAGATATATAGTAAAATATATATGAGCATATACAGATAAAATAAAACAAATAAAGCACCAATCACATCATTACACATGGTAAGAAAAACAATAAAATATGTTACGCCCTAAGGGCGTGAGAAAGCCCCGATTGTGGAGGGGCGTGAGTTTTCTTTTCTTTTTTATTTATTTATTTTATCTTGGTTGTGGAGGGGCGTGAGTTTTCTTTTCTTTTTTATTTATTTATTTTATCTTATAATGACGTGGAGGGCGTGACACCCTCCGATAAACATGGTCTTATACTAACCTACCTGAACGGAAAAACGTTACAACCGACTACCCTATCTTTGCACCGTTAAGCACTTACCTATTTTTTTAGCCGAATCGGAATATTCTTTTGAATATTCCGAGAGCGTGTGGTTTACTTGCGTATTTGGTCAAATATAATTCTGACTCCGAGGGTATTTAGGTATTAACACATTTCTTTTAATTGTGAATAAAAAAAATATAAAAAAAATCCAATTCATAAATCCAATTCATAGCCGAGTCCTTTGGATAAGTGCCCCTCCCAATAGTAAGTAAGGATTAAATAACCCTTACAAAAATAAAATTGGATATCTACCCTTCTTTTATAAAAATAAATGTAAAAGAAATTAAAATACAAAATATTTACACAATAACCCCAACAAAATAATTGCACAATAGTCCCACTTTCATTTCATCTCTTCCGATTTTTCTCTCCCGAACCCTAAATCGCCCAAAAAAAAACGGCTCTGAAATCGACGATTTCCACCAACAATTCGACGTAAAAAGGTTAGCATTCACTTCTACATGACTTGTGGGTGTGTTGTTGTCAATATCGAGCTTGAATTTTGCGATTTGAGTGCATTTCGAAACCAAAAAAATCTGCCAAATCGCACTTGAATCGCAGGCGGGCGTAGGGCGTAGGCAGTGGCCTGCGCCCTTCGCCCTTACCAGTCCAGTTTTGAATTCTGATTCTTCCCGTTTTATTGTAATTACAGGCATGGATAAGATATCAATAATCATACATTTTGGTGGAGAGTGGCAGCTCTTGGAGATGGATAATGAGCGATTTGAAACACTCGAGAACAACATTGATTCATAGGAGTATTTTGTTTGATGCACTTATTGACAAGGTGTGTGGAAAAATCGGCATCGATCCATCATCAAATGAAGTTGCGATCTCTCGATTCCCAAAAGAAAAGTCTCCTCCGATATATCTTAATGATGAAGATTATTGGAATACGAATGTGTGGATTCATAGAAACCAAGATGAAATGGAGTTGTTTGTGACATTGTAAATGTTGATTTTGGCGACAACGTATTTTTCCTTGTGGTTTTTTGTTTTTGTTGATTTTCAGGGTTACAGGTTAAGAATCCGAAGTCAACTACCTTGCGCATGAAAATGGAGACTTGAGTCTCCACTTTTGGATTTACATGAAAACGGCGACCAGAGTCGCCGCTTTTGGTGTTGCAAGGAAACGGCGACTCCTGTCGCCGGTTTTGGTGCAAGGGTGAAGTGACAAGGAAACGGCGACTCCTGTCGCCGTTTTGATGCAAAGATGATGTGACAAGGAAACGGCGACTCCAGTCGCCGGTTTTGGTGCAAGGCGGATTTGACATGGAAACGGCGACACGAGTCGCCACTTTTGTTGCTGTGAAGAAACGGCGACTCGAGTCGCCGGTTTTGTGTCATGGTGAAATTCCAGCGACAAGTCACTGTTTTGGTGTGTTGGAGAAACGGCGACTCCAGTCGCCGTTTTTGGTGCATGTAAAATTTCCAGCGACTGGAGTCGCTGGTTTTGTGGGCGTACATGGATCCGGCGACAGGAGTCGCCGGTTTTGGTTCCTTGTGATGTTTTTCAATAACTCTTGTTCTTTGTGTTTTGATTTTAAGACTAAGTACTTACAACGTGATTTCTTTCACCAGGTACTCAGTTCGAGGAAATGAAGAATTGTTCCAAGTTTGTAACTTCAAAAAGATCGACGACCATGAAGACGATGAAATTCGAAGCTTCAACACTTAGAGATTTTCACAAGAAATTGAAGATGAAGAATTGAGATCGATGGAGTCAAGATTGAAATTGAAGTTTGTTCTTAAAATTGAAGATTCAAGATTCGAAGATTCAAGAATCGAAGATTCAAGATTCCAAGATTCAAGAATCCAAGTTCTACAATAATGATGTCATCCATGGAAAAGTGACATAGTCCAAGCATGCGACGAATGAGAACGTGCCACGTCATCACTCTCACATGTGCGGCTCTACTATAAATACCCATGGATTTGATTTTCATCATTTGACGATTTTGAGAGAACGAAATCTGATTTTTAGAATCATAGTCGAGCTTCGAGTTTGTGTAGTAGCTTTTGCGCCGTGTGCCAAGATTAGAGCTAGGAGATATAGCTTTAGGTACTCGTGTGCTAGTTTGCAAGTTAGTGGGAGTTGTTGCGACACTCGGGAAACTTCTTGTAAACGTTTTGCCTACCATACTCTACAAGTGTAATAGTTTAAGTTTTGTGTTCAATGAAATGAAAACTATTACATAACTTTGTCTTCACTTTTTATTCTAAAAATTGTGTGAGTGTTTTACTTTGACGGAAGCTGCTGTCTGTGAGTTCAAGACCAATTTCACGAAAAATTGGTATCCTACGCTGAAGGCGTAATTTCAGACATACAGTCCTTGTGTACCCCGAAGTCCTGGACGTCAAAGTCCTGCTTGTGAAAGTCCAGCACGCCAAAGTCCTGCACGTCAAAGTCCAATTCGCCCTGAAAAACTTCCAACTCGAAGAACTTCAGGTGAAACATCACAATATTACAGTCAAGTAATAGTGTCATCTACTTATGATCAGTCTGTATCTATTTGGGATAGCATTGATTTATGTAATACTTCGTATGGTGGTGTTTCTGGTGATTATGATGGTGGTGTGGGTGGTGATTATGATGATGGTTTTGATGGTGTCGAGGTCGATGATAACGACGATGATGTTGTTGTTGATGACGATGATAATAACAATGGTGGAGGTGGTGACGACGGTTATAATGAGGGCGGTAGTTCTTATTATAATAATCCTGTTGTGGACGATGTTGTTGTTCCTGCTTTCAGACTTTGTGATCGAGACGGGGGTGGTCGGTATGATGGTTACGATTTGGTAGTTGGTCAGACTTTCAAGAACAAAGACGATTTCAACTATGTTGTCGCTCGGGTAGCATTGCAGGGCAAGTTTGAATTTGTTGTGGCCAAATCTGATCACAATCGAAAGGTGGTGAAATGTGTTGAAAAAAATTGCAAATGGAAAATTCGTGCAACGAGGAGGAAGACGACCGATGAGTTTGTGATTAAAACCTACACCAACATCCACACTTGTTCTTTGATTAATAGAAGCGGTGTGCACAGGCAGGCCTCTAGCAGTCTTATCGGCAATCGACTCCAGGACCAGTTCTTGAACGCAAAGAAACCTATGACACCAGCTGCAATTCAGCAGTTCATGCGTACTGAGGAAAATATTACTGTCAGTTACGACAAAGCATTGAGAGGGCGGCAGAGAGCCCTGGAAAATGTTCGCGGATCCTATGAAGATAATTTCTCGAAGCTTCCTTCGTATTGTTACATGCTTGAACAAAGGAATCCAGGTACGTTCACCCGTATTCAGACAGATGCCAACAATGAATTTCAGTACTTCTTCATGGCTATCTGAGCGTGTATTCGGGGATTTCAGTACATGAAGGACGTTATCGTCATTGATGCATCGTTCATGACCAATAGATACAAGGGAACGGTTCTTATTGCTTCTGCTATTGACAATGAGCATCACAGTTACCCACTTGCTTGGGGTGTGGGTGATGCAGAGGAAACCAGTTGCTGGATTTGGTTCCTTCAGTGCTTGCAGTTTTTTATTGCAGATAGATCTGATCTGGTAATCGTGTCTGACAGAGGTCAGCCAATTATAAATGCTGTAGCTGCTGTTTACCCTAAGGCAGAACATGGACACTGCTATTGGCACATCATGCAAAACATCAAGTCCAAGTACAACAGGAGAAACGACTTGGTTGGTCATTTTCAGAAGGCTGCGTGCTCGTACACTGTACCCGAGTTCAATCGACATTTTTCAGAGCTTAGAGCAGCGAGCGAGAAATGTGCAAAGTGGCTAGAAGATATCACGTTTGAGATATGGTCAAGAGTCCACCACCGTGTGAATAGATACGAGGTGATGACGTCTAACGCAGTGGAAGTGATAAATGCCGTGATGAAAGACGCTAAAGACTTTCTCATATGTTCCTTGATCAAGTTTATCGTGGATAAGATGGTTGAATGGTTTTGCAGACATCGTGAAGAAGCTCGTGCGTTCACCGGTGTATTGACACCAAGAAGGGAAACAACGTTGCGTGAGCGTTATGACCGTGCTCCTAAATGGGTTACCAAAAAAATAAGTACTTGGATGTACACTGTGGAGTCGACTAGATGGTGTGGGGTTGTGGATTTGGAGGCAATGACGTGTGAATGTGGTGTGTTTCAAATTGACATGATGCCGTGTGAGCATGCCATTGTCGCAGCGTGTGCCAAGGACCCGAGTCGGGCAGGACAATATGCTTATGATATGACTTCTCTTTATTTCACCCGTGAGTATATGATGCAAGCATATAAGGAGAACATTATACCTGTTCCTTCAGAAGATCAATGGACGGAGATTCCCAAATATGTCCAAAACATGATAGTGTTGCCCCCACCGGTGAAACGAACTCCAGGACGGCCGAGAATGGACCGCTTCACGAGTCGAATTGAGAGGTTTTCGAAGAAAACATATCGATGTGGGAAATGTCAAGGAGAGGGTCACAATGCACAGACTTGTCCGATTCCACCAGAGTAAACACTATTGAACTTTTATGTAGTTGTGTGTGTTTTTTCATATATTTTTGTGTAATTTGACTTGTGAAATATTTACTATGCAGGTTGTGATGTCAAGAGGATGAAGTTGTAGATGCCCGGGTGTAGCGAAGAAGAGGGCATGACTAGAACTCTTTGATTTTTTACAATTATTTTGTGTTTTGAGACAATTGTGCAACAAACTTTGTGTTGTAATGAATCTTTCATGTTAGAAGTGTTTTAATTTTAGACTTTGCATTTGTCCTTAATCATCAAATGTTAGAATTGCTTGAATGTGGTGTAAATGTGTTCTGGACAGGTTGGAATCACAAAAAACGGGGAAATCCATGAAAATTCTGTTCTGTGGTGGGCGTAGGGCGTAGGCCACTGCCTGCGCCCTACGCCCACTCTGTCGCAGGTCACTGCCTACTTCCTGATGGGCGTAGGGAGTAGGCCATTGCCTGCGCCCTACGCCCGCTCTGTCGCAAGCCACTGCCTGCATCCTGATGGGCGTAGGGCGTAGGCCATTGCCTGCGCCCTACGCCCAACCTGCCGCAGGCCACTGCCTTTCACTAGATTGACGCAGGGCGTAGGCCATTACCTACGCCCTACGCCCATACTGACGCACCCCCACCTGCGCCCTACGCCCTTCACAGTTTGGATTTCACGCGGTTTTGGCAATTTATCGACTTACCCGTGGATAATTAATGTAATTTGTACCGTTGGATGATCTTAAAATGTAGTTTTGCGTGTCCCGACCAATTTTCGTGGAAAAATAATGTCGGGAAGTGCTCGATCGGCTAATGTCGAGAATTTGTCGATTTTTGCGACATTATCGGATTGAGCACTTCCCGACATTATTTTTCCACGAAAATTGGCCGGGACACGTAAAACTACAATTTAAGATCATCCAATGGTTCAAATCACCTTAATTATCCACGAGTAGAAGTATTTAGTGTTTTCATCACATATTACTTCTAAGTTACTTCTAAGTTTAACTTTAAATGTTATAGTTTGAGTTGAAGTTAAGTAGCTTCAAGGTATGACCAAACAATAAAATGTAATTTCGTTATTTTGAACCGTTGGATGATCTTAAAATTTAGTTTTACGTGTCCCTTCCAATTTTCGTGAAAAAATAATGCCTTCCAATTTAACGGTACAAATTACATTAATTATCCACGGGTAAGTCGATAAATTCCCAAAACCGCGTGAAATCCAAACTGTGAAGGGCGTAGGGCGCAGGTGGGGGTGCGTCAGTATGGGCATAGGGCGTAGGTAATCCAAACTGTTAATGGCCTACGCCCTGCGTCAATCTAGTGAAAGGCAGTGGCCTGCGTCAATCTAGCTTCAAGGTATGACCAAACAATAAAATGTAATTTCGTTATTTTGAACCGTTGGATGATCTTAAAATTTAGTTTTACGTGTCCCTTCCAATTTTCGTGAAAAAATAATGCCTTCCAATTTAACGGTACAAATTACATTAATTATCCACGGGTAAGTCGATAAATTCCCAAAACCGCGTGAAATCCAAACTGTGAAGGGCGTAGGGCGCAGGTGGGGGTGCGTCAGTATGGGCATAGGGCGTAGGTAATCCAAACTGTTAATGGCCTACGCCCTGCGTCAATCTAGTGAAAGGCAGTGGCCTGCGGCAGGTTGGGCGTAGGGCGCAGGCAATGGCCTACGCCCTACGCCCATCAGGATGCAGGCAGTGGCCTGCGACAGAGCGGGCGTAGGGCGCAGGCAATGGCCTACGCCCTACGCCCATCAGGAAGCAGGCAGTGGCCTGCGACAGAGTGGGCGTAGGGCGCAGGCAGTGGCCTACGCCCTACGCCCACCACAGAACAGAACTGGACATGAATTTCCCCTTTTTTTGTGATTCCAACCTGTCCAAAACACATTAACACCACATTCAAGCAATTCTAATATTAACAATTCAATACAACACAAATACAAAGTCTAAAAGCCTCAAATACAAATCAATCGACTCGATGACTCAAACTGAAGATTTTTCGAGCGACATATCGGCGATACTTCATCAAGTACGCGTCGTCGAGTTCTTTACCCCGGTGGGAGAGGTACTTGTTGACGAGACGATCCAGATACATGCACACGTACGGGCCGCAGTTGTTGTTGTCGACTTAGACAAACTGCTCCTTCGGGACTTCGACCGTCATAGGAGTCTTCTTGTGGGTTTGATGAAACAAGTTTGACCCTCCCAAAATCCTGCAGCTACCAAGAGACGAGGCAACAACTCCAACAACGGAGTTAGTACACGAGACTTGCCAGTTACATCCGGACAACGGTGCCACAACGAGTCGTACAACTGTATAGTCCAGAGGTTCAGGTCAATCCGTATCACGACCCAATGTTCCCCGGTATTACAGACCGTTATCACCTAAAAAAATAAAAAATAAAATAAAACGTTATTTACAATTAAATTAAAATATTAAATTGAATTAAAAAAATAAAAATGTACGGTTCTTTAAATTACCTCTCGTGCGTGTTCCCAACTCTTGTGCCTATCGTCCCCCGTGATGTATTTCAGCATGTAGTCCGGCGGTGCCCATGACTCATATTTCTTCTCCAAGATCTTTCTCCTTGCATGTGTTGTCGGCACCTTAACCCTAGCGTACTGGGTCCTCATAGCGTTCTGTTAATTAAAAATAAATTTAAACGATTAGTATTAGGAAAATGATAAAAAAAACTTGTATTTGATAGGATGATTGGATCTTGCGAAGAACTCGGGACACAAGAGTATAGTCTTCTTTGGAGTGACTTCATCTTTTAAACCCTTGTTCTGCTTTATCTTGTCCCGCAGGTACGTAATGTACATGTCAATCTCATGAAAAATATACATATCACAGTTAAGCACAATTTAATAAACATTATAAATTTCAAAGTTTAACTACAAATTAACTTACCATGTCCGAGTACCAATGATGTAGTGACTCAATCAGGCCGAAGTACTTCTGGTCCAGAGTGACTCCGTTGAAAGGGATATAGACACTCAATCCATGCCCGTCACGACGGAACATCGAATAGAGCCCCCTAACCTTCTTGCTGCCAGACGGTGCGAACTGCGCGACGTACGGGCTCCGAAGAGCTGCCGAGGGCCTCCTCACACGGGTTCCGAGACTACTCTCGGCCACATCATCCTCCTCCTCATCAGCCCCAAGTTCTTTCTCCTCTTCCGACAATGCAATCTCATTTTCGTGTTCATTTTCCATGGGAGATGTCATCTTGAACAACTCGACCTGCGTCCCAGTCGGAAAAAAAGTCTCTGCATCAATGATAACCTGCGGTATATCAGCCCAATCGGTACAATAAAACCAGGATCATACTTTGGCCGATCAGCAGTAGCCGGGAGGGAAGATGCCGTCGGTGGAAATCGCTGGGAAGGGACCGAAGACACCCTGAAAATCACGCAGCGCCCTCGGTGGCGAAGAATGACCGCTATCTCCCCAGACAGCCTGAGTCTGTGCCGGTGTGCGATAGCTATCGCCAACGGTCGTCTGCTCGAAATGGGGCTGCTCGATCTGAGGCTGCTCGACCTGGCGCGAGAGTGGCACAGGAGAAGGATAATACTCGATCATCGCTTGCGATTGTGGTTGTGGACTATCCCAAGTTGGAGCAGAGTAATACTCCATTGGAGGAAACTGAACGAAAAAATAATTTAGGTCGACACAGAAAAAAGAACAAACAAAGAAAGAACTAATCAAATTTTTTCAAAATATATTAATAGTAATATAATTTTTAAAATCATGTTTTTGAAAAATACAAACAAAAAAAAAAATACAAACAACAAGACAGCTACTGAACCTCCTCATCTGCCCTATCTCCTAGGTTGCAACGCTTAAGGGCCTATTGAATAGCGTCGATCCGACGGGTGGCCTCCTCAATCAGCTCTCCCTTCCTACCCTGCTCAACACCGTACTTGGTCACCCGTGAATGTAGCTCAGCTATCATCTTCCTCTGCTCCGTCAGCTCTGCTACCATAGCCTCGTCTCTCAGCCTCTGACTCTCCCTGTCGGCTGTCCTCTCGTCCCTATGCATCTGCAGAAAATCAGAAAACCAACCCGGCTGTCCTCCGGATGGCTGAGCCTGAGAAGACGACGGACCGACATGGTCAATGACAGTCTTAGGAAAAGCTGAGTATGTCGTCTGGGGTGGAGGTGGGGGTGTCCTCTGTCGTGGAACTCGAGCTGGGGCTGGAGCAATGAACTTCACATAGTCATGGCAGAAGATGTTGTCGTCGTCGAGTCGTAGAGCGTCTGCTTCGAGACCATAATAGTTCCGCTCGAACCAGCACAGGGTCCCGTAAAAAGCTGGAGACAACAACTCTTCAACGTCCGGATTCAAGCGCGGATACACAACCTGCATGTTTGTTTTTGAAATTTTATAAGTCTGAATAGGTTAAATAATTTTAATTCACGCAATAAACTTGTTCAAACATTTACCTGCACACCGCTAACCAAGAAGTTCTTGATATCATCGCCCTGCGGTGCGTTGTTACTCAGAGACCATCGCAGCATCCTGGGGTACGAATGAATGTAGTCTCTCCTGGGGGATGCGTTCAGTTTTACAACCGCACCCTCGAAAGCCTCCATCATATAAAACTAAAACCAAAACAAGTGTATATTATTAAACACTACAAAAACTATTCAATTATCAACAAACTAGTTTTAAACATACCGCAAAAAAATGGATGAATCCATAAGCATTCCATGCGCGCACCCCTTGCCCCGTCGATTGCACCGATTTGCTCGAAGAAATCATCCACGATAGTCTTCCACACCTTCCGTCCCCATGGATACTTATGGCATATTTCGAGGTTACTGCAAAGCTGTAATAAATACAAAAATTAAAAAATTAAAAATAAATTTCAATACACAATAAAAAAAAAATTAATTCGCGTATTACCTCAAAGTACTCATCAGGGACATGTGATTGTCTGTTAGGTATGTCTAACAGAGTCGTAATCAACCAAACAAATGTTAGGTTGATTACATCCGGGTACCTCTCGGGATGCTTTTTGGCCAAAAGTGATTCGATTTTCAGAAGCTGCTCGTCCGTCGGCACCTCTTTCTTGGCCACGTCACAGGTCGGAAATGATCTTTCTTTCAGGTCAGCATCATCACCATCCACGTCATCTTGGGAGCGGGAGTCATAAAAGTGCAACCCTGTAATCAAGCTGAACTCCACTGGGCTCAGACGAGCTACCATGTTGTTCACCACGAACAACCTGAATCGCTTCTTCTTCGGGTCAGGCCAAACGCAGACTCGAGCCATCAACTGATGGATGGACGCATTGGGCACTACCCATTGCCCGTCCAACAGTAAGAAATTACCCAGCTGAGGGTAATCGGTCACAACATTCGGGAAGGCTTTCAGCAGTGGTCCCGCTATATCGGGGATTTTCTTGTAGCTATGGCGCGTGGTTAACTTCCCCCTCATCACCACGTCGTCGTATTTGCGCTGTGGTAGCTCACCGATGTCCAATGCTGCCACAGGGCGATATTCATCCTGAAAAAAACAGTACAAAAAAACCAGTTAAAAAACTCAAAACTGGACTGCCACTGACGCAGGGCGCAGGCTTCAGCCTGCGCCCGTATACAAATTTGACGCAGGCTGAAGCCTGCGTCCAAAAAACAATTTGACGCAGGCTTCAGCCTGCGTCCACACACACATTTGACGCAGGCTTCAGCCTACGCCCTACGCCCACATACGCAGAAAACTCATTTGACGCAGGCTTCAGCCTGCGTCCACATAATATTTGACGCTGGCAACAGCCTGCGTCCTACGCCCAAGAACACTTTCACAACCCACCCCAGATTTTTCAAAATCAAATTCACAGAATACCCGCAATTCAACACCAAATTAAAGGAGCGGTACCTGATAATTCGCCTCAGCCTGTGTTTTGGACAATCCAAGGAGCGGTTCGCGGGGGTCATGCGCCGCCTTTCTTCTCGGCTCAGCCTGCCCGCTAGTCGCCGACGGGGCAGAGGACGGGCGACGAGCCCTTTTCGATCCTCTACTAGCATTGGATGAGGAGGAGGCGTGAGACATTGTCAAGGTCGCCGGAATGAAGCTCGCCGGTTCTGCATTTTGATTTTTTATTTCAAACCTTGAAATCGAACTGAGAGAGAGAGAGGGGCGGGGCGGGATGAGTACTTACCTGATCAGAGAGGGGCGGGGCGCTCTTGCCAGAGTTCGTCTCTTCTTCCCGTCGGTTGGAGTTCGTTTCTTCGCCGGAGTTCGTTCGTCTTTGCGTTTCTGTGAAAGAGAAAAGAGGGCAGCGGGTTTGGGGAGGGAATTGGGGGTAGGGTTTGTGTTTTAATTTTTGAAGAAATCAATTGCAATTTTGATAACATTATAGGCTAATTGGTAATTCTGAAAAATGTATATATGATTTTTGATTTATTTTTATTTTATTTTAATTAAAAAATAAATAGAAAATAAGGGGGAGTGGCATTTTTCTCAAATGCAGTTTTCAGAGGGTCACCCCTCCCAATTCTCTCTTCATAGCCCTAGTTGAGAAACAAAAATCCCACAATTAAGATTTCCCAAATCAAGAGACAGAGCACCACAACAACACCTCCTCCCAACAATCGAGGTCCAGCTCGTTCCGATCGAAGTCGCTACGAGGTCGAACTCACAGTTGTCTCCGCCAAGGATCTCAAAATCGTCAATTGGCAAGACCAGGTCGTACGCCGTCGTGTGGGTGGACTCCAAGATCAAATTCACCACCCGCGTCGATGAGGAAGGCGATACGACGCCGTTCTGGGAGGAGAGGCCTGGTTAAATTCATCCCCTTCGATTCCACGATCGAGGACTCCACCCTCCACGTCGACATCGTGCACGCCTGAGAGAAGGGCTTATCAATTGCACGTCTTGGGCAAAAAATTGATTCGATCCTACTACTTTCTTCGCTTTTTCTATCACTTTCGGTCCACAATAATCCTGTTGCCTACCTTCTGGAAATAATGATATTGATATTCTTGGTTGTTGATTAAAGAATTACAATTTTTTCAAATATTTCTTTTTTTTTAAATCTTCAATAATAATATTGATTTTTTTTTCATTTATAATGTATAATGTTTTTATTTGGATTTGATTTTATTTTTATTTGCATATTACAAGGGTATTAAGGGTATTTAGGTAATCAACTATTAAAAATTATAAAAAAAATAGAGATAACGGAATATTCTACGAAATATTTTGATCCATCCAAAAAAGAAAGTAAGTGCAAAACGGAAAAAAGATGGAGTAGTCGGGTGTAACTACTTTCCGATCGAGTAGGTGAGTATAAAAAACACTAAAGGCCGGTAAATTTCTGTAATATTCCCTTAATAATTAAATATACATTGTCAACTTGATGACTGCCGATGGCGTGGAAGAGCCGCGTCACGCGCAAGGCAATTTATATGTTACAACTAGTTGTATCATGAGCATTCTCACGGTACATTTAGTATCAATAAAAAGTAAAATAAATAAATTGTACATTAATTTTCTTTTCTTTTTCTCTGTCTTCTTCTCTCTCCTTATCTCATCTCTAGGCTTCTTTTTTATAATCTCATTATGGATTTTTTTTTCTTTACCTTAATTAATCATAAAAAAAATTGATATATAAAATAATTGATTAATTTTTTTACAGATTTTAATGTTTTTAATTATATAATTGAATTTAAGAATGAATTAATAAATGAATATTTCAGATATATGTAGTGAATATTATGATTATAGATAGTGATGATTACAATAATATAAATTACCATTCAATAATTTATGAATGAATATCAAATTTGTGAATGAATATTTCAATAATATGTAATGAATACTTTTGTTTTTTATAATTAATGATGATTTATTCACTATTAATTAATTATATAAATAATGATGATTTTATTAACAATTAATTGATTATATAAATTAATATTTGAATTATATGTGATGAAGATTATACCAATATACAACCATGATTTATTTAAAATCACAAAATTAAGATTTTAAAATAAATAGATGAAGACAAAAAAAACTAAATGAATATGTTATAAATATAAAATGAATATTGTAGTTATATGTGATGAATATGACATGATTACGAACTAAATTCTTAAGATGTGATGATTACAAAAATAAATAAATAAAACAACGCAAATTGTTATAAAAAAACTACACAAATTGTTATTAGTTTATTTTTATATTTTTAATTTTGTTGGGATGGGCTTGTATTGTAATGGACTGCATGTACAGATTTACTATGCTTGGTACAACTAGTTGTACAATATAGGGACGATAAAGAGTTGGGTGATGATGTTTACACCTCCAACATTACTCTGTACACCTTACTTAATTTTTTCTTTTTTAAATAATATTATAAAAGACGAAAATGACCTTTTACATAAAACTTGTATAAAATAATAAATAATAATTTACATTATTTAATTTCTTTATCAGCAAATCTGTGTAAATGTGTAATTGATGGAAGGCTTCCTCCGTCACCACCGAGACCCCATCCGACCACCCTTCTTTCCTCATGGCCCCCGCCCGCCTGAGAAAAAACCCGCCCGCCTAAGTCTTCGACTACACCAGAATAACTTTAAGAAACTCAAACCAAAAACCTTTCCACGCAGACCTCGTCCCCAAATCGCAATCGCAACAAGCAAAATATCGATGAGCTCGTCGGTCAAATTAACTATACGATGAGGTCGTTTTGGATGAGTGTAGTTGTCGAGGAATCGAATACAATAATCCTGAATCGAAACAAGTGACATGTTTACACAAACAAACATACCAAACATTGCAATCACAAAGTCGTAACACTAAACATACAGCAGCGCAGCAGTACTCTAATTAAACAACTATCCAAATTAATTAATTAATTAAACCTAGATACTTAATCAAAATCAGCACCACCATCTCCTCTTCCGGACCACCACCACCGATCGCCCGTCCACGCCATAATTCCCCATGGCTCCGAAAACGCCTCACTAACAACACCCCTAGCCTCTCACCCACTCCTCCAGCCTCTCCCCCAAACAAGTACGCCCCCATCACTGCCATCTCCCGAATAATCCCCAAATCGAGAATGCCAATTTTTTTCCTTCGCGATGGTCGATCGATGGTGTCAAAATCGACTGGAAGCTTCAACCTCGTTTCACTCTGTTGCAAAATACCTAACTTCGCCTTCCGGGCTTCCGGCAGTACGGCTTCATCAACGGCGAGTGGGAATAGAGCGTTCCGGTGTCAAGAAAATTCGTCCAGTCGGCGACGGCCGATGACCGAATACAAACACAACTCCATTTGCGCGTGTTATTTCTTGAACAACTCCGCCACTATATTTTTTATTGAGATGATGGTGAGCTGTTGAAATTAAAATTTTATTGTAAGAATAATAAGTATATATATTTACAAGTTTTATAAAAGGGGTGATTTAGACCTTTTATAATATTATTTAAAAAAGAAAAAATTAAGTGGGGTGTACAAAGTAAAATTGGAGGTGTAAATATCATCAACCTAAAGAGTTTCGATTCAGCCCGTAATGCAATAAAAACGGCCCAAATCAAAACAAAATAGAATCTGCGGACATGAAGCCATGCATCTCAGTCGTTCATTTCTCGCAAAAAGAGCATATAAGGCACTCGTAACATTCTCTGTAGTACTAACTAGGGATGTCAATCGGGCCAGCCCATTAGGTTTCGGGTCAGCCTACTCGGGCTATCGGGTTACTTCGGTTCGGGATGATCGGACTGAAATTTTTTCGGGCTGTAAATTTGTAGCCCTAACCTTAAAACTATCGGTTTCGGGCTAGCCCGTCGAGCTGAAAAAAATAATATTATATAATAAAAATAATAATTTTAATACCAAATTAAATTTAATATTAATAAAATATTAATATTTAATAATAATTATTGTAATTCTAATATTTAAATTGCCCAAAATATCAAATATTCATTCAATAATATTTAAAATTGTAATTTTAGTTGACAATTTTCTTTGATTTGAATATATTATTTTATTTATTTAAAATATTTCTATAAATAAATAAAATAAATTATAATATATTTAAATACATCGGGTTGTCGGGCTAGCCCACGGTTTATCGGGCTAGCCCACTCGGACTATCGGGTTATTTCGGTTCGGGCTGATCGGCTGAAATTTTTCCGGGTCGAAAATATTCGGCTCTAATCCTACATTTTTTCGGGCGGGCTCCGGGCTAGCCCACCGTTTCGGGTTGGATTGACATCCCTAGGGATGGGAAAAAATACCGAATTATCGAAATACCGAACTTACCGTACCGAAAAATACCGAAAAAAATAAAAATTTCAGTATATTGAATTTTTCGGTACGGTATGATACCGTATCGATAATTTTCGGTACGGTATCGGTATAAAAAATTTTAAAATTTCGGTATTTCGGTATATACCGATATACCGTAAATAATCGATATAGTTCGATATTTCGATATATATATCCTTCGGTATGGAAAAAACAATCGGTATAGTTCGATATTTCGGTATATATATAATTCGGTATGCAAAAAAAAGTCGGTATGATTCGATATATCGATATTTTCGGTATAATTCGATAATTCGATATGGTTCGATATATCGATATTTTTAGTATACCGAAAGTTCGGTACGGTATCGGTATAAATTTTTTTGATATCGAAATTTCGGTATATCGATATTCGGTATACCGAACTTTTCGGTACGGTATCAGTATAGATTTTTCCGAATACCGAATTTTTCGGTACGGTATCGGTATGACCTATTCGGTGGTACGGTATCCCATCCCTAGACATCCCTACTCGTAACCCTAACCTTAATTATAATTAGTATATAATATCAATTTTTCGTCCTGTAACTATTGACGAATTCAATTGTAGTCTTGTGTCTTTCAAAAACGTCAAATGTCATCTTTTCCGTCCAATTTTGTAAACATCCGTTAAAATTTGCTGACGTGGAAAACAATTCTAATTTTTTAATAAATACAATGGCTTTTTGGTAATTATTGACATCTTCTTTGTAATTACGTATTGAAACTGTAAGAATCTCCTTTCCCAATCATTTCCATTTCTCGTCATTTCCCCCAATTACACCCCGGGATCGAGCCGTCGAAGGCATTGCGCGAGAGATCGAGCGCTCTGAACGTCACAAAGGTGTCCCCGATCCCGGGCGGCAGAGGGCCGTTGATGTTGTTGCGACTGCAATTGAGAGTCCGCAGCAGAGGAGCGAAGCGGGGAGGGAGCCATTGAGGGAGTTGCGAGACAGGTCGAGCGTTTGGAGGAATTCGAGGTCCCCGAGGTCGGGTGGCAGAGGGCCGCGGAGGTAATTGCCGTAAAGAACCAAGCTTTGCAAATTGTACAATTTTAAATATTTTCAATTGCTTTTTTGCCTATGTTTTGGTCGGAATTTTGAAAGTAGGATAAAACCCCCTTTTTGTTCAAAATCATTTGTTTCATTTCAATTTCTGAATTCGAATCCCAAAAAAATTACAGTAAATATTGATCCCAGCGGAGGCGCGTCGCTGCCATCGTCCTGCCCCAATGCTTGGAAGCAGCGCGTATCCTACGGCCAGGGCCACCCGCTGATCAAGCCCCACCGCCGCCAGCTCAAGTGCTTCAACGTCGACGAGGACTGTCCCGTTTTCGACGGCTTGTTCAGCTTCTGTCAGGCCTCCGTCGGCGGCTCAATCGGCGCCGCCTTCAAGCTCAACCGGCAGGATGCCGACATCGATGTAGCGGCGGTATCTATGAAAAAGCAGAGTGAAGAAGAAAGCAGCAAAAGCACTGTGGGTATTTGTATTTGTTTTTGCTCCACGTAATATAAGTTAGATGGGGTTAGAAGAGCTTCTTGCCAAGTCAGCAAATTTTAACGGACGTTTAAAAAGTTTAAAAAATTGGACGGAAAGGATGAAATTTGACGTTTTTGAAAGACACGGGACTACAATTGAATTCGTCAATAGTTACAGGACGAAAATTGATATTATCTCTTATAATTATTATCCTCATAAATCTGAACACGCGATGAAAAGATTAATCAACGCGATGAAAAGAATGAAAAGAACAATCAACGCAGTGGTCAAGAATAATCCGAAAGAGTTCCAGATCCTTAAGAAGGAGGGTAATAGAATGAAAAGAACAATCGACGCAGTGGTCAAGAATTATCCGAAAGAGTTCCAGGTCTTTAAGAAGGAGGGTTCGGATGTTGGTTGTCAACGTCTGAAATTGTATGGGGTTTGTGAAGATCCGGACACATGTTGGTTTTTCACAGAAAGGAGTTGTCCAAATCCTCCTTCGTTGCCGGGCAAATATTACTTGTACACGACCTGGGATGAAATGATTGGCGATGAAGAACCAGACAGAATAAGGAGTAAGGTACTTATCATTTTTATCAATTTTGATGATTTTATCAATTCTTTATTTTTTCTATTTTTCTTAATCATATCTTGTTTTTTTTTTTGACAGATTTCTGAGATTTCAATGGTACATAGGGTATGTTTCTTTTCATATTTAGTCTGTTACTAATTTTGAACCTTAAACTTGTCTGAAAACATTTTTATTTTATTTCGTTTTTATATTTCAAATAAGATGTAAAGTAGTGTTGTACACTACATATATTTTGATATTGTTCTTTCTTAATCCGTAAATATATTATGGAGTAATTAGTTTCAAAATTGAGTTAGATTTCAATTTTTGTAGGCCCTTAATATTGAAGATTGGGCTTTGAGATTAGATTATGATCCTGAGATTGTAGAGGTTTGTGGTAACATTCTGAAATATTTTAAAGACGGCGACAAAGACGTTGAATCATTTTCTAGGATGGTGAATGCAGTATTGGAAAACGAAAATTTAAGTCATACCTTGTGCGAATCATTCAGCAAGGTATGTGTATATGTCTTTTTTTTATATCAATAGTAAGTACGTTTGCGCAATCACCAACAACGTTGAATTGATCAATATGTACATAAATTCACTTTTGCAGGATGAGAAAATTGCTAGCATGCTCAAGTTTTGCACAATTGATTTAGGCGCAGAGAAAGGAAGTGTTCACCAGCTCTCTAACATCAAGAGAGATTGGTTCCTTCGAGAGGCTATCCAAGAAGGGGAATACAATATGTTCTTTAGAGAGTTTTTGAAAGACGGTGATCCAAAGATTATTGTAAGGTAAGGTTGCTCATGTTATATCTTTTAACACACATATATATATACAATGCCTTTCATTGGTTGTTTATAAGGTATTTCATTTCTTTTTGCAGAAATGCCATGAGCATTCTAATATCCTACTGTATTCCTCATACCTATTTGAACCCGAGGGGACTTATGCGCAACCGTCATAATGAATACTCCCTCTGTTCCAGAGCTATAGGCAATTGTGGTCAACGTTGACTTTTTTTGTTCGTCCAATACATATGATAAACAATATACAAAAATTATGAAAAAATAACTAAAATATAATATAACTATTGAATTTTATTTTAATAATTTTTTCATAAATTTTGTATATTGTTTATCATATGTATTGTACGTACTAAAAAAGTCAACGTTGACCACCTGCGCCTATAGCTCTAGGACAGAGAGAGTATTAATTTACAAGGTTGAGTTGTTTTTTATTAAATAAAATAAAAGAATTTTCGCTAAGTTCTGTTTTTTTTTATTGACTTGTTGTATGGATTTATGAAAGGCGGAGGATCAATGCTTATATATATATATATATATATATATATATACTAGTGGCGCTCGTCGTCTTGCGAAGCAAGACGAACACCCATGCATCTCGTTACAGCCTTAGTGCAAAACACGTCGCAAAATGTTGCAATGTATGAAGAAGTGAAAGCTAATTAAACAAAATGTAGCTAATTAAACAAAATGTTGTAATGTATGAAGAAGTGAAAGCTTAAACAAAATGTGCAAACTATTACAACTATTAATAGGGTATAGCAAAATGCTCAAAGTTCTCGTCGTCATTGGACACCAATCAAACACCAAATATATTTTAAGTAAAATACTATCGAGATTATCTGTGCGAGCATCCAAGTCACTTGAAAACAAAGACAAAAACCGAATGTCACCTGAAAACCAAGACCAAAACCGAATGTGCAAACGCTCAAGTTCTCGTCGCCATTGGACACCAATCGTTATATTTAAGTAAAATACTATCGATTATCTGTGCGAGCATCCAATTCACCTGAAAAACAAGAGAATGACAATGTTAAATTTCAGATGCAGTAAAGCATATACTCAAACTTCACAAGTGAAAAACATAACCTCGCAAAATTCACCTCTTTAAAGCTGCTGCATTCAAATCAGTTTCTTATTTATAGTTGAATGCATTGACTAAGATCTACAATATGCATGAAAAAGAAATGGAAATACAGCCAATTTCTTCTAGCATTTAAACACATAAATGTTGACTTTGTCATCATTGTAATTTGTAATAGGGTTAATATTCTCAATCCCCCAACACTTGATATTTTACATTATCCCCTGAACTAAGAGAGCATATCATTTTAAAAACTATGTATTCTAAAACTAAAAGTAGCTAGATATTGCTAAGAAATTTTTCCAAAGAAATTAAAGCATTACTTATACTTATTTTATTTTATTATATTTTATTGAATTAAAAACTTTTCTGAACCACATTCTCAAAATTGACCATTTATTTTGAAAAGTTGAACCTAAACTACCTAAGACTCTCAATACACATCAACAGAATTTTTGAATTTTTCTGGTCCACGCATAAAGTTTTTCAAAGTGTCACCTCCGGATTCAGGCAACAAATATGATCAGATATTTTTCCGGACCATATAATTTTACTCGTCATTCAAATGGTTAAGTAGAACGAAAGTAGGTCGGGGGAAGCTAAAATAAACAATTCAATATATATTTTAGGGGGTGGATAAAAGCATCACATAATAATAATGACACAAACCTTATCTTTGGTTTCGGCACTTCGAACTACATAACATCCTACCAGCTTTGCAAATTGGCCAACAAGCTGCCCAACGGCTTGTGATGCAGCAGAAACGAAGACAGTCTCTACTTTTTTAGGAGAACAAATCTCATAAAAACCACAATAGGCAGTATGAAACTACCTATTGCTAAAGGAAAGTCAAATCACCACAAAAAAAATATTGAATCAATAAAGTAATAATAAAATAAAATATGAAGAGTTGGACCGATGAATGAGCACCTGTGTAATAATTTTCCGGACTTGAGGTTCAAAACCCATATCAAGCATGGGATCACCTCATCTAATTAAGTTCGTGTGTTCAGCTTCCAAAATGTCGATCTATCAATCTTCCAGGTGTAGCAATAACAATTTCAACTCGTAGAAAACAAACGGTAATGCATAAATTTCCAATAAATATCAACACAATTAATTTTCATCAAGAAACAAAATATATATATGGGACAAAGTGAGTCACCTCGTTTAAGATCGTGAATTCGGGTCCTTTGGGGGGCACTACCATATATGCAGGTTCTTCTTATGCTTGCACAAGATTCAAATTTTGTAACTTCTTCTTTAATCTGAACCACCAACTCCCTAGTGGGTGACAACCCTAATACAATGGGGCCTTCACCTTGGGCTAAGTGATTATCATAAGTTTTGTGATTAGAAAAAAAGGTAAATATAGATAATGTATGTCTCATTAGGAGAAAATAACTTACCCACCCTCGGCTGAGCACTAACATGAACAAAGGCAGGCAACAAATATGATAAAGTCTTTCCACAACCGGTTTCGGCAATGCCTATTAGATCCCGTCCCTTTAAAGTCATTGGCCATCCTTGTGACTGGATTGGAGTCGGCTCAACAAAACCCAATCTAGCAATGACCTCGAGGCAGTAATCTGTAAAATTAAACAAATTCATTCGCTAACAACCGCCAAAATTCGACACATATAAATGACTATTTAACTGAATCAAAACATTACAATAAAAGGCTACACGTGTTGAATTATTATTTGTGAAATTTTGTCTGTTTAGGACCCAAACATACAACCTTAAATTAATGGACAACTAATTTTCAAGCTCAATGTAACATGTGTTTATCTTTAACGCCCCAAATTGATATTTTCTTGTATTACAAGTCTCATATCGATAACAGACCTTTATGAAAAAAAAAAAAAAAGCAATACCAGGAAAATTTATTTCTTGAAACATCCGTATCAGTTTGGAAACGTGATGACCCTCAATAATAATCTTCCAGCGTGCACAGTACATCATAACCCCTTGCTCAGTGATACTCAAGAAACTCACTTTTCAACTCCAGCCTATGAAGATAAAATACATTACCTGGTAATTCAATAGAAAAAATTCATAAAAAATTAATGCTTGCAAGTAATTGTACAAAATTTAGATCTGAGAATTCGGGAAGGAGGGCTCGAGGAATCGCAGACAAAACCCTAAATTCACCTAATAGCGATAAACGAAATAAATAAATTATAGTAAATGAATGTATGTAAACGAAGAAAATAGAACGTTTCCAGCCACCTCTTTGAGGTCCAAGATCCGGCACCGCAAAGGTCTCGTGGCTTCAAGCCTCTGTACCTGGGTCAGCACGCCGAGAAGATATAGTTTCCAGTTGGTACGATGACGTTAGAGATTCAAAGTTGTTTTGCAGCTCAGTAGAAATAAGAAAAAATCTTCGCCGGCAGTGAAAACGATGAGAGAAAGAGGTGCGTTTTTTTATTTTTTTAGGTTTTAGATAATCTTATGTTATATAATTAATTAATCAAATTAGTTTTTATTATACAACTGTAATGATACGTGTGATGATGCATGTCATCCCACATATTTTCCTTTTAACATTAATTAATAAAATCTAATTTACATATAGAATACATACATGATACAAACAAAGAAGTAAGTCATACAAGGGTGACCCGTGGCACCCTTCCCCTTCTCTTTATATATATATATACTAGGGGCGATCGTCTTGCATGGCAAGACGAAGGCCCTTATAATTTGCGACCATTTTTTGTTATGATAGAAATTTGTATGTTAACGCCTAATATACAAAGTGTGATCATGACTAATGCGAAACTTGTAACGTCGAGTTAGGTATAGGGTTTATCCAAAATAACATTCATAAGATTGCGAAACAAGTCTCAGATTTAATTCAATATTTAACTTTTTGTGTCTTGGAACTTTTGTGCGGGTTAGCTGGTTCTTCTTGCTCTGTTGAGAGTTCACCAAAAGCGAGAATTGTATTATCAAACATAATTGCACTTATAATTGTTCCCTGTATGAAGTGTATGAAGTGCAGGAGGTCATTTTATAAAAAAAACATATCACAAATGAATAAAATGAAGAGTTTTCTGGGATTCGAACCCGGAACTGGTCGGATGATAAGCAGGGAAAAAATTATTACCTCCATATCAAGCAGAATAAATTTCTGATATATATATTTGCATCTGATGTATCATAACATTTGTTCAGCATTGGAGGAAAGCGTTGAAGGACCTGTACAATCACAGTCCAACAACCTTAAGTTGCACAGGTTTAAAGGCATTCTAATAAAAGGAAAAAAGATAACCATATACTGACAAGCTCACAAATTAATGCAAATACAAATAAAAGAGCATAATAAACATGCAAATTTGGTATTCATAGTACTTCTAAATTATAACTCTAAGAGATCAGTCAAAACCACTTTATAAACAACATTCAATGTTCGATTTGAAGTAGTTAAATCACATAATGAAGCTTTCATAAGGAAACTCTCTATTTATGCACTTTCATAAGTAAATATTCAAAAATAATATCAGAACAATATCAACTAATTTGGATTTGTAACGTTCATACGCTAGCTCTCTATTTATGCGCTTATTTAAAATAATATTAGAAGATATAATTTCAGACGATGACCTAGGTAATCGAGAGACCTCAAATGCAAAAAAAGGAAACTCAAACAGCAATGTGATTGCGTAAAATACACTATTTTACGCACGAGGCTAAATAATTAAAAGGCCAACATGGTTTCTCATTTTCAGTGTTTTTACCAAGCACCTCTTTGATTTAAATTATTATATTCATTATAGGGTACAACGAACTTACTTGACTATCCCAGTAAGCTCGGTCACATAAGTCCAGCTTTCATTCAAATACTCTTGGGAGAATCGTTGGATCCCAAAAAACTGCGAATGGTCTCTTCAATGTCTTCCGTGGCAACTTCCATAGTTGTCCTGGCCTTCGGACATAGTTCAAAAAACTTTGATAATACTCTCCCAACCTAGAAATAATTCACTACTACCAGATTAGTTACTGAATATATATGATTGTCCAACTAAACATGTTTGTTTTTCTATCTTTTATTATATATATATATATAGTTTATTTCCAATTTCTGATATTTGATACTATGAAAATAGTGGATAGACATAGAAATCAATAAGGCATGCTAAGTTGTCTTGTGTAGAGGGAATTTTATCACATATCTTATTGAGCAAATAATGGTTTCTGCAGAAGCATTGTTAATTTCTGAACTAAAGAAGCACTCTATCGATGCCATGTTATGTCTATCGTGGAAAAGCCGATATAGCTTCCTAGCATTTGGTTGGATCGTCGTTTTGTGATCGAAGTATCTCCTGCCAATAAAAAAAAAATTTAAAATTTTAGCTTTCGCAACATTAAGAAGACAATGCATCTTTCACATAATGGATACCTTTTTCCAGTGAGTATTTTCGCCATATTACCATTGTTATTGGCAACAAAAATATCACTTTCATCACAAACAATGAAATCCAAAGCAGCCACACGAGATGAGTACGGCGAGAATCATGCTAGCTCGTTCTTGGTGGCAATAGTCTCTTTAGAATGGAAGTTTTTTGGGAATAGAGCTTTTAATGGTGCAAGTGTCGCTTCCCCTCCTTACACTTCCCTCGGCGCCACGTATATAATTATATATGCACGTCATTCCCAAGACCCAGCGCCCTTAACTTCAAGACAACTTCCTCGAGACTTAAGAGGACATTTTCCATGCCATCATTCCTTGTCAAGGTTTTTCGTCTGCAAAAGCGTGTCAATTAGTTAGCTACAATTTTCTTAACCTTATTTTTCAATACCATTATGGAAGAGAGGATTGATTCCACTCACGTGTAGAGTTTTCCACCTCTTCCGTATTGTACCTAGATCTTCCATTTGTTTATCTCCACTACCATAGTAACATCCAAGAAAGCTAGCATATCAGATTGAAATATGTCATTTTAAAAACTAAATCTCAACAATCTTGTTAATATATAATTTAAAATGTTTAATAGTTCGTAGTCTTGCTATCTGCACCTTAAGTGCAACGAGACATATTGTTTGTTTTTCATTCTCATCCTTTCAACCAACTTCATACCCATATCAAGCCGATTCGACAATCTGTAGTCAAATTTGGTGAGCTGAACAGCTTGCACCTGAGGACAACCAAACAATAATCATACTCCGTGATAAATAAATTTCTTCCAAGTCTCATAACCAAGTCACAACATTTGAAATGGAAAAATACGCAAGTGGTTTTCATGAAAAATTACGGACAAGTGTATTCTTAGCAGCCATTTTGCGCTTCTCAGGGCTAAGCAAGTCGTAATAACTTCTGGAAAACCTTCTGGGATAGCAGCAACTGCCAAAGCCACAACAATTTCAAAGTAATAAGTGCATTTCTAGAAAGAGAACTTTAAATTCCTTGGCCACCCATCGACATACTCCCAAGACAGAATATATTTGACATTAATCAACCAAACCAAAGTGCAGATTGATCGATTCTAAAATGATAAAGCTAATCACGCCATTGATTTGTTTCGATGCTATCGGATAAGAATAAATACATCATCGACGATCGAGATTGTGTTCTGTACAATCCGAGTTTCATTAAAGGAGAAACGATCACGTGTGCGCTCGAGAGCTAAGAATGACTTACGGGCATATTTGAAGGCTAAATCCGAGACGCACGCCGTAATCGACTGAGAAATCTCCACGCCGATTCGCTTAGCTGCGTAGGAAATTGCAGAAGATATAAAGAAGAAATTCCGTCTACTCAGTTGCATTATCCGCAAAAAAAATTGGTAAAAAAATTGAACAAGCGAATCGGAGAGTACCGAATCCCGTGCGAATTCTTCTTCGTAAATCGTACACACTATTCCGAGTTCATCGTTCCAGCCCCGAACTCTCAAAGCCATTCTCTCTCTGTTAAACAACATAATTTGATCAAAATCTACAGAAAATGAAATGAAGTCTTCTGTTCATACTTTACAAAACTAAAGTTAAAGGCAACACAATTATGAAAAATTAATTCAAAAATTTGTGTACCTGGTTAAAAAGAAAGGATGGTTTGGGTTACGAACGAAATCGCATCCGTTTTTTGCTTTTATTTGCTTTGAGAACGAAGCAGAGAGAAGAAGAGATGGAAACAGATTTATAGGTCTTGATTCTTGACTACCTGCAATTCGAAAAACCCAAGCAGATATTTTTACTAAAACCCTAAAAATAAATGAGAATTCCTACAAAGCAATTGATCCGAAGAAGAAGAGAATTTCCACGAGAGAATTTCCACGGCAATTTATTCTCAGGAAGAAGGGGTTTTCTTCCCGACAAACAGAGTGCAAAATAAACGGGAATAAAACGCTTAGGCACCTGAAATTACAGAAGATGGATGACCTCCGTTGAGCTGAAAGAGGCGGCACAGGAACGGCGTCGCGGGTTCAACAATCTGCACAACGCGATTAAGGAAATCGCAAGAGAAAGATCAGGTCCGGTGTTTTTTTTACCGCACTTTATTAAGTTTAGCGGTAAAGAAAGAATTACACGCAAGTGCAAGCGCACAGCTGGAGATAAACGTGGCATTCTGTAGTCAATTGCAGGTTAATTTTGTTTTACATTATTTAATTGGCCGAAATTTAGATACACACAGGTACATACAAAATACATACAAAGGTTGGAGTGGGGGGAGGGTAACACATGGCACTTAGTTCTTGTCTTTTTATATATATACTAGTGGGGGCTCGTCTTGCGAAGCAAGACGAAAGCCCATGCATCTCGATACAGCCACAGTGCAAAACATGTTGCAAAATGTTGCAATGTATGAAGAAGTGAAACCCTAAACAAAATTTGCAAAATATTACAATTAAGTTGGACTCCCCTCTTATTCGTTTAACAATCTGAAAGTGCACATTATAGTTCGCAAAAGGACACAATAAAAGTAAAAAGTAGCTTATCGGGTATATCGCCGACACTAAGTGGAATCGCATACCTATAAAGCATGACGGGAAAAATATTAAAACATGAATAAAAATCAAATCTTTATAGAATTAAAGTAAAGGGCAAAAACAATTATCAAAAAGCAATCAAGATTTTGTGGCGCTTCTCCCCTTCGTTTTATAGCCATCTTCTTTACCTAATTCAATTAATGCAGCAGTAGTATTAATGAGCAGCTGATTTATTTAGCAAATGCAATAATTTGTGTTTCATAGATAACTTGAAGAAACAGTGCAGACATATAGGCATGGTAACCAATTTAGTCGTGGTGCTTCTCCCCTTCGTTTTATATATATTAAGATTTTCACCAACCTTCTCTTTTTTAGTTGGCTTTGAGACCAAATTTTTCAATATCAGCCCAATGGAGGCCAATGCCAGCAGCTCCGATTCTTCTAACCCTTTAGTCGGGCCAAGACTACACCTTTCAGGCTCGTGTTTTGGCAACACACCCTTTAATATATTGATCTGTCATCAAGAAGAGAGAATTTCACCAAAACTAACTAAGTCATTCTTATTCTAAAAAAAATAAAGACAAACAAACAAAAAAGCGAAATAATCGAGATCTACATACCGTGGCATTGGTGAAGCTGAAGTTACACACTTTCCATTGTGACTCTATGTAGTACCTAAAGAAGGGCAGAACATGAACATGGTCGGCATAACACATGCCCTTGTGCTGCTCATAGTTAACCTTTAGGAATACTGCATTTCGGTTCATTTCTACAAGCTGACCAACTGTCACCACACACATAAGATACAAATTAGTACTAAAAAACCAATTTTTGAAAAGCCAACATACACACATGAAGCCAAAGAACAATAGATAAGACAATTATTACCAAATAAAAACTGTCAAGAATATTACAATTACCTTAGGATGCAAAGCCGCCCACCAATATATCAACCGCTTTCAACAAACGATCCACCCAATCTTGGGTTGAACCAATCTCAACCATGTTTGGGTGAACAGCAGATGCTTGTGTCTATAAAATAACCGAGAAACCACATCACTCATAAAGCCCGCAAAAGAAAAAGGGAAAAAATGTTTTTTTTCTTATAAATGGGAAAAAGGAAAACAAGAATATACTCACACAAACATGGTCTAATTCTGCTGGATCAATACGTTGAAGAATAGGTTTTCTCCTAGCTTTGTAGCGGGTAGCCTAGTATGGTAGTCCACGACAATGGGCCGAGAGCGAAGAGTACAGAAGAGAGAAAAAAGACGGGCATCCCCCAAGACTTCTTGAGATGGAGCCTCTTCCCCGAGAGAGAAATCGAAGCTTCACCCTGTAGTTGAGAATTGACAGTGAAAACAAAAGCATTAAAGGAAAGAAGCAGTATTGAATGCAAGGAGCTGAAGGTAACAATTCCTAGATAGGTCCATGTGACAGTGCTTGCCCGTCGCTAAATGAATACACATGTCTGCTAATCAGACAATTACATAACAGACCGATTAACACATACGACTAAAAAAATGATTATCAAACTAACTCGATACGTTTATATGATTCTGGATGAGTT
The DNA here is from genome assembly GCA_954870475.1 of Euphrasia confusa. Taxonomy (NCBI): domain Eukaryota; kingdom Viridiplantae; phylum Streptophyta; class Magnoliopsida; order Lamiales; family Orobanchaceae; genus Euphrasia; species Euphrasia confusa. The sequence goes on from CATPAB010000258.1 coordinate 162,648, forward strand.
CAATTAACAACAATTAAAAGTTGTATTCACTTCAACCCAAGATCACAGAGCAGTACCAAAATCAAACAAACTCTTTACAGCTAAATCAAACCAAGAATCACAGGTACAAAAAAAGGAGGAACATACAGATGATGATGATAGATCTGACTATCAAAACAAGAGGAATATTCGTGAGCGAGCTCTTGAACGAGTATCTCAGCAAATGCTCCCTAAGACTGTAACACCTCACGCATGTGAAGCTCTAAATCGACAAACAAGGCAAAACGGCGGAACAGCTGGGCAGGCAGGACGCACGAGACCAACTTCTTTCTGAAGTTTAGTCTTTTGACATTTTTCTCGCTTAAGCTCACCGCCAGAAGCAACGCCACCACCAGAAGTGACGCCACCATCAGCACCAAAAAATACTCTGTCCCAAATTTCACTTGGATTTCCATTTGTTTTCTCTACCACCGCCTGTTAATTAACAAAAATAAGAATTAAAGAAAAAAAAATCAAGTTGAAGCTTCAGCATACCAATGGTTAACAGTTTCAAACATATCTTCAACAATATCGCAACCAGAAACGGGAAAAAATAACCGAAGAAATCGGGAAGTATGAATTGGAGGAATAGCAGACAAGAACCCTAAATTTACAAGAACTCTAAATTCGCCCGTGAATAAATTGAGGTACGATAAGGAGGTGGGTACCTGATTTTGAATCTGATTTGTTTGCAGGGCTTTACCGCGAGGGAGAGAGACCCGAGCGAGGGAGCGCGAGAGAGAGGATCCGCCGGTGGCAACCATGAAGAAGATAATGTACCTGCAATTTTCATAGCGGGTTAGAGATAATGTAATGTTTTAGTAATTAATTTATTTCAGTATATAGTGCAGTGATACGTGCCCTTCTGTGGTGTATTTGATTACACGTATTGTCTCTTATTTTAACATTTATTAAATATGAAATTTAGCTACACGATACATACAGAAATTATTTATTGAATATAATATAAAATTTAGCTACACAATACATACAGAAATTTTAAGGTGTAAAAATTGATACATACAAGAATTGTACGTAACTTGGATGACACGTGGGGCATTGATCTTCTCTTTATATATATAGAGATATATATATATGTATATATATATATATACACTAGGAGGGGTCGTCTTGCCATGCAATGCAAGACGAGGGCCCATGAAACCTGGTCTCAACAAGTATCATCAAGACTAATTTAAAATATGCTCATACAAACTATTATCAAGGTTAATTCAAAATAACATTCAAAATATCAAACACAAGACATTGGATAAATAACATGAAAAAATATTGGGGAACTAATATTGTATTTCATTGGCTGCATGATGAAACAAACAAAAAAATTCAACAAATTTGCCTTGACTTCTCAAACATCACTCCCGTCGAAAGGGATTTCTACATGGTTTGGCTGTAGAGTTAAACCACTTTGTCTTTGAGATACAAGCTCTTGCTTAGATATTGACTGCATCTGACAGCGAAAAAAAAACAGTGTTTAACAATGAGAATCAAGCACTTGTATGAGTGTATCCAATAAACCTGTAGGTGGCAGGTTTGAAGCAATTATCTCCTGAAGGAATCAAGCACTTGTATGAGTGTATCCAATAAATCTGCATGCAACGATATAGAAACAAAAAGAAGCTTTTAATTAAGTGGAAGCAGTTCCCACCATAAACAGCAAATATGTGAGTGCTGGCTTTTAGTTCCGAGACCTCACAAGGTTGGAGACCTTCCAGCTTCTTGAAGAAAGAAGCGTCTGGGTCCTTGGTCATTGCCAACTACAACGCATACAATTATAAGCTCTTCAGTTGTAAGACCTTCGAATTACTATAATAAAAACGAATATTTATAATAATAAATAAATAGAGCCCAGAGCGCATTAGCAGTTGAATCCATTATGTACACTTGAAAGTAGAAAAAGTACATTCCGGCTGATGTAATCTTGTTTGTTTTCTCATTGTCTTCTCGCATTATAAGAATTTACAAAAGAGGTGTGTATCTCAATTATACAAGTCAGAAGTTAAACATCTCATATGAAAAGAATCTATCTCAATCTTAAGAGAGAGATACAAATGCACTTCAAGCTGTGAGAAACTAATAAGATATATTCATAAATAAACAAACAACAACTAGAAAAAAAACACAAATTTTTTTGGCCCCATTTTCACAGTAAGATCCTGATCGTTACAACCCGAACATAAAATCCAGACACAAACCCTCTCAACAAACACATACGAATGTAAGCTAAAATACAAAAATCACCTGTTTCGTTGAAATTGTTATTAGTGCTCCGCCAATTCCTTCAGCGCGGCAGAATCATTCGGGTCGCAATTGAGGGCATTGTTAGTTTCGGAGCTCGAGGATAAACAGAGCAACAACGGCCCGAATTCAAGAATCCCGTGGTTGGGCCCGAACGAGGGTTACAACTTGCTAGCTAAAATTGAGCATGAGAAAACACGGCAAACACCATATAAAAAAACAAGTAATCCAACTACCAAGAAAAGTCAAACCCACTTGCCAATGCACCTCGAAGATGAATCTGAAACAAGAAAATGAATTTAAAAAAGAAAACTGGTGGCCCGGCGGCAGGAGGACGTGTATCCAGTGCGGCGAGACATCGACCCATTGTCGAATCTCTGTGAAAGCTGGTGCTGTTGAATCGCCATGGTGAGGGCTCCGCAGAGAAGAAGAAGAGGACGACATATAGGAGAGAATTGGGAGGGGTGACCCTCTGAAAACTGCATTTTAGAGAAATGCCCCTCCCCTTATTTTTTATTTATTTTTTAATTTAAATATAATAAAAATAAATCAAAAATCATATATACATTTTTCAGAATTACCAATTAACCTATAAAGTTATCAAAATTGCAATTGAGACCTTCAAAAATTAAAACACAAACCCTACCCCCAATTCCCTCCTCTCCCAAATCCGCTGCCCTCTTTTCTCTTTCACAGAAACGAGCAAAGACGAAAGAACTCCGGCGAAGAAACGAACTCCAACCGACGGGAAGAAGAGACGAACTCCGGCAAGAGCAACCCGCCCCTCTCTGATCAGGTAAGTACTCATCCCGCCCCGCCCCTCTCTCTCTCTCAGTTCGATTTCAAGGTTTGAAATCAAAATTCAAAATGCAGAACCGGCGAGCTTCATTCCGGCGACGTTGACAATGTCTCACGACGCCTCCTCATCCACTGGAAGGGGCTCCAAAAGGGCTCGTCGGCCGTCCCAGTCCCCTGCCCCGTCGGCCGGTAGCGGGCAGGCTGAGCCGAGAAGAAAGGCGGCGCACGACCGCGAACCGCTCCTTGGATTGTCCCAAACACATGCTGAGGAGAATTATCAGGTACCTCTCTTTAATTTGGTGTTGAATTGCGAACGATTTCTGTGAATTTGAGTTTGAAAAATCTGGTTTTCTGTGTTCTTGGGCGTAGGACGCAGGCTGTTGCCTGCGTCAAAATGTTTTTGGGCGTAGGGCGTAGGCTGAAGCCTACGTCAAAATTTTTTTGGGCGTAGGGCGTAGGCTTCAGCTTACGCCCTGCGTCAATTTTTTTTTGGACGCAGGCTGAAGCCTGCGTCAAATAATTTTTCTGCGAATGTGGGCGTAGGGCGTAGGCTTCAGCTTACGCCCTGCGTCAATTTTTTTTTGGGCGCAGGCTGAAGCCTACGCTGTTGGATTTCGACTACCCGGGATGTGTTCGTTCGATCGCTCGAACATCCGAACACTCCCAGTCGACATCCGAAGTCACTACTTCGTTCGCACGACAACCCTTATTCCGAATCACGCCCAGCCATCGCCCCGGAGGACAACCGCGCGAAACGGAGCTGGACTGTACCCAATCAGCGCCCGCCGATTGCAGTCCAGCGGTCGCTGGTGGATCTGCAAACAGCGGTCGCTGTTTGCCCACCAGCGGGCGCTGTTCGTCCGCGAACAGCAACGCGACGTTGCTGTTCCGGGCTCGTTTCCGGGTCGTTTTTCCTCATCCGACTACCGATCCGGAGGTCCTAGACCCCCCAGTAGTCGAGGAACACTACCCACGACCCCGGAATCCGATCTACGTTCATATACGTTCAACGAGATAAAACCGAGATCGAAATAAATGCGGAATTGAAAGTTCCGATCTCATACCTCTCGGTCGATTGTTGAGACCTTAGATGCTTCTGGTGTATGACTCTGCCCCGACTCCAACCGTTGTGTGGGCAACGATCTGTTGGGTTTGCCTTTTCTGCTTTCTTCTTCTTCTACCGTGATATTCTTTTTCTCAGTTAGAGAAAAATATCAGCGCTAACTAATGTATTTTACAGAGAAAAATTATAATTGCGTTAACAATTGTTTTTCTCAGTAAAATAGAAAAGCGGCGAACTGTAGGTTTAGAATAGGCAAGGGGGGGGGGGGGGGGTTTATATAGAGTTACACCAGGGACCCAAGGTTAAATTAATTAAGGGCTAAATTGAAATATTAATTAACTTGGAATACGTAAACGCAATTCCTTAATTAATCGATTTCAATTTTAATTATTATTAACTCCACTATAAAATAATAATTGAATTCCCGAAATTAATTTAATATTATTTCAACAATAATATTTCCGCCGAAATTACATATACGACTTTCCCCGTGTTTAAGATATCGAACGTCCACGAATTTATTTAATTACTAATAATTAAATTAATTCGTTTCTTATTATCCGAGACTAGTACCACTCATCCTTATTATCATGTGGAACAAATCCACCTGCAGGGTTTACATGATAAACTTTATGAGCTCATCTCGGGGACGTTATCAACCCGATAAACGGGACACGGTTTCCTGTCTATAATCTATAGCATGCCGTGAGTACAATTACGATTCCCAATTTACCGAGTATCTCGACTAATTAAATAGTCTCACTCATTGGCAAGTTAAAGAACCGAGAATTGGACACACGCACCTATAATTATATAGGGATCAAGAATTCGTATATCCGTAATTCTGAGGTCTAGTTCGATTACGTCGATTAGTATAAATCGAACGCCCTCCCGTGGTCCTGCTCAATACACCAAGTGTACAAGTGTAACATAATAGTCAAGACCAACTATTACCCAGTCACACTACGACGTACCGATGGATTGTCCCTGTCCATCTAAGTCGTGAGCTTCTGTTCGATAATATACGAGTAACCGACAGTATGATCTTCCGCGTGTCTCCTCACGCCATACTGTCTACAACGTATATATCTAGGACTATTGCATTCAAGTACAAGATAGACAAAATGCCGACAGTTTGATTAATAGATAATGTAAAACACAGATAAGGAGTTCCATATTGTCACTAAACTAGACATTTAGAATATAACTCCATCAATCTCCCACTTATACTAAATCTCTAGTTGCCCTCTACCATACATCCGATACCCATCCCCTTCACGTGTCTCTTGAACGCTTCCGCTGGAAGTGCCTTCGTAAAGGGGTCAGCCAGGTTATCCGCTGATGCAATCTTGGTGACAACCGCATCGCCCCTCCTGACGATGTCTCTAATCAGGTGGTACTTGCGATCTATGTGTTTACTCGCATTGTGGGCTCGTGGTTCCTTTGCATTAGCCACTGCACCGCTATTGTCACAATAAATTGTGATAGCTCTAGGCATCTTAGGAACCACATCCAAGTCCATAAGGAAGTTCCGGAGCCACACCGATTCTTTAGCTGCCTCAGAGGCTGCTACATATTCGGCTTCCATGGTAGAGTCCGAAATGCATTTCTGCTTAACACTCTTCCATGAGACTGCTCCACCTCCCAATGTGAACACATAGCCTGATGTAGACTTTCGCTGATCCTTATCAGATTGGAAATCCGAGTCTGTGTAACCAATAGGAATCAACTCGGACGCTTTGTAACTCAGAACATAATTCCTAGTCCTTCGCAGGTACTTAAGTATGTTCTTTACAGCAGTCCAGTGACCCTGTCCAGGGTTACTCTGATATCTAGCTACCATGCCCACGGCATAGCAGATATCAGGTCTCGTGCACAACATGGCATACATTAGACTTCCTACTGCCGAAGCATAAGGAACCTTCTTCATGTAATCTATCTCCTTTTGTGTTTTGGGACACATGTCTTTAGATAGATGAATTCCATGGCAGAAAGGTTGAGCACCTCTCTTGGAATTCTGCATGTTGAAACGAGCCAGAATCGTATCAATATATGAAGCCTGGGACAAACTTAATGTTCTTTTCCGGCGATCCCTTATAACCTTGATCCCAAGAACATGCCCAACTTGTCCTAAGTCTTTCATATCGAATTGCTTGGACAACCATCCCTTTATGTCCGACAACATCTTCACATTGTTGCCAATTAGAAGGATGTCGTCTACATAAAGCACGAGAAACGCCACACTGTTTCCGTCACATCTCCGGTATACACACGACTCGTCCATGCTTTGAATGAATCCATAAGACTGGATAACCTCATCAAACCGCATGTTCCAAGATCTAGAAGCTTGCTTCAATCCATAAATGGATCGGTTTAGCTTACACACTAGATGCTCTTGGCCTTTCTTGATGAAACCTTCTGGCTGTCTCATGTAAATGGTCTCGTCAAGATTCCCATTCAAGAATGCTGTCTTGACGTCCATTTGCCACACCTCATAATCCATATGAGCTGCTATAGACAAAATAATCCGGATCGACTTTAGCATAGCTACCGGCGAAAAAGTTTCCTCATAATCGATCCCTTCTTTCTGAGTATACCCTTTCGCAACAAGCCTAGCCTTGAAGGTTTCCACCTTCCCGTCAGACCCTCTTTTTCTCTTGTACACCCACTTGCAACCAATGGCTTTTACACCTTTGGGCGGTGCTACAAGATTCCAGACCTGATTTGAATCCATTGATTCAATCTCAGATTTCATCGCCTTTTGCCAAGACTGAGCATCTTGATCTTTAAGCGCCTCGCCATAGGTCCAGGGATCGACTTCATGTTCTCCAGGTATCAAGTCCGAAGACTCACCTATAAACATGAACCTATCGGGTTGTCGAACAACCCTCCCACTACGACGAGGCTCCGGTGTAACCTCAGTAACTACAGGTGCAGACTGTGGTGGCGTATCACCCGGTTCGGTTGGATCTAAGCCTTGATCGTCCCCTCTCAGTTCGTTTAGTATTATCTCACTCTTGGGCTTGTGGTCCATTATATAATCCTCTTCCAAGAACCGAGCGTTGGTGCTAACAACGATCTTCTGGTCCTGAGGACTATAAAATAGACCACCTTTCGTTCCTCTAGGATATCCTATAAACAACCGAATATCTGAACGAGATTCCAATTTATCAGCCACATGCTTCAGCACATGTGCTGGACAACCCCAGATCCGAATGTGTTTCAAATTTGGCTTTCGCCCGGTCCACAATTCCGAGGGCGTCTTAGGGACTGATTTAGAAGGAACTAAGTTCAGGATATACGCCGCTGTTTCCAAGGCATATCCCCAGAACGAAACTGGTAGGTCTGAGTAACTCATCATAGATCTTACCATTTCCATAAGAGTCCTATTCCTTCTTTCTGCTACACCATTCTGCTGGGGCGTGTATGGTGCAGTCATCTGGGAGTCAATCCCATTCTCTAATAAGTACGCCTTAAACTCTCCCGAGAGGTACTCTCCTCCACGATCAGATCGTAGAGTCTTTATGGTTTTTCCATGAAGGTTCTCCACAAGAGCTTTGTACTCCTTGAACTTGTCAAAGCACTCGCTCTTGCGGCGCATCAGGTATATAAAACCATACCTTGAGTAATCATCAGTGAAGGTTACGAAATACTCATAACCTCCTCTCGCTTGGACAGATAAAGGCCCGCACAAATCAGAGTGAATCAATTCCAGTACTTCCTTGGATCTATACCCCTTATCACTAAAGGGTCGCTTGGTCATTTTTCCTTCCAGGCATGATTCGCAGGTTGGAAAGTCCTCATCTTTCACACCACTGAGTATTCCATCAGTTATCAACCTTTGAATCCTACCCAAGTTAATATGACCTAGCCTAAGATGCCATAAGTACTTTTGATTCATCCTAGAAGGCTCCTTTCTCTTATTGGTACTAGATGTATTATTTGACTCTACTCGTTGCATCGTGGAATAATCAGGATTCAGTATATATAAGTTGCCTATCAATGTACCAGAACAAATATACTCACCATCCTTTTTGATAATAACAGAACTATCAAAAGAAACAGAATATTTATTCAAAACCAATTTAGAAACCGAAACAAGGTTCTTTCTAAAATTCGGTACATAAAGACAATTATTCAATACCAAAACTTTATTATTAAAAGACAAATGAATATCTCCCACTGCAACCGCCGCCACTCTCGTAGCGTTGCCCATGTAGATAGTGATCTCTCCCTCTCTAAGCCGCCGGGTTTCCTGGAACCCCTGCAAAGAATTGCAGACATGATCAGTGGCTCCCGTATCCACACACCAGGTACCGGTGGATAACACCGCTAAACATGTTTCAGTGACTAAGGAAAAGTTCATACCTCCTTGTCTGAGAGGACAATTAGACTTCCAATGTCCAGACTGCTTGCAACGGAAACACTTGCCCTTGGGCTTGTTCACTCCATTCCGTGGTCCACCATTGCTGGGTCCACTGGGTTTCCGTCCTTGCTTCTTCTTCCTCTTAGTCCCCGGAGGGCCAGGAAGTTTCACAGCCACAAGTGCATGAGATTTCTTAAAGATTCCCTCTGCCGCCTGGAGTTCAGTCAGGAGCTCCGCCAACGAATATAACCTCTTGTTCATGTTATAGTTCAGGCGGAACTGCTCAAAACTCCTAGGCAGAGACTGGAGCACTATATCGATCTGGGTTTCCCCATCGATAGCTCCTCCCATAATCTCTATCTCATTCAGATAGCCTATCATCCTAAGAACGTGATCCCTCACGGGCGTTCCTTCGGACATAGTGGCAGTCATGAGTTTTCTCATGGCATCTTGCCTGGCTGCCCTATCCTGACTACCAAACATCTCCTTGAGGTTAAGCATCATATCATAGGCAGTGGTCATGGCCTCATGCTGATGTTGCAGCACATTTGACATAGAAGCCAAAATGTAGCACCGCGCCATCTGATCAGCCTTGACCCACTTCCGATGAGCTTCCTTTTCCTCAGGAGTGGAGGTGTCAATAGGTTCATCAGGACAAACCTCATGGAGTACATATTTGTACTCCTCAGCAGTTAGGACAATGTCCAAGTTTCGTTTCCAATCAACATAGTTCGGACCAGTGAGTTTGTTTTCTTTTAGTATAATGGACAGCGGGTTGAGTGCCATATCTATAAAAGAGACAAATCAAACTGTCAAATTTAATTCGATATTAACTCCCTTAATTAATATCATTAAATTTACCAATTAATCCTAAAATCCCATCAGACTAGCATGCCACGTTCATGTGGACGTATACTAGTCCAAACGATTTTATAACTGGACTTTTACTTCGGTCGTACATCATTACAGCAGTGACTCCGATGGGGAGGATACTGTAAAGCGTACCTAAGTGTATACCATTTCTCAGTACTAAGTTAACCGCTCGGAAACTACACGCCCACCGCAAGCCACGTTAGTGTGGACGTTTACGTTGACATGCGGTCCCTTTACGATTTCCTATAACTGTCGAGCCTCAATTAACCCAAAGTTCCGTTTCCGTCTAGTAAGCCACGATAGTGTGGACGTTTACTAAACAAACAACTTTGTTAATTGAATTCCATTTAATAAATTTCACAATTTCGTTAATCAAAGCTTGATATCTCGTAAGTGAAACTCGAAGTTTCTAACCAGCGATCAATCATGCAATTGAGCCCTATCTCTCACAAAGTGAGGGAGCCAACCAGACAATCGATCTAGTCATCAAATGACTCGAATGTCTCTAATCTGTGTCATCGACATAACCAAGTGCTTTGGCTCCATTCCACTCCCCGGGGTGAGAATGAGTCGAGTTGAAATTAGTCTTTGAAAGACAGATTAGGCATTGCTTTGAAAAACTTAAGTGTTCAATTCTATAAATGGAATTGAATTCGAATTTTGATCCAGTGATATCCGTGTGTCAACTTTATCCGATAGGGAGGATGACACTAAAGCCAACTCGTAAGCGACACACATCACCATCAAAACAGAGAATGGAGACCGCGGGATTGTTTCCAATCCCTCTCCCACTTAGTTTTTACGAAAGGGATTAACAAGCATGCATAAAATTTAAAGCATAATAAAAGCACGTTAAAACACACAAGAAGCAATTAACGTGGCCCGATTATTATGGCCTTTAAAATCTTCGATGCACGTCTTCTCGGATCTTCGTCTCGTTGCTCGTCTCGGTCTCGGTCCATCACCGACTCGTCTAAGGACCAAGAGACGAACCCCTCCCACTGGAGTATCATCCCGGGCCCTCGACAAGCGATCCG